>CAUYUJ010014220.1:0-205000 GCA_963575745.1 Prorocentrum cordatum
CCAGTGCGTTTCATATTTTGGAATTGTAACGACATTGCTGATGGATCAACATTTAACTTGCTTGGAGTCCGCGTAGAGGGGAAGCGAGAGGAAAATCCATCCCTCTTCGCTGGAGCCCTCCGATTGATGGTGTAGGCAGCCGAACGCCTCATAGACGAAGCAGTCTCGCGCTCGCCTGATGGAGCGATTGAGATTATGTACATTGGCGGGGACCACAGGTGCTGGAGGTCGGACGGGGGCTGCGTTGACCGTATGTGGGACGACGTTGCCACCCTCGTCCGAGTGTCGGATTGAAGACTACAAAGCCGCGGGAACATCCCCGCGCATCACGATTCTGGACGGCGCGCGCCTTTATCGCAAATTGCAGCACCCACAACGTGATGTTTATCACGTTTTGTCGGAACCTGGGGACTATAAGGCGGATAAGGACGGACAGATGGTGAAAGCTAAGGCGGCCGAGATATGTGCCGAGCACATGTTCAAGGCTGCTAAACTCGCTGTATTGTTCTTTTGCCAACCCTCCGGCGGCCCAGCCGCCCAGGGGGGCAACCCATCGACGAGGAGAAGAGCCGATGGGTACACGGCGGAGGAGGCTACCTTTTAATGAGCTAGTCATGCACTGGCAAGACTGGAGCCTCACAGAGAACAATGTGCCCAAGTCTGTGCTCAACACTCGTCCGTTTGAAACACCTTTGGACCCCGTTAGGTTCCCTGCCGTCCAAGACGGGTCAGGGGGCGGGGCTATACATTCTAATTCTTCGCTGCGTTCATTGAGTGTCTCAGGCGAGGGAATGCACGCGCAGAGTTCTGCCCGTGGCAAGAGGACTATTATTTCTTGCCACGGCGTCATCCCTTTTGCCCCGGAATGCACCCGAAGGGGAACGCCTTCGATTGCCAAAAGAAGGACTGCAAAATGATCAACACATGCGCCCGGCCGTAGAGGAGTCGACGAAGGCCGCGTCCGTTGCCGAACCCAGCGACCCAGCCGCATCGGGTGATGTCACTGCGGCGCGGGCGGCCCAGCCGCCCCGCGCTCCCGCTCTAGCTCTTGTGAAGTGCGCACAGGACGCCAAGGCGCCTGGTGAAGCGGCGGAGGAAGCCCTCCGTGCGAAATGCCCTGTTGGCCGCGGGACCATGCTCAGCGGCAAGCAGAAATTCCCACAGCGCGTTAAAGAGGGAGGCAATCCCGAGAATGCTGCCGATCGGGAATACGATTGGCCTGTGCCCCAGCTATATCAGAAGGTCAAGAAGTTGCCCTACAGTGATGCGCCGAACACGAAACCAGTTTATTATAATTTCCTCCGACCGTTCACTGCGGAGAGTGGTGAGCTCTACAGACCTATGGCGCCTGGGAACTGTTGCCCAGGGGAGGAAGGCCGCGCTGCACAAGTGGCGAAAGGAGAAAACCCGTCCCGCAGCAAAGTGTTCAGCACAGTCCAGGTTCAGGCCACTGGAGAAGCGTGGTTAGGCTACCAGATGCTGCGCGCGTCCACGAAGACCCCGGTCTTGGATTCCAGTTATATGGTTCCCAATTGGGCACGTGTCTTTGTGATTAAGGCCGATCGGTCACTTGAAGACCCAGAGGCGACCGTTGCGGATCGCCTGAATGGGGCGAAGTTGTCGACGAAGACCCACAGGGCGGGCAACAATCACTGCGTACAGCTCACTTTGCCCTTCCACGTAACGAAGAAAAAGCTTGGGGAGGCCCAAGACCCGCCCTCAGGATGGAGCAGACAATCTCATGGCACGTCTGCGACCGCTCTCCATTCGATACTGGAGGGCCATCAGTTGCTCGCATCGAATCCTCTCTACGGAGGGGGTATCAAGAATGAACAGGTCGGCGTGTATTCTTGCACTTGTACTAATAATCTTTCCACGCGTACTGTATATTCTGTTGCGGAGGAAACTTTGGGAGGTTGCATCTGGGCAACGGCGGAGGTCATTTTCTATGCGAAGCCTATATGCATCACGGGCTCGCCCGATCAGTTCGTCAGTGACCCATCCCAGATGGTGTTACATGAGCTTCGCCTGTGCCATTGGACACCAGCAGCACTTCATGTCACTGGGGCTTATACTTTCTTGCAACATGTCGCTAGACAAAGGGATGGCCCTTGGAGCACGACTTCGGGGTCGAGCGTTATCGCGACAAGGAGAGAAAGGACGCCGCGGACCAAGTCCGAGAGGCACAGGGTCAGTGGGCGCCAAATTTGGGGCCCATTGTTTGGCAGAAAGAGCGAAGTCCTTACCGTAAGCATCGCAGTGAGTTTGATGACATTTGGCCATGGTTCCAAGATAAAGGAGTCAGACTCACTAGGATTAATATGTTACACAAAGAGGAGGCCTCGGAAGCATCCAAGGCGCTTGCCCTGGCTAACAGGAAGAGTGAAGACGAGGCCAGTGCCAAATCCTCAACGGATGTTCAGGTCCAGGCGCCGGTGGCCAAGCCTTCCGACGCGTCTTTTTCGCTTGCTATCGAGAACTTTCCACCTTTGGGACAGTCTGCGCCCCAGGTTGAGAGTGCCCCATTCTCCGCCCGGCACAGCCGTGGCTGAGGTGGTGCTTCCTCCTCCCAATGCAGACGCAATTGCGAATGCGCCTGCGCCTCCTCCCCCGCCGAGGGAGGCGCCGTCATCAGTCAGGACAGCGGACGATGTGCCGAAGAAGCCTCCGCCACCGTCTGATATTATGATGGCGCCGCCACCGACCAAGCAGCCGAACGTTTGGCGAAGATGGATCCGCCCCCACTTAGGCCGTGGGATGACGCGCCGAAGAAGCCTCCGCCACTAGGCTCGCCGATGCCGCCCCCGCGGTCGCCCAGCCACCGGCAAAGCCGGCGGGCGAAGGAAAGGCGGAAGGCAGGCCCCAGGCTTGGCCTGCGCCTCCGGGCAGGCCGGATTGGACGCCCCGTCTTCGCTCGCCTCAACCCCCTCCTCGGACTGTTGAGAGGTGGAGCGTTGAGCGTTCGCCACTCGCTGACCACAGACTCCAGCAAGCAAGCTGATGCTGCGCCCAAGGCGGCACCCCAGCAACACCATTTTAAAGCTTATCCGGGGCCTTCCCAGCCCGCCCAAGGCGGCGCTGGGATGAGCCCGGCTGCGCGGGCCGAGGGCTCCGTCGCAAAGGTTGTGGTAATTGAGACAGAGGCCAAGACTGCCGAGGATGCGGGCTCTGATCGCCTCGGAGGCAATGAAAGGCTGGACGCTCCTGCGGCTTCTCTCCCGAGTCAGACGGACGGAGATCTCTCGTCAGAGAAGCCGCTGCATCCAATATCATCAGAACCATCAAATACGTCTCACATCGCCACTTCGAAGGCACGCAAGCACGCAACGCGCTCAAGAATGAGCGCGATTTCTTCCATCAATGGCGTCGTGCAATTGCTGACCTGTCGACAGTTGTCGAGGACCCTGATAACTTGCAGGAGATGGATATGCACATTGACACAGCAAAGAGGATATGCGAGCTTGCTGAGAAAAAAGGGGAAACACGAGCCGGGAAAGCACTCGGACTCGTGGAAGAAGTTTGCAGCCACTGTTTTTGAACAGATCCAGAGCGCGACACCAGATTTCGTTCCTACTCCTGTGATCGCCGCCAAGAGCAAGCGTTCACGGCCTCGCACTGAAGGCGAATCGATTGCAGGTGGAAACAAGCTGCCTTCTCCCCCTGCGCCACCGCCCGGCCCAGCCGCGGCGGCGAGTGCACCTGGGCCTCCGCCTGGCCCTCCCAGAGCGGAGACCATACCGGCGCAGGGAGACCAGATGATGGTCGATTCGGGCGCTGTTGCTGCAACGCACGCTGCGCCTCATGAGGCTGCCGAATCATCCCATACCAAAGATGTCCAGAGCTCTTCTGATGAGGCGGCTGCGCCCGCTGCAAAGGCAACGCCACCGGTCGTCGCTTCGAGCGGACATGACGTGGCGGAGCCTTCCTCTGCAGACAGAACCCCGGGTGTCCCAGACACACCGGGGTCCCTTGAGGCCAGCCCAGATCTTGATCACCTCAATGACTTCCCATATCAGGAGGATCCGGATCTTATCTACCTTGAGGAGGAGCATTATCGGTCTGGCCCAGCCTCTGCCAACTTCTTCTGCAGAGCGGAACTGCCGCCTCCCCCCGATATGCGGCAGCCTAACCCGACGGACGGTTCGCCCCGCGAGGGCGATCGTGAGATTAATGTCGGGCATGCTGACCACTTTAGGGGCAGAGAGCTTTATCTTTCGCTGGAAGACCGCACTCGATTTATTAACAATACGCCCATCCATCTGAAGCGGAGAGTTGGAGAGAGGCCCACGGTGCTGGTCCTGTACCCCCTGGTGTAGAGGCCCTTCGCAATAAAACGTTTGGCACGCTCAAACACATTGCGGAGCTCGTTGAGGATCCCAGATTTGCATTGTTAGGGAGCTTTCCGTGTATATATATAAGTAGTTTTGAGCAGGTGCGAGATTTTCTCCGTGCAGAATATCACTCCGATGATGTTCCCAGCGGATTTGATCTTCAGTCTTTAAGGCCTTGACCCCGTGGGTTGCGGGGGCCACTGATCGCGAGAATCCGGCGGCCCCAGGCTCCACGGATTTCTGGCGACGCCAAAGTTGCCGAGTAGATGGGCCTGCTAAGCGCATCGGAGATTGCGCTACGTATCTCGCGAGGCATTGTTCTGATTATGCGAGGTCCTCGGGAGGCTGGGTCTACTTTGGAGACCTGGTGGAGAAGGTGGATGAGGATGGGTTTAAATACCAAACATACGCGCTTGCTGCAAACGGCTGAGCCGCGTTGCAGCCAGGGACCGTGGAAGTCCTAGGTGTGCCCCCTGAAGACATTGCCAGTATCAGAGAGACGGTCGTTCACAAACTGCGGCGCGACTTCAAAGCCTGGCCCCTTCAAGGGGAAGAGCGGGCTAAATGCCCCGCCCCCGTTTTCTATCGAGCGTGCCGGGGACATTCCACGCTTGTTGCCGCAAGTGAGAGGATGCGCGCGCCTTATGACCCTGGCCTAGCCAGGTGTCATGGGCCCCTCCCCCATATCACTGGCATGGAGACGTTGATGGGATCCATGGTCGGAGAAATTAAGTTCCCAAAGAGCACATCGGGGTTTTGCCTCGAGGCGGACTACGAATTGTTGAAGCTTCTTCCGACCAAGAAGGATCCGAACATGCAAAGCCCAGACAATTTTCCCTCCTGGCTAAGCCAGCGCAGGGATGGAGAGCCTGCTCCTGCGAAGAAGCACCGATCCATGGGCAAAGACCCAGAGCCGGGAGAGCTTCCGACGATTGGGGCATGGCCCGCAGTGGACACAGTCCGTCTGTGGGACCAGCTTCCAACGCACAGAGACTCCTGGCCATTAGTTCTTGTTTTCAATGGCCGTGTGCTCTCCCGATTTTTGTACCGGGTCGGCCAAGACGGGACTCTCGTGTCCCGTGAGGTGCCGAGGTTCTCTGACATCGACACAGCTGTCACTCTTGCCAAAGTCGACGACTGGTGGGGTAAAGACGTAAAGCGGATGTCATGGTCAATTGTTTCACACAGGAGTGGACCTCATATGAGGTAAGGTCTGATAACAATTCCATGCTTGGTTTGATTCACACTGATGAGACTTTGACATTGCACCCAGATTTGAGGCATATGTTGCCTGATAGGGCAGACGTATTCATTCAGTCTGTTCCCTGGGAGGATGACGGTCGGTTCCTCTGTGCTGGCTTGCACTGGGTGCGAACTGGCTTTGGCCGCTGCCCCTCTTGCGATAACCCAGAGAAGTATAAGTACATGGTTGCCCATGATTATTTGTTTCGGTCTCTTAGGCACAAGACCATGTGAGACTCGCTTTGGAATAATGGCATTGAGTTGACCGTTGTCAGCCATGAAACGTTGCCTTGGGCGCATGATCGCTATGGTAGCGAACGAATACAACGACAGCGGAGAGCGTCACCGGATGTCATGACGAACACAACAATTTGAAGCTGGATCGCAAATGGGCAACGAATAATCAGTACATCCTCATGGCTGCTTCAGGTCAAACCTTTGGAAACAGCCGCCCAGGTATCGTTCCTACTTGGATTCCTGAGCACGTCGCGGCCCAGCCGCCGGCGCGCCACGGCCCTTGCTTTCAGTATCTTGAACCCCTAAGGAGACGATTCATAAAATGGATTGCACATTTGGCTGGGAGACAAGGGATTAGGGCTCCGCCGCTCTCTGAGTGGTGGCCCCTGTTTTGGGCCACAGAAATTGATCAGTATGCGTGCCCCTTGTCGCGTCCCGCTCTGGCTGCTTTCGAATGGCCAGAAGCACCTGACTCTTGCATTGAACCCAATGAAGGTTAGATTGAATGGGAGCGCAGCATGCAGGTGACGAACCCTTTTGCGCCGACTCTCCGGACGATGCAAGACGCAAAAACGGGAGCCGCACCCTGGCTGCCCGTTGCCCAGGACACCGGCAAGGACGCCACAGGGCCCAGCCCTCGCGGACGCCCACCGGTTGCTTGGGCAGATCATTTTGTGGCGCGTCGTGCTCGCGAGTCCAGGTCTGTCAACAGGCGCAACAAAATGCGTTCTAACCACCCTCTCAATTCGGTGAAACCTGCCGCCGGTCAAACCGAGACGACAGGTGGAGGGACCTTCAGATATGACCCTTGACTTCACCGCCGTCTGCGGGTCCGGAGTCCCAGAGCCAGCAGATGCTTGACGGGAGGATCGATCTCGAACTGCCCAATGGACTAGTGTACTCTCGCCGCGATGATAAATCGTTGAGCATCACGTTGACGAAGAATGAAGCTATTGATGTTGCGGCGCAACATGTCATGGAATGCACATGCTATCGCCCGGACACGAGCGTGACCGATAGGTTGCGCCTAACGGGAGAAGTAGCGCATGATGTCTCTGACGATGTGCGACAAATCATTGAGTGGAATTGGAAGACTCCTGTTAAAGACCTTGAGTTGGGTCTCCGTATAATACGCGTGATTGCGATCGTCCGTGAGCCCATTCGTTGTTTTATCGCTGAGGGGTGTTCTATTGCACACCCCTCGGAGGGTTTTCTTGCCCGCGGCACAGACGCAGGGCACGAGGATGACAAGCGTATAACGGACGCAAACGCGCTTGATTGCCGCATTCGCGCGGCTGTGGAGACAGACGACCTCATCGAGGAATGGGCCCGCGACTTGGGCAGACAGGGTCGTGCAGATATCCGTCGCCAGGGCATGGCGCTGCAAGAAGCTGTCTTCTGGTTGTACCCATGCGTGGAAGCAACTCAGCTCCTCGATAAAGATGAAGGCCCCTTCCGCACTGCCTGCGGCACATATGGTACTTTTGTTGCTACTGCCGCAAGGGGCATTGTGAGACATGCTAAGATGCAGCATGAGACACGCATTCATGAAGAGCGAGGCGCTGATGGGCCCTCCGACGGCCCAGCCGGTTCGGATGGGATTCCTGTTGCGAAAGCGAGGCCGAGCCAAGCTGTTCGCCCAGATCCGCCTCCTCCGCCTAGAAGGCCCGACGTCCAAGACGATCGGGCCAGCGATGACGTCACCGAGTCTCCATGCTCCGCCGGCGCTCAAACCGGCGCGGCGGGAGAGGAGTATTCGTGGTATTCTACTGACAGGGACACATGGGATTGGTCAAGGCCCGCGCGCGCGCGGCGGGGCCATGGCTGCCGGGCGCGCGGCTGGCGGCCACAACCCCGGGATCCATTACCCGTGCTACGCAGGCGACGAACTGCAGGGATATTGGGTACATCATACCGCCATTCACTGGATGTCCCGCGAGGATAACGAGAGCCAGACTTGGCACTTCGTGCTTCCCCACGAATACGACCACTACTTTCGGAGAGACAAAAAGGCAAGGGATACACCGCACTCACATCTATACCCCTGGGTGGGTGTATGTGCGGCCGTTTTTGCGCTGTCATGTGCGCGCATGTGCGCGGCATGTGCTGGTCATGTGCCAGGCCTGTGCGGTCCTTCTTGGATGGACTTCCTACTGTGCACGTCGTGCCCGGGCATGTGCGGGGGCATGTGCGTTGTGTTTTGATGTATCCATCATACGCACATGCACGCACAGTCCGACGCACATGCGCGCACATGCCTGCACATGCGGGAGGTGTTCGAGAATCGCAGATCTGTCATCGGCACATGCACGCACATGCCTGTGCAACCTCTCTTCGGGAGGCCGCGCGGGCCCGCACATGCACGCACATGCGGTGAAGCGCGCGGGCGCACATGCGTGCACATCCCAATGCACATGCACGCTCATGCCCTAGGAGCTGTCTGGGACCCCTGTGCCTCCAATGCTTCCTGGCCTTCGCAGAGCTAAACTGGGGCGCGCCAGGGCTTCCTGAAAGAGTTTGTTGTGCGTTTAGACTCGCCCGCTGCTGGCGGGGGCGGTTCTTCGCCCGGTTCGTGAGCTGGCGGTGGCGCGCCCGCCTAATAAAATACTCTCCCGCGCGCCTTCTCAGCTCGGCCGGAGAAACAGGGACGGGGGGGGGGAGGTGGAAGGGGGGGGAGGAGGGGGGGGCGGAGGAGGCGGGCGCCCCCGGCTCGGCCGGCCCGCCTGCCTGTTCGGCTCGGCCAGAGGAGAAGGAGGAGGAGGAGGAGGAGGAGGAGGAGGAGGAGGAGGAGAGGAGGAGGAGGAGGAGGAGGAGGAGGTGAGAGTTGCGAGGATGTCTCAGGCGAAAGTGGCTTGACGGCCCGAGCTCAGGGAATCTCGGAATCGCTGGCCTGGCTCGGCCACCGGCGAGCTCGGCCTGTGCGAATACTGTGCGTACCTGTGCAGTGCATGTGCGGGACGTGCAAGAATGCCGGGGCCGGCGTTCGTCTCCGGACGCCGGCGCGTTCGCGTCCGGCCAGTTCCGCGTGAGACGTCGTCGGCAATCTGGAGGCCGACGTGCTTTGACATGGAGTGATCTGGCCACCTTCGCCTGAGACATCCTCGCAACTCTGACCTCAGAGATCTCCTGCCCCATGCTGGTCAGGCCACGGTCGCCTGAGACATCCTCGCAAGTCTCGATTCCGATATGCCCCGAGCTGAGGTGGTCAGCCACTGTCGCCTGAGACATCCTCGCAACCCTGATCTCAATGATGCCCTGCTCGATAGTGTCTCGGCCCCTTTCGCCTGAGACATCCTCGGAACTCTGGGTTCCGAGACGCCCTGAGCTGAGGTGGTTAGACCACTTTCGCTTTAGACATCCTCGCCCGAGATGCCCTGAGTTGAGCTGTTCAGGCCACTTTTGCCTGAGACATCCTCGCAACTCTGACCTCAATGATGCCCTGCTCCATAGTGTCTCGGCCTTTTTCGCCTGAGACCCTCGCAACTCTGGGTTCTGAGATGCCCTGAGCAGGTGGTCAGGCCAGTCCTGCCTGAGACATCCTCGCAACTCTGGGCTCCGAGATGCCCTGGGCTGAGGTGGTCAGACCACTCTCCCCAGAGACATCCTCGCAACTCTGACCTCAGAGATCTCTTGCCCCATGGTGGTCAGGCCACTTTCGCTTGAGACATCCTCACAACTCAGACCTCGGAGGTGTCCTGCCCCATGGTCGTCTGGTCACCTTGACCAGCGACATCCTCGCCACTCTGGTTTCCAAGATGCCCTGCCCCATGGTGATCCGGCCACGCTTGCCTGAGACATCCTCGGAACTCTGGGTTGCGAAATGCCCCGAGCTCAGGTGGTCAGGCCACTATCGCCTGCGACATCTCTGCGGCATGTGCGGGCATGTGCGTCTATGCTTTCAGAGTTTTGCTTGACCGTGCATTCGACTGTGCGTCGGACGGTGTGGCATGTGCGCGCATGTGCGGCAATGCTGTTGAGGCTTTTGTATATTTGCATGGGCATGTGCATGCGACTGTGCGGCATGTGCCTGCATGTGCGGCCCCTTCCGGACCACAATTTCAAAGTGAGCACTATAGAAGTGAGCGCTATAGAAGTGAGTCCGGTGTACACGAAGAACAAGGACAAGGACAAGTACAACAGGCCAGCTCCCTATGCTGGCCGCGGTAAGGGAGGCAGGTCCGTTTCGCCTTATTGGACAGCCGACCATACGAGAGGTTCATCGTCTTCGAACCCGAGACCTCCGTCTCCGCATTCGGGGCGGTACCTTGAGTACAACAAGTGAGGGCATGCAAAGGCCGTGCGACAAAGTCGCCACGGCCCCAACCGAACGACATAGTCATTTCGGCAGAGAGGTTTTATTTATCTATTGGTGGGATTCGTCGGGTTTTCTCCGGCCCTCAGCCCCCTGGCAACCACCGTTGAGCGGTAAACTGCTTTTGGGGTTCGCTCCGGTGGCTGTAAATATGCACAGGCCAGGCGGGCTGTGGCTGGTTGGACTCTACGAAACCCGCCGCGGGGGGGTACATGTGATGCCTCATCATGCGCTTGCCTCTCCTATTGCCTGCCTTGACATACCTTGACATTGGTATCACTGTATACCGCAGCTATGTATCTACTGCTCGAGTGAGAAAAGGAGCGCGCTGGGGGGCGCGTGGGCGGCCCGCGTCGTCGTCCGTCCCTGGCCGGACCCCTCACTTCCAATACTTGAGTGTAGTTGCTTAACGGGTAACCGATAGTTTCATCGATGCCTTATCCTGTATCTTCTACCGCTGAGCAGAGTCAACATGACACCTTAATTCCTTTGGCATATTACCCCGTTTCTCAGAGGAAAGACTATTCAGAAATGTGGCGCATCCCTTATTTTTGGACCCTGACCCCGCCGATCTTCGCGACACTATCCCATGTGACACCCCTTGCTGCCGCAGGCATCAACATGGGCAACAGGTATCGTTTGGAATGCCATGGGGTCCCTGGCTTTCTATAGCATATGTTTTCATCCACACTTGATTGTTTCGTTTGTTGGTTCTCTCGTTTTTTTTGTTTCTCTCTCTCTCTCTCTCTCTTTTTTCTCGCTCCCCTTCTGTCTCACAGTCTCATGCTCTCACCCGTCACCCTCTTCCGTCCTCCTCCTGCATGCGACATGACTGATTGCCACCCGGCCCGTGGTGGCAACATCTTCTCAAACCGATGGATGCGCTTTGCTACATGCGATTACGGTCACGTCATCAGTCGCTGGCGTGCATCTGTTGCGGTTCCTGTTGCTCTCTCCTTTTTGTTTTTTCCTTCGTTGTCTCTCTCCTGCACGTCTCTCCCTCAAACGTGTTCCGCCCCGTCCCTCCCGTTCTGGTCGTCCGCCCTCCTCATGAAGGTCTGTGTTGCCGGCCTCTTGCGCCGTGTGCCATGCACCCGTGGACGATCCAGAGAGATCGAGGAATTCCGCGCAGGCTCCACAAGGTCCAAGGAGGCGAGTTCCAGGAATTCCCGAGGAACTTCAAGATTCTCCAAGGGACGCAGCGAAGGCCCAAAACGCACCAGGGGAATCTGGGAGGACCAGGAGGCACCACCAGGGGAGGCCAGAGGGAGCCACATTGGCAAGAACCCGCTGTGGAGAACCACAAAGATATGGCATGGCATTGCCGAGGATGGGAGCCGTTCAGTCGATAGCGCGGGCGCGGGAAAGATCAGAAAACGACGACAGCATCGCAAGTGGGAGGCGACGACCGCCCCGAGGGCGCCCGCCCAGTGGGGCGACCTCCCACGTTCCTGTGCGACTTGGTCTCCCGCCGTCACCTCGCCTGGCCATCTAAGCAATGCCGTTGGGTGCTTGAAAAGTGACGAACGTGCCGAGGAGGTGGAGGCCTTTCCGTCGAAAGCGCGAGGACGGTGAAGTGTAAAAATTGACCACCCCGCTTCGGGGCCCCGCCCATCCGAAGGGCGTCCGCCCGATGGGGCGGTTTCCCGTGATGCTGTGCGAGCTGGCTTCCCCTGGCCTTACCGCCAGGTCCTCCAAGAAACCTCAGAAGGGGGATTCAGCAGATGGCGACAGCGTCGATGACGGGAGCCTTTCCGTCGAGAGCGTGAACGCAGTGAAGTTGGAAAGTTATAGCGACAGCATCACAGTCGAGGCCCCCAACAGTCCCCGAGGACACGCCGCTGAAGGGTGGGTCCACCGTTGCTGTGCGATTCGTCCAGCGGGGGGTAGGCAGCTCGCAGTTGCTTTCGCCAGCAAGGCACATTCCTATCCCCCTCAGTGGTGACGGAGGGCAGGCGGCGGGGGTGGGCAGGTTGGAGGGCTGCTAAGTTGGAGGGGTAGCGGCATGAGGTTGTTTGGGTGTTGCTCGGTTGAGTAGGTTTTGTTGGTTGGTTGGGTTGGTTCGGGCGATTGGTTTCGATGAGAGCATGCTCCTCCTTTCCCCTCCCCTTTCCCCTCCTCCTCCCGCTCATCCTCCCCCATTCCTGTCCTCCGTCCAGAAGCATTCCATGAATATGAACACCAGTTGGAAACTCCTTCATATATATATATATATATATATATATATATATATATATATGAGCACCTCTCCCTCCTCCTACTCCGCCTCCTTCTCCTTTTCCTCTTATTTTCCCTCCCCGTCCCCCTGGGTTTTTGTGGAAAACGCCCTGAACCCCATCTCCGCCCAGCCGCCCAGCCGAGGCGAAGAGAGGTTGCGCCGGCGCCATTTGGCAGCTAGGTTCCGGCTCGGTGCCAAGGGCGTGTTGTCCCAGTTCCTCAGGAGACGACGACGATGATATTGACGGCGATTGCGACGACGATGGCGACGACGACGGCGACGTTACGACGACCAGGATGACGACGACCGCGACGACACGACGGCGAGGACACTTGTTTCTGGTCATGTTTCGGCTCTCCCTGTTGCTTATCATATTGTTCCTGCTCGTCGTGTCTTCGCCATCCCCAGACATCTAAATGTTAAAAGCGGTTTCTCGTGGAATCGGTCTATCAGGTCGACTGTCTGGGCCTTCCTTCTGCCCTGGAGGAGCGGTCACATGCATAACATACCCCACGAAGTAGGAGTACAACGAACGCATTCGACACAGGGAACAGTACCGTTGACTACACACGTTGAGTCGTACGCGCCCATGAGCAGGTTGAGGACCCCCCAGGAACAGTTCGAAACGCCATCCGAGAGATTCCGAAGTAAGATTCAGATATCAGGCTTCTATATGTCAGCATGGGGTTGTTTAGGTCGTTGTCCTCCCGTATACGGTGCGTTTTGACGAACGGGATCAGCGTTGATTCAATTATCTAAAGTGTGTTTGCACTCAGGTGTTCTTGCTTGAGTTCCTGAAGGTATTTGATGGGTATGCTGGGGGTTCGGTTGGTGATCGCTTGGTGCCCAGATCGTTCCCAGTCTAGGGCGCCCGTTGGGGGAGATATTCCGAGGTTTTGGTTGGTGTCCCGTTGGTGCCAGGTTGGTGTCCAGACGTGGGCGCCCGTGGGCGCCTCGTTGTCGTCCCGCGCTGGGTGATATCTCAGGAAGGTTTTAGTTATTCTCCACCCCCCGCTTCTCTCGGCGGGGAACAAACTCGCCTCTCCTCCACCTCCTCCTCTCCTTCCTCCTCCTGAGGTGGTTCCCTGCGCGGCCCCCTTCGCCCCCCGCAACCGTTTTGCCAGCGGGGGCGCGAGTGCCCGCCATTGGGGGGGCCCCCAGCTCCAGGCGTCCTGGCGCCTGGCGCGACGCGGCTGCAGCGGGCCAGCGCTCGCCGCGCGGCCGCCGCCACCCTGGCCATCCGCGAACCTCGCAAGGTGGCCCCGCTGGTGCGTGACACCTCATCGCGAGGACGGTCGCGCTCGCCAGCATGGCATCGCCGATTGCGCAGGCAACGTACCGTTGCGCGTCGGTGGCTCCGATGTGACACGGACGAGAGCCTGCTGCTCCAGCACCACGGCTCTCGGCCGCCCATGGGCCGCGGTGGTCGTGGTCGGAGCTAGCAGGATGAGACGCAGGACCGCAGCGAGAAGCGCGCGCGCTGGGCATGCGTCGCCACTCGCCAGTGCGGCTGACTGCGCAATGTTAACACGATCGAGCGGTGCTACATGTGCGGTCGGGACAGGATGGGCAGGCCCGACCCGAGCGGCGCCCAGCCAGCTGGAGCTCGCATGCGGTTTGCCTCAGGCTCCAGGCGCAGCGCTGCTCCCGCCGAGCCCGAGGAGCTCGATGAGGTCACCAATGCCCGCCGCGCCCTGGCGAATTACCTCGCGATGGGTTCACCTTGGCGAGGACAGCGAGCTGGTCAGCGCCAGGCGCCAGTCGGCGGCAGCAGAGGAGCGCGAGCGGGCTGATCGCACTCCTGTCGACATGATGTGCCGCGCTCAGGACCGCCAGGCGACGAAGCAACGCGAGCACGACGCGCCCGCGTCGGCGGTCGCCGACCTGCACCGCGACCAGCCTGGCGGTGAAGCAGGGCGAGCTGAGCGCTGCCAAGGCCAAGCTGGACGCCATCCACTTGGAGCTGGCGACCGGCCGCAGCGCTGTCATGGCTGCAGGTGCGGACGCCAGCCCTCCTGGAGGCCTCGACGAAGCGGTCGGCCGCCTTCGCGGGGTTTTCGCGGCGGCCCCTGCGGCGGCCACTGCGGGCAATGCCTCATCGATGCTGCCCTGGGAGCATCGAGATGGTTACTATAGTAGCGACATAGATCCAACCCTATCAATCAATATGATGAACCTCGCAGGTGTAGATTGGCTCAAGCACAATTTCATGTCCCTGGTCTCGAAGCACCGGGGCTCGGACGACAACCCCGGCGCCCACCTCCACCCACGCCGCAGCGACATGCCGTTCATTGACGAAGACCCGTGCGACACGCCAAGTTCGCCAGCGCCGCTCATGCCAGGCGACGCTGGCGATCGGAGGGCGGTGATAAGTACATCGATAGTAGCTCAGCGACTTGAACCAGCATCTGAAGCACCAAAGAATTGACGCCATTATCGATAGCACATCCTCCTTCGCAAGATCGCCCAGGAGCGCCAGGGAAGGCGGAATCCCCTCTTCTGGAGAAGACTCGAAGCGTGATCCTGACGATCGGCGGGCAAACAATTTGTGGCATCTTCGCAGGAGGCAGCCCACCGAGATATTTCCCGGGAATTCGGCGACATGATGAATGAGGCACAGACGGCGGATCATGGACATGATCGCACCTGTCAAGAACACACGCAGACCCCGTCGAGAGGGCAGACGCCACCGATGGGTTCAGTCAGGCAATATGTCAGGTCATGGACGACGTGACCTTGGAGAGCGAGCTGGGTGAGCTCGCGGAGATTTATGCGAAAGTCGAGGCGATGGACAGCATCCGGCTGGAATATTTGCCCCGGCCCTTGTCCTGGAGAAGAATATCGCAGGTTGCGTGCCGTTCGTTTGGAGGCGCGCGTGCGCCCTTGGTTCAAACGCTAGTTCACGTCGTCTGGGCAGGCTGCAACTCGCCAAAGTAATTCCTGTTTGATTGGGGCTGGGGCTCGTCGTTCTGCTGGGGGGCGCGCAGGAGCGACGGTTGCGCCCTGGCGGGCATGGCGGGCGACGTGGAACAAGCTCGGGGATAACCACTTACACTTGGCGTTTCCTCTGTTTCGTCTCGCGAGAGGCTTCTCGGGGGCGCGCCAGGGCGCGACTTGTCTCGACGCGTGGGCGTTCATAGGTCTGCGGGGTCCAGGGGCCCCATGGTCTGGCCCATGGTTTGGGGGTAATGTTGTCGGTTCCGGTGGGTCTGAAAAAGTTACCCCAAAACCGTTGGGGGCACATCAGCTCGGAGGCGTGTTCAGGCAATTTGGGAGGTCCACATCTCGGCGGCTTTCCCCTGGAAGATGCTGCGCGGGCTGATCGCTCGCGCGCGCCAGTGGTTCTTCGCTCCCCCGCTGGATTAGCCTGATCGCTCGCGCTACCGGCTCTTCGCCCGCGCGGTGACTGTTCCAAAATTCGGCGGGCGACCCCGTCGGCCCAATGCGTCTGTCAGGCGTTTGCCACGCGCGCGCCATTGCATTGTCTCTTGGGCGAAGCCATCTCGCATTGCCAAAGTTCGGCCTCGATGCCGATGGCGCGGATTTGCCTTCGCAGCGCAAGACACCCCCACCCGCGGTGGGCGACGAGCAACTCTGGACAAGGGCAGGGGCAAGACTTTCACCGCGCAGAGAAGTATGGAACAATGGGAAGATGAGATCATTCGGCAGTTGCCTCAGCTCGCCCCGACGACTTCCACCCCGGCAAGGGCGCGTTCGAGATCGCATTCGCTAGGGCGGGCGGCGGACATAGCAGCGCCGGCATGTTCGGGGCAACAGCGAGCACCACCAGAACAGCAAGCAAGCACCTCGGCAGAACTTGGAGGGAACATGTCTACGATAACAGGGAAGGAGGCGCGATATGACGATCGCATCATCGGCCCCGGACATCATCGCAAGCAAGCACGCGCAGTCATATAACCATGTCCACCACTGCCGAATGCACGCGCAGATCCAGCACAACCATGCCCCTATCGCCGCTGCACGATGGCGGCGCGTGCGAGGACACCGGCTGGAGCGCCAATGACAGCGGTCACCTCGCAGACGCACTTGAGGAGATGATGGGCGATGCGACTGACGAGTCCCCGATACTTCTTAGGGGCGCAGACGCATTGTTTTCATGGTATTTCGAGCATGCAGTAGACAGCTCAGTATTCGCCCGATCAGATGTCTCGAGGCAGCTGCATCAGGATGGCCACCTTCCAGATCGGCAGATCAATGTAGAGACCAGCGCGCATCACCTGGCAGAAGCATTACCATCGGCACCTTCAGGTTCTTGTTGCATCGTGAAAGGCACAGAAGGTCACGGATTCTCTCGCTGCCGCGACATCGACACTCGCGAACAAGAATGCATGCTTTTTTTTTCTGTTTTGTTCTTTTGGGCCCACGAGCGGAGCAGCTGATTCTGGAATCAGAGTTTAGGAGCTATGGCCACATTTCGAGGAGGCTGACTCCAAGGAGATCAACAGCTTAATACATATATATTTACACATACATATATAAGAGGCCAAACACGATTGCTCATATCCCAATCTGAAGACGGAACGCAACAAAACTGACTTCATTGACGTCGCGTGGGTCAGACGCTGGATGTGGAAAGAGAATTTGGCTGCCGTCTTTGCGGCCAGGGTTTCCGGGGAAACCAAAGTGGGTCGCGGGCCGACATTCCTCATCTGCAGCTCGGGCATCAACGCGCGGCGGCGTCGACCTGTCATCAGTGCGAGCCAGACTTTGAATCAGACGCCTGCGACATTGCATCGGAATTTCTACAGGGACGTCGCCCCAGCGAACTTTCGGGGCGATCCACGGAGGTAGGACTTGATGGCCGTGAAAATCACGAGGTCTAAGTTGTTCCCCCGGTAAATGCTTGGCGCCACGTGAAGTGGCGGTCCGAGTTGTTCGCAGAAATTCCAGATGGCCAGATGCATCAATATGCCTTTGAATGTGCGAAGCCAGCTCCTGGTCTCGTCGACCCACCATGATTATGGCAGCCAGCATCGGCATTTCATATCAATGACAACATGGTGGACGAGCCGAAGACGGGCCACCTCGCGCCCGCGACAGCGGCGGACGTCGATTATCTTGTCCCGATTGGCAAGCATGCGCGGCTGGACTGGGCGCGCTCTTTCGTGGAAAAGAAGGTCGGAAATGTCACGGGAAGGAAGACGCCCCCTCTCTCATCTTGGGATTGAGCGCCGCAAGTTGGCAGGGGCTACGATCCCCGCGGGCCGGGGCGCCTGCATGGCCACGATCGAGCCCCAAGCGCGGAATGAGACAATTTCGAGGAACGACAACCTGCAGCGCACGGCAAGTGAGACGCCTTTTCGATCATTATCTTGCCAACTGCTTCATCTACATCAGACAAGGTGGGATATCCGTGCAAGAAATACGCAGTCACAGACTGAGCAGACGGCCCCGGCCATCAGCGACTTCAGCTCGCCAGCATCCTGCAGAAGGCGCAGGAGAGCCGTGGCCGGGCAGGATTCTATCTCAGATTACCTGACCCTTTCGACTTGCCAGCACCGGCGACGCAGCCCATGCCATGGAGTTGACATCACACCACTATGAAGTGCATGGGCTGTTTCTCGCGCAAGATTGACCAGCCGAATGCAATCTGGATGGCACCGTGGCAATGCGTTCATATGATCATAGATGTGGCACAGCGCGTGCCTTGTTAGGTCAGAGCAGGCAATCGAAGAGACGCTTTCTCCACGAGCCCTGCGGAGATAGCGGCAGCAGTCGGCGGTTCACAGACACCGCAGTTCACAGCATTGCGTCTCACGGAATTGATCGCCACACTTCCATTGGCAAAGGGTATTACGACATGAAGAAAGATGATATATCCCCCTCGGCCCTGTCACGGGCTGTTTTGACCTCTGACAGCTTATGCTGACAGGAACGAAGGGAGTTCCAGCGGACAAGACACAGAGGCCGAGTATCCTGAGTTCACGGGTGGATCGTCTATCTGGAAGAACCCGAAGGCTCTGTCACTGCTGGTTTACCGAGGTGATGGTGTTGGACACGTTGTTAAACAATGAGTATGTCCACTGGTACAGGACCATCTGAGGAATGAAGATATATGCGACAGCGGACCACTCAAGATGAGGAGTTATCACCATGAGAGAGATCAATATCATGGATACTTTCACCGAGCACGGGTTGTAATCGATCAAGGTTTGATCGGATCCCTTTCTGTAGAAGCACGGCATCATAGTGGTAAAAAAAGGCCCTGCAAAGATGGGTTTGTCAGCTCTCCTGGGGCTTCCAGAGGTCACCTGAAATTCCCTACGTCGTCACTGCCGGCAAAGGGCTTGAGGCCCGAACGTCGCTCCTCTTATAAGCACAGATCATTTGAATAGTGTGGCTCCGGTGCTGACAGGCCCGTCCCTCCTCTCCTTCCTCCAACCTCCTCTTCGCCCTCCTCATCCTCTTCATCATAATTTTGCTCCTCCTCCTTTGTTTCCTCCTTCCTCATCCTCCGATTCCTTTTCCTTCATCACTCTCCTCTTCCCCCTCTTGGGGTACGACGGTGTCTTCATCCATGCGTTCCTCCGCATGCCCCCCCCCCCGGTCATTGATCATGGCAACTCGCGTGGGCATCGTCTCTGGATGGGCTGCCTTTTCACCTCCTCCTCCTCATCCGCCCATTCCACTGCATGCCCCTCCACATCCCTGATCAACGCAACTTGCCTGGGCGTCGCGTCTGGATGGGTTAGTGGGGTTACTCGAAGCGTCTACTAGAATAACGAACTGCTTAGAGTCCACGCTGGCAAACATTCTACGCGTCCGTAGAGTAGATGTCCTGACCTCTTCTTCTCGTTTTCCCTTTTTTCCCCTCGCATATCCACCCGTCCGTTCTCCCCCCCCCCGCCCCCTACCACTCCTCCCGGCCCCGCCGCTCCTCTTGCCCCCCCCCTCGCCCCCGACCCCCCGCCCGTCATCTTTCGATTCCACCCCGCGGCCTCCCCCCTTCCCCGTCCCTCCCCCTCGTCATTCTCGATCTCCCCCCGCCTCCCTCCTACCCTTCCCTCGGTCCCCCCCCCGTCCACCGTTCGAGGAGGGCCGCCGAGGACGAACCCACGTTCTAGCAACTTCGAGTTTCAAGTCTGAGCCGCCCTCTGCCTCTGCGTCTCCGCGCGCCAGCCGTGTTGTTTGGGTTTCGAAGCGGCGGCCGCAGCGCGCGGCGCGGATCGCGGCCACAACCCGACGGCGACCGCAGCAGACCGTCATCGTCGTTGTCGTTTTCTTTTTTGCTCTCTTCCTCCTCCTCCTCCTCCTCCTCCTCCTCCTCCTCCTCCTCCTCCTCCTTTGTCCCCCGTTGCGTGCCAGTCGGGGCCGACGCTCTGGGCAGCGCGGCTCGCTGAGCAAAAGTTCGGTGCGAATGTTTGTTTTTCGCTCTTGGCCGAGAGGCCAGGTTCTCCGTCGCCCCTTGTTCAGCGTCGACGCGATGGATCATGAACTCCGCGTGGGCTTTACCTTCGAAGCGCGGAGGGTCCACGGCTGGACAAACGATCCGAGTCCCACATGTGCCAACACCTTGTTGGGTAATTATCGCACTCGCGATGTTCACGACGAAGCTCTACCACCTCTGGAGCTCGTGGACCCCCCAGCAGCGAGACGAATGCAGGCGTTACTGAACGATGATGAGCGCGGGGTCCTAATTCGGATTCGGACAGGATCCGTTGGCCGAGCTCGACGGTGCAGGCATCCCGTCGTCCAAGAGCCGCCCGCCTGGCCATAAGCGGCAGGCGGGGCTGTCACCGCGTGCAGGCGCTCACCTTCAGGTGAGCGCGTGCCGCGCACTCCGCCTCGTCGCCCCCGCTCGCCAGAGGGCCCTCTTCCGTCGCCACTCGGTCAGGCCGCCGGGCACGACGAGCCCAGCACGGCCCGCGGTTCGAGCTGGGGACCGACGTTGCGCCCGTCGCGCCACGCCCGTTCTGGACCAGGACGGGTACCATGGCGCCCATCGCCTCCCGAGAGCACGTTGCGGCGATAGCCGTCAAGGGTACGGGCAAGGGCAAGGACAAGAACGATCCCCTGCCAGACAACGCCGCTGACCTCCCCAAGAAAAAGGATCAGAAGAATAAGGGAAATAGTAATAACAAACAAGAAAAAAGACCCGCTGGGCTCGGGAGAAGGTCCAGCGTCGGCGCTCCGGCGCGGCCCTCCGCGCGGCCAGCGCCGACGAGCAACGGCAGCCGCCTTTGCCCAAGGGCAGAGCGGGTCCGACGGATCGTGAGGCGATCGTGCCCAAATCGTGTGCGCACCCCACTGGTTCTATATCATCACCTCTTCTACCACCTACCAGGCCAAGGCGCTACACCTCCGTCTCATCATTCACGCGACCCGGGGGCCATCATCTTGCCTGCGCGTCAGAGCAGGGTTCCAGACGTCATGTCTGCGGCCCGAAGTCTCCAGCATCACACAACGCGGCACAGTGTAGCTCACACCATCATCAGTCACACGTGTGAGCTCTCTGTGCCGTTCCAAAGAGCACGAGCGAGCTCACCAGTACTGTGCACGAGCTTGCGCCGTCACGCGCGCGCGCCCGTCAGGTCAGACAGCGACGGCGTTTCCTTCCCTGCCAAGTCTAGAATGCGCTTGCAGTTGGACAGCAAGGGCTCCCTTTTTTCCTTTGGTCTGTCTTCTCCGCCAGAGCTGTTCGATCGCCCGCACAATCCCGGCTCAGATGCGAGAGGTTCCGCTGTTTGGTCGGAGCGTCGATGCATATCTTCTTAATGCATGATGAGTAAAATACGTATCACTGCAGGCACGCATTCTTTCGTACAGCGTCCAGTCCCCGCAATGATCGTCCTTCATCGTGTTCACCTTTTCCCTCTCTCTCTCCCTCTCTCTCCCTGTTTGTGGTGTTTCCTATCTCTCTTGTTTTTTTGTTTCTCTCTCGCTCTCTCTCTCTCTCTTTCTCTCTCTCTCTCTCTCTCTCCCCCTATATATATACATGTATGTTTATGTGATGTTTCTCTCTTGTTTGTTTCTCTCTCTCTCTCTCTCTCTTTCTCTTTCTCTTTCTCTTTCTCTTTTTTTGTTTCTCTCTTTCTCTCTCTCTCTCTCTCTCTCTCTCTCTCTCTCTCTCTCTCTCTCTCTCTCTCTCTCTCTCTATATATATATATATATGACACTCATTGAAGATAATTGTGCCTCACCTTCTGTCGAGCACGACCGTGCGCATTTGTGCTCTGGAAGATTTTTCGGCAGGAGCCGCGTCCGCGCATGGCCGTTCCCGTGAACCTTGTCGAGGTCGGCGTGCGCTTGACCGAGCTCTGGCTGCTGCGGGGGCACGCCTGCCCATCTTGCAGCTGCCCGGCCTGCCCCGCCCAGACCTGCTCGCTGACGTGCAGCGGGCCGGCCTCCAGCCACACCGAGCCCCGCGCGGCTCTGGGAGCGCCGGGAGGCCCCGGTTGGCTCACCGTGTGGCTGGCCGCGGCGGCCGGGGCGAGCCTCGCCTGGCTCGCCGCTCGCTGCTGGCCCCCAGCGGCCAAGCTCACCGCCGCCCTCGCCAGGGAGGCGCCGCCGGTCCCAGACCGCGCTGCGCCGCTGGCGGCGCCCGCCGCGGCGGCTGGGCCGGTGACGCCGAGCCAGCTCGCGCTGCGGGCGTGAGCTCGACATGGCGGCCCGCCTCACGCTCGACCTGGAGGAGCCGCAAGTGATGATCGACTTCCCAGACGATGCGGCGGGCCTGCGCTGGCATCACCGTCTTCGTCTCATCCAGACGCCCTCGCTGGGCGTCTGGATAGCCAGCACCCCTGACTACTCGGTCCTGAGGCTGGACCTCAACGTGCACCGCGTCATCGCGCTGGCGCGCAACGGCCCCTTCCCCGCGGCTCAGTGGAACGAGAGCTACATTTTTGACAGCCCGATCCCAGCGGCGGACCTCGCGCGGATCAGGCAGCAGGCTGGGTCGCTCGGCGTCGTCCTCGGCCAGGTCGGCCCAGCGCCCGCGGCCCCTCAAGGTGCGGCCAGGGTCTGGCGAGTCGCCGACCTCTCACATCGCGCCTTCGGGGGCGAGATCCCCGCCCAGGTCCTCGGCGACCCAGCCGCTGACATCACGCCCGGCGCCGCGGGCGATGAGGACTACTTCTGCGGCCTCGTGTTCTGCCAGCTCGTACCCGACCCTGACAAGGACGCCCGGGAGAGGGCCCTCGTCTCAGACCACCGCAAGGACTTGCGGGTCGCTGGCGGCACCCGCGACCCGCTGGCAGACCAGCGTCTGTCGTCCTTCGTTGACTCCTTGGCCCTCCAGCACGCCGCCGCGGACCCACCGTTCCCTCTCGGCGGCCAGAGGGTCGCGCACGAGTGCATGCGCACCCTGCGCGCCACGGGCATGGAGTGGGTCGACCTCACACATCAGTTGGACTTCGTCCACAAGTCAGGCATCTCGCCCAACAGCAACATCACGCGCGCGCACCGTCGCCTGACGGACGCGCTGCGCGCTTTCCAGCAGCAGGACATGCTGAACTTTCCCAGCCTTGTGGGCATCGAGGTCCTGGTGCGTACCTCGTCCAGATCGAGATGGCGGTCGCCCGCAACCCTCGGAGCCCGGACTTCCAGGACCTCGACGCGGTCGTCGCCTCCACCGTCAACGAGTACGGCGGCCTGGTCTTGCCCGAGTACACCAAGTACATCGCCCAGATCCAAAAAGACGAGGCTTTCACTTTGAAGCAGCAGCGGCAGTGGCGCGAGGAGCAGATCTCGCGTGCGCGGGGCCGCGGCGCTGGCCACGATGACGGACCCGGCGACGGCGCCGGTGGAGGAGGCGGCGGCGGCGGCCGCGGGCGCGGTCGCGATGGCGGACGCGGGCGCGGCGGTCGGGGGGCCGAGCCCCGGCCGCCGCCGACGGATGACTCCCGTCGGCCAGGCCGCGGAGAGGCGGCGCTCGCCCCGGCGCCGCTCGGCCTTTGATACCTCCGCGGTCTGGTTCTCTGGGGGCCGCGCGAGAGGCCCTGCTGCCGAGGGGGCTCCTCGATTTTTGACTGGCCGCGCCCGCGGCGATCCTTTCCTTCTGCCGCTGCTGCGCAGAGCGACGCCGACGGGAGTGCTACCGCGCGGCACCTCGTGCGGCGTGCGGCGGCGGCGCAACCGGGCGATCATGGCCCCGAACGACCTGCCCGCGAACGCTGCCCAAGCATCTGTTCTCCAGCGCGTTCATCAGCGAGTGGCTGCCTTCGTCGAGCCGCTCGGCGAGGACGGTGATGACGCGCTTCAGTCCATTCTCAAGTCCAAGGACATCTACAGCGCTCGGCCAACTCCTGTTCGGCCCTATGAAGCGCATATTTTGAAGATTCTCGACAGCGGCACCCGTCCGCCTCCCATCCGCTCGCTGGCCCCTGATTCGTCGCTGCCGCTCATCGACCACCGCGAGAGGTTCATCTACCGGTCGCAGGCAGTGCTGGACACGATGACCGAGACCGGCGAGCTCGCCCCAGCGCACCCGTTCTGGGGCGTCAACCTGAGGCGCGACCCCGAGCTCAGGCTCGACCTCTTCAAGAAGCTCATCCGCATCGGGCTGGTAGGCGCGCGCGCCCGCTGCCGCGCCCGCGCCGGCATCTTCTTTGTAGGCAAGAAGGGCGGTGCGCTGAGGATGGCCATCGATGGCCGGGAGCCCTCGGCCATGCACCGTCGGCCCCCGCGGACTGAGCTCGGCTCCGCCGCCGCGCTCGGCTGCCTCTGCCTCGACGCCGACACGCCGGTGGACGGCGACTCGGGCTGCCGCGGGGCAAGTGCCGACTTCCGCCAGGGCTTCTTACCAGATGCAGTGGCTCGAGGTCGGCTCCTGGTTTTGCTTCGACTTCCCTATGGCCATCATGAACTTCGACCTGGACTCCGTCTACGACGAGGTGAGCCGCTCCTACGTCCACGTCGACCCTGACACCGCGGTCTACCCTTGTTTCCAGGGTCTCGCCATTGGTTGGAGCTGGTCGCTCTTCATCTGCACTGCCATCGCCGAGGACGTCACGAGGATTGGCATCGGCCATGTCCTCTCGATCCCCGCGGATGCCGCCAGGATCGTCTCCGAGCGCGCCCCTTGCGCCCGCCCCGGCCGTGGCGAGCTGGCCGGGGCCTCATGCGTCGACAACGCCAACGTCGCTGGCCCCTCGCGGGAGCTCGTGGACGCGGCGCTGCGCGCCATCCTCCGCGAGTTCGAGAGGCGCGGCCTCTCCTACCGCGAGGTCTGCCACGCGACTCAGGACATCGTCTGCTGCGGCGTCCGTTTTGACGTCATCGTCGGCCGCGCCGTGCCGCAGCGCGACCGGGCCTGGCGGTTGCGCCGTGCCATCACCGCCCTGATCGATCGCCGCGGCTGCACGCCGACGGCCATGGAGGTGATCCTCGGCCACGTCGTCTACCACTTCATGCTCATGCGGCCCGCCCTGGCGATCCTGAGCTCCCTCTACCGCGTGGCCTACTCGGAGGCCGACTACTGCAAGTTCGACGTTGAGCAGCTGCGCGAGCTCGGCCTCGTGAAGGCGCTCATCCCGCTCGCCGGCGTCGACCTCGGCGCCCCATGGCACCCCTGGGCCCACTGCTCGGACGCCAGCATGTGGGGCTACGCTCTGGCTACGTCCAAGTTCGAGCCCGACGAGCTCAGGGACATCGAGGCCTACCGCGAGCGCCGGCGTTTCCTCGCCCTGGACCGGTACTCCGACGAGGGGCCTCCCAGGCGACGAGTGCTCTACGCTGGCCAGCTACGCTGCCGGCGCTAGCGACGACGCCGCCTTCGCCGGCCTGGGCCCGCCGCCTCCTGGCCGCAGCGCCCCGCGCCGCCAGCGTGCCGCGCGGATTGACGTCGAGACGCCCTCAGCCGCAGCTTGCCGGGGAGGGATCCCGGCCCTGCCTGACTCCGCCCTGGCGGCTCGCAGGTGGCAGCTCGTGGTGCGCGGCGCCTTCATCTTCGGCGCGCCGATCCACGTCCTCGAGGGCCGCATGACCCTGCTCGGTCTCCGCCGGGCTACCCGGTCCGTCGCGGCCCACGGCTGCCGCGCCCTGTCGATCGGAGACAACCTCTCGTCCATGATGGCTTTCGAGAAGGGCAGGTGTGCCAACCCTGTCCTGCGGCAGCTCGCCTGCCAGGCTGCTGCGCGGCAGCTCGCCACGGGTATCCAGCACTACCACCGCTACTCGGAGAGCAAGCGGAAACCCGCCGACTACGACTCCAGGGCCGCCGACCGCTTCGAGCTCGCGCCCGGCCAGACGCAGCGGGGCGCGGCTCGCGACCTCGGCGTCGCCGGCGCCGCGCCGGCCCTGCCGCCGTTGTGGGGGCCGGCGAGCCGCCGCCCGGCTCCGCACGGCCCCCCGCGGGCCATGGCGCTGGGCCCCGCCTGCTTGGCGACCGGCCGCGCACCCGCGCCAGGGCGCGGCGCATCCTCGAGCTCTACGCCGGCTGCGCGCGGCTCACGGCCGCCTGCCTCGACGAGGGCCTCCAGGCTTGGGCCCCCGTCGACATCTCGCGCGGCTCCTGGCACGACCTGACCGACAAGAACGTGATCGGTTGAGTCCATGTGGGGGGCTGGTACGGCCCCCGACTGTAGACCCCCCCAAACAGGCGGCGACACTTGTGTTTTCAGTTGTGTTTTCGCTTCGTCTTGGTCCGCCGAATCTCAGGTCAACACGAATCCCGTTGGAAGGCGCAAAGAGACGCCTGGCCTTACGGATGTATGTCTCGACGCACAAGCATACTTTGGTCGTTTGGATTGTAAGGACGATCCGTGTGCGCATCCCCCCCTGCCAACAAAAACTCACCCCGAATATCCTCGCACCCCGCCGTCCTGCCAGTACCCTTGTCCTCCCCTCCCTAATGGGCATCTAGGTTTCTTCGGGCCAAAGGACAGGAGACGCACCGTGATGATACGAAGCAAGTAACGGAGCACAGATACGGAAGCAACGCAAAGAGGAAAGAGTCAGACAGGATGATAATATCGACCAGCAGGAAGGGAAAAAGAGGATCGTGAGGAGGGCTAGGAGAAAGGAGGATGAGGAGAGGAAGAGGAACAGTCGAACAACTGCTCTGATTTTTTTGTAGTCACGTGATAGGGTCTCGGGAACTCCGCGGATGGTTCTGGCACGCCAGGGGCCCGCGAGAACGGGCGCGGGTCCGTAGCCCACGCCGTTCTTAGGTCATCATGAGTCCATGGAACCCATGTTATGTAGCGGGGGCTACCGCTTGTCTATGAGAGAGGAGAGAAGTATTCATTGTGTGTGTTCTGGTCAAACAATGACCCTGAGGGCAATCTCGATCTTTCGTTGTTGTTGTGTTTCTCGAAACCGTTCTGGCTCAAACAGCGGCTTTGGACAAGGTCCTCGAGAGATCAATCTTCAGATGCTATGATTTTGCCTACACTGTTCGGTGTGGCCCTCCATATTCTTCTGGTTGTTGCTGCTTCGACGGCTTCACCTCTCCATATCGAGTTCAGTGCAGCAGCGACGCTCGCTTGGACACACTACATATCACAGGCCCCCAAGGCCGTTCCATATTCTTCTGGTGGTTGCGTCTTCGACGACGGCTTCACCTCTCCATATCAGTTCAACAGCAGCGACGACGCTCGTTTGGACACACTACACAGCAGCGGCTTGCTCGATATCGGCGCAGGCATGGACTTAGACGAGGCCCTCGACGGTCTCGAGATTCCTGCAGGCTTCATCGGCGACGCAGATGCTGCCCCCCCCGTCGCAGAGGATCCTGCAGGCTTCATCGGCGACGTCGCAGATGCAGCCCCCCCCGTCGCAGAGGAGATGCAGGTCGATGGTCTGGACCAGTTCGGCGAGCTCGACGCCGCCGCCCTCGTGCCGAAGAGGAAGTTCGAGAAGAACTCCGCCCTTCACATCGCCAACGCGAGGGAGGCCTTGTACAGGAAGCGTGCGAAGACCAGCAGCCAGAAGCTGAAGGTCATAAGGGGGTGGGGGTTGCAAGAGCTCGCGTTAGTGGCCACTTCTCCTCTTCGCTTGCTGACCGAACGCATGGCGCGCATCGGTCGGTGAGTGGATTGGCGAAGGGCCTCGACGTCGCAGCACGTGCAGTCCCCACCGTTGGAAGGACCAGTCGGCGGCGCATGACGCCGCGATCAGGAACGTCCAAGCCCTGATCCCAGCTGCCAGACTTCTCCCAGGGACGTCTTGCACATCAACCTTGGGGAGAAAGCGGAAGCTCAAGGCAGTCGGTGGAAGCTCAAACCCTTGCTCCAGCAAACGCCCGAGGGCGGGGGTGGGGCCCTGAGGTTCCGTTGGGGGAGGGTCCTGAGGGTACATGGGGAGGGTCCTGAGGGTCCTGAGTGCCTAGTGCGGGGAGGGGGTCCTGAGGCTCCTTGGGGAGACGATGCCAATGGGTGGCTGGAGCGCATGGGTTTGGGCTTCGACAGGCGTCTGATTTCCAATTGGCTGTGAAGGCAGTGTTCTTGAGGGCTAAGCAGAGGGTTAACATCGGCGTGGACCATCGTCGCCTCCAACTGGCTGCCACGAGGTACGTGCTTCGCAGACAGATGCGTGCAGTCCAGCATTGTTTGCGGAAGAGCTCGGCGTCTTTGAGCAACGGTGGAGGGCCTCAGCGCACGGTGCACGTCGCGGTCGGGCACATGTGGGACGAGGTGGAGGTAAAGCAGAGTTGGAAACCATCGGAACGATACCGAACACTACGGAAGAATATGAGCATGCCGACGTTGATACAGCGCAGCACGATGAACCTCACATTGTACGACCACGCTCACGACCAGCATCGGCAATACCAAGAATACTTCCTGACGCAACCACTCGAGGTCCACGGCACGACCGCACACGATCTACTACCAGGAGTCCGACGAGGAGTACCAGCAGCATTCGACATCTTGAACAGGCCAGCTTTGTACGAGGCATTGGCCAGCGTCTCTAGCTTAACGTTTGCGCCCATGTGCGACAGGGCCAGCGCCAACGTTGTCATGATACGAACGTGGGGGCACGAGGCTGAGAACAAGATCTACTTGGAGAACCCCGTGCTAGGGAAAAAACTTCTGTATTTTCCCGACACTTGCGGTGTGCACGCCCACCATAGGGGCAAACTCAAGATCAAGGGATTGCGCAGCCATACGATGAGGCACTACTCGATATCTTCAGTTTTCAGGTTGCGAGGGCAGCTTTCCAAGAACATTGCGCAGATCGAGCGTCTCATTGAAGCCAAATTGGTTCGTGAGGTGGGCCCTCCTCCGCCGTGGGCGCACACCATGGAGCGCGTTGTGGACCTCCTGTACGACCTTGAGGCTGACCACCACAAGCGGACCACGAGCAATGGCGGCCAGTACGAGTCACAATTGGTTGCAGACCTCAGGGAGCTTGCGAAGATGGCCAGCGGAAGCCTCTCCAACAAAGCATTTGCGCATCACTGCTGGGACTGCGCTACAGGCAGGGCCTGCTGCACATCCAGGAAGCAAGCGGTCGAGAAAATGATGACAGCGGTTGTCCACGCTTTCCATGGGTCATCAGACCCACGACCAGCGGAAAGCCGATGGACACATTTACTGCAAAGCTTTAAACGAACACTCATCCGCCGTCTCCTGCATCGCATCGGCCTGGACTGTTACACGGGCTCCGTGACTCCAGAGGACATCGACGACACCACGGCGGCAAACGTCAGCGTAGACGAGGAAGGGGCGCAGGAATTTTGGTCTCACCTCAATCGTGTTCGCCGCAAGAAGGTGAAAGAATACTACGAGTCTGATCGTGTGATGAACGAACTTGTGATTTACACTAGTGTATTGGAAGCAACTGACTCGAACCTTCTTTATCCAGTTCTTGGCGACGCTATCCGAGATGCGGAAGGTGATAAGAGCAAGATGGACGTCCTCCTCGACAAGGACTCTTCCAGGATTGGCGCGTTCAGCGAGAACATGCTTCGACTGATTGACAACTGGAACTCTGGGGACCCAACTCGTGGCCACTGGGTCTTACTAGATATCCTCGGTGCGCCGCTTACCAACCAGGAGTTCGCCAAATGGTCGAGAGGTCAGGTCCTAAAAATGAATTCCATCATGTCGAGGAGATACGAGGTCAGGTTCGCCACATGGCCTTACAAACTTTATGCATTGTCTCACGGAAGGTCGACCGAGGAGGAGAAGAATGCGATTGCCCGCGAAGCCCTGGCCGTCAACAACTACATGGTCGACTGCTACACGATCGGCATCCGTCGGCTGTGGCCCACGCCAGGGGCATTAACTTCAAAGGCTTGCCGAGTTGTCTTGGAGAGTGATTTTCGAGCTCATTGCTATGGGACAGACCAGGTGGAGCGCCTCAACTCAGAGTACACTACTCGACATACAGCCCGCGCACCAGGAAAAAATTCAGTAAACTCATCGCGGGAACATCTCCTCGGTCAGTTGAATGCTATTCACAAGAAGCACGGTGGAATGGACCCGCTTTCAATGGATTCTATTTGCAACATTGCTCGCGAGGAGGTGGTTACTTGTTCGCCGCTTGCGCTGGGCTCTGCTGGAGTTCAGCCTGCAGGAGGACCAGCGCCAGACGCACGAGGAGATGCATGCCGACCTGCCCTCGAGGATGCGCCTGTGGATGCAGAACAACAGCTCGTTGTTGCGGAGCCTGGGATCTTCCATGCCAACTTCGTGGAGCCAATTTCAGAGCAGAGGCCGAACCCGATGTTGCCGCCGCACGCGCTCACGCAGGGCGACGACAGCAGCGCCAAGTCGAAGAAGGGCTTGAACCCGTACCTCCTTGAGAAGAACAAGTACCTACAGGCAGCCAGATCGGCGAAAGGGGCAAGCCTCACCGCAGAGGAGGTGGAACAGCATTCGGCAGCCTTCAAGCAGATCTGGATGGAGTCGGACCTGGACGTTTACGCGGAGGCATACCAGTTGTGGCGACAAAGGCGGGACAACGACGAGCGACCTCCTGCGCCTCCGAAGTATTCGTTGTGCTGGGGAGGTGGGTGCCACGGTGCGCCAGTTACTCCAGAAGAGATGTGCGCTGAGATCGAGGAGTTCGGCTGGCCCACCTTGAACGACATGCTTGACAAGAACCTTGAAGAGAGGAGCGTGCCCCCTACCGCCGACTTGGACGTGAACGAGAGCGCTGGTTACGATCCTTGGGGCGTGGCTCGCTCTGCACGCAATGCAGACAGAGCTGCGTCGAGGTGCCCTGCTGCGTTCTACTTCGTGGAGAAGAGCGTCTGGAACTACTTGGCCTCGGTCGGGGCTGGTCGTGGCACATCGGATCCAGCTGACGTCATGATCGTCATTGCTGGGCCAGCGGTTGGAGGCGGCCACAAGCGGTACGCGGTCTTGGTGACGGACGTGACGCTGAACCCGCAGGTGTTCGACGTGACCATCAACGATTTCGAGGACTGCGCGAACGCAGTCTCAGAGGACTGTTCACATTGGGCCCTTCAGCGAAACCATCTCCCCACGCAAGGAGAAGGGGGAGGAGGGGATGAGGAGCAGAGAGAAGGAGGGGGAGGAGGAGGAGGAGCAGGATGAGGAGGCGCAGGAGGAAGAGGATGAGCAAGGGGAGGAGCAGGAGGATGGAGAAGAGAAGGAGGCGGAGGGGGAAGGAAGGAGGAGGAAGAGGAGAATAGGGAGGAGGAGGAGTAGGAGGAGGATGAGGAAGTGGAGGAGGAGGAGGAGGAGGAGGAGGAGGAGGAGGAGAGACTGAGCCCGGTGGGGGGAAGCGTGGGGGGAGAAGATTGGAGGATGAGGAGGAAGTATAGGAGGAGGATGAGGAGATGATCATGATGAGGAGGAGGCGGAGCACCCCAGTCGTCAGGTGTTCGTCCTCCACCTCATCATGGTCATCATCTCCTCCTCCCCTCCATCCTCCCCCTCCTCCCCTCAGCTCCTGCCCTCCCGCCTCCCCTCCTCCTCCTCATCACCACCTTAACTTTTCCTAAGGGAGATCGTTTGCGGCACGTACCCAATTCCTCCTTCTCCTTCTGCTCCTCCTCCTCATCCTCCTGATCGTCCTGCTCCTCCTACTGCTGCTGCTGCTGCTCCTCCTCCACCTCCTCCCAGAGCACTATCCCTCCCTTCCTCACCCCCTTCATCCTCCTCCTCCTCCTCCTCCTTGCGTGGGGGGGTGGTTTAACTTCTTGAATAGCCCAACGTGGACGACAGGATCTCCACTTGCCGTGCTTCGTTAACATATCGGATCGGCCGAACAAGGTCAGTAGCAACTTCATGGCGATCAATTCGGCCACGTCGGACGAGTGGATAGCTACGCTCGTTGAGAATCTCGTCTCGATGCAAGCGTTTGCGGCGGCCTACGACGTCATGTTCGACACTGGCACTTTGCGGCGGTCCAAGATCACGGGCTTGCAGAACATCGGCTGCGTGTGGACCGCGGGCATGACGAAGCCACTTCAGTTCCGCACTGGCAAGCAGCAGGGCCCGAAGATGCGAGATGACGACCCTATGGGCGACGAGGCGCGGCAGCAGGCGGACAAGGAGCTCAAAGCTGCCAGCCGTGGCAGAGGCCGTGGCACAGGCCGTGGCGGCAGCGGCAGCGGCCGTGGCAGAGGCCGTGGCGGAGGCAGAGGTCGCGGCGCCCATGGTGGAGGCATCCCCGCACCAGATCCAGATGCCCACGATCCCGAGCTTGGTGAACCAGACGTTGGCGCAGAACTGGTGGAAGTGGAGAGGGAGTTCGACCTTGCTGACGTGGACGATGCCTCGACGATTACGTCCGTGGAAGAGCTCGACCATGCCTTCATGGATGTGTACCACGCGGGGCCTCCACAACCTCTCGGCGATCATCCTCCACCAGCTGCACCGGATGATCGTGAAGTCAAGCCTCGTGCTGATGAGGACCTTCTGGAGGACGAAACCCTTCAGGCCATCGCTGAAGCATCTAAGGAGATAGTAAAGGAGGCTGTTGCAGATGCATCTGGGTCATCGACTGACCATCTCCTCAGTGACCCTGCTCCTGCTGCGGGGCCAGCAGAGCCACCCCCCCCCACCACCACCACCACTAGAGCCATGGAGGGACTTTGAACCTATGGCTGCTCAGGGGTATTTCTATTTGAGAGGTCGGCAGATTTGTAGAATCCAAAGGGGTGCACCTGCTAAGTCAGTAACAATCACCTGTTACAGGCATCGGGGTTGCAGTATTTGCGTAGGAGAGGCGTGGTGTGGCACCAACGAGGATATTTTTCGGTGGGTTTACGAGATGGAGCCAACGCCTCCAGGTGCCCCTGCAGCCGACAACAAGGTTTTAGCTCAGACGCACATGCGTTCTGGCAGGGCTAAGTTTGGAGCGCCCAAGGGCAAGGCCAAAGCGAAGGCCAAGCCCAAAGCCTAGCCGCCACAGCCTCAGTGTGGTTAGATTTGCTTGAGAGTCTGCCACTGGCGAGCTTAGATGGGGATGAGGAAGATGAGGAGGAACAAGAGGAGGATGAGGATGAAGAGCTGAATGAGGAGGAGGACGAGGAGGAAGATGAGGGGAGAAGGAAGCGAAGGAGGAAGTGACGAGGAGGAGGAAGACGAGGAGGAGGACGAGGATGAGGAAGCGGTGACGAGGAGGAAAACGACGAAGATGAGGAGGAGGATGAGAACGAAGAGCAGGAGGAGGAGGAGAAGGAGGATGCGTACGCAGTGGCAGAGCTCGCGCGTGACTGTGACCAGCTCGAGAGCTGGAGCCTGGACGAACTGATATTGCCATGCGCCTCGGCATGGAAGTCAAAGCATTGAAAACCCTGGTCGCACGAAGTAGTGAGATGGCAATCGCGTGGGCCAAAACAGTGTTGACGTGGACCCCGAAAGATGTGTAAGGCAGGAAGCGTGGACCCCAATCAGTGCTGAATACCAAACAGTGAGTAAGGCGATGGCGAAGACCCCAAACAGGACCAACATGGAAGCGAGGCCATGGGTTCCTTAGCCAGCTCCTAGACCAGAGAATGGCAGGTGCAAGACAAAAGGCACCCTCCTTGAAGAGCCTACAAGAGCACAGAGACAATACCCAAAGAACGCCCAAACAAACCATATCATAGAGAAACGGAGGGTTCCAATGAGCATTAATATGTCACACACTTTACAAAAGGATCCAACGAAATCATCAACCGAAACCAAATAAACATTTCGAGGCCCTCATACTTACCGTCGGACTCGTGCACTTCTTCCTCATCCTCCTCCTCCTCTGGTTGGACAAATCCCATCCCCCAAGCGTAGTGATAGCAGTAGCAGTAGTACTTGTATAGGAAATAATAATAACAAAAATCGGAAGAGCAGTCGCACGTGTTGTAAGAGTAACTCTACCGATAGGAACAGCAGTAATAGTAGTAGTAGCAGTAGCAGTAACAGTAGCAGTATAAGCAAAAGAAGGCGAAGACGAATGAGTAGTAGTAGTAGTAGTAGTAGTAGTAGCAGTAGCAGTAGTAGTAGTAGTAGTAGTAATAGTAGTAGTAGTAGTAGTAGTAGTGGTGGTAGTAGTCGTGAAAGTAGCCATAATAGTAGTAGCAGTAACAGTAGTAGTAGTAGTAGTAACAGTAGTAGTAGTAGTAGCAGTAGTAGTAGCAGTAGTAGTAGTAGTAGATGTAGATGTAGATGTAGTAGTAGGAGTGGTACTAGTCGTACTGCAAGTAGCGATAGCTATGAGAAGCATAGCGTAAGTAGTAGCAGTCGTAGTTGTAGTAGTAGTAGTAGTAGCAGCAGCAATAGCAGTAGTAGTAATAGTAGCAGTAGTCCTCTGTATCAAAATAGTTGTTGTTGTGATATACTCGTTCCAGTAACAGTTGCAATGATAGCAGTAGGATCAGCAGCAGTAGTGTTCGTAGTAGTAGCAGTACACGTAGTAGTAGTAGTACTCATAGTAGTAACAGTAGCAGTGGACCGTGCTAAACGAAATCGCTGTAGCGCTGTAATTCTTAGCACACAAGGCTTTAATCGTAGCACTCGTAATGAGAAGTGTAGCAAGAGCTGATATTGTAGTAGTAATAGTAATAGTAATGGTAGTAGTACTAGGAGTTGTTGTTGTTGTAGTGGTACTAGTAGAAGTAGTAGCAGTATTCGTAGTATCAGTAGTAGTAATAGTAGTAGTAGTAGTAGTAGTAGCAGTAGTAGTAGTAGTAGTAGTAGTAGTCGTAGTGGTAGTAATACCAACAGCAATCACTGTAACATTCGTATCAAGTATTAATACCACTTTTCGTAGTTGTAATAATAGCAGGAGTAGTATTAGCAGCAGTAGTAGTAGTTGTAGTAGTAGTAATATTAGTAGTAGTAGTAGTAGTAGCAGTAGTAGTAGTAGTAGAAGTAGCCGTATTCATTATACTACGAGTACTAATTCTGCTACTATACTGTTGATATAGAAGTAGACGTATTTAGGACTTGCTGTACTCATAACAATACGAATACGACTTCTGTTGTTACGCTGACACACTCACTATTACGACTACTGTTGCCAATAACCCTGATAGCGTTGCTTCTCCTATTGTTAATGGTACTTCCATTGCGGCTGCTACTAGTGGTGGTGTTACTACTGCAACTACTACGTCTACGCCTACTGCTCTCTGCAGCGCTTACTACTACTACTACTACTACTACTACTACTACTACTGCCGCTGCTGCTGCTACCAGATTACTACTACTACGCCTTCTTCTTCTACTAGTGATTCTTCTACTACTACTACGACTACGATCATCGTTACTACCACTACTACTACATCGACGACGCTGTCTGTTGACAAGCCCCCGTGTCTGTGTGCATGTACGATACCGCGGATCAGCTTTGTCGCGGATAATTGCATGTTTGCGCTGTTTACGCACCCTGCTTCTCTCACCCTCGCCATTCATCGTTCACTTCTTCTCCTCCGCCATTGCCAGGTGGCCCGCCAGCGTCGGTGCCTCGCAGACGACTTCGCCTTCGCGGTGGCGAATGGAAGGGAGCCTCACGGACGCGCTCAACCTCAACACGCGCAGTGCGCACATGCAGACGGTTACTGCGCGCATCGGCGTCACGTCTACAGTCGCTGGCCCAAGCCCAGGGGTAGCTGCCGTTCTGCGAAGGCGAAGGAACCCGCGGCCCATTGCCGACTGCGGGAGGCGCAGGGCTTCAGATTCGGAAACCAAGGCGCTGCAGCTCAAGCTGGTTGGCTGGGTTAGCGAGGTCGCTGCAATACGCCTTCGCTGCGAGTGCCACGCAATGTGCGGTCGGTGGCCCATGGCTGGTGGCTCGGAGGCTTCGGGGGCCGCGCGTTGGATCCAATGCTCGGCGGTCAGGGGGAGGGGGGGCGGGGGTCGGGCTCGGCGGTTCGAGCGCGATGGGCCCCAAATGATGGTGACGTTGGCGCGGGCGGCATCGGCGCTCATAATCCCGCGCGCAAGCGCAAATTACCGCGACACTGCCGCTCGACATCGCGCGCGAGCGTTAGGGGGCCACCGCGAGGCTTTCAATCCGCGCGGCTAGCAGGCGCCCGAGGCACGCTCGCGACGCGCTCCGCCCCCCACGCAAAGGCATTCTCTCGGACCATGCATTCAGCGCTGCATGCGGTTCAGGGGGGGGCGGGTGGGGGGTAGCGCGCCCGTTGAATTAACATCTCGCTTACAGCGCATCGCGCATGCTCGGAGCTGCGCGATCGCTTGGTCGAGTTGACTACGCCTCTGTCCTGCTCTCGACCGCGCGTCCTGCTCTTGACTACGTTTTTGCTCTTGACTACGGGTCCTGCTCTTTGGCCTTGATCTTGCCTCTTTCGTCGTCGTGACTACGCGGGTTGACTACGCGAGTTGACTACGCCTGTGTCTCCTGGCCGCGTCTGTCGTAATCGGGCTGCCTACCTCCCATGCCTACGCGTCTGCTGTTGACTATTCGCGTTGACTATGCCTCTGTGTGTTGCTCTGTCGCCGTCCGTCGTGTTGACTACGTCGCCGCCTCTTGCTTCGTCGCCGCCGTGCGTCGCCGCCGAACGTCGGACCGCGGGGGCCCGTCTTGCTCTGTCGCCGCCGCGTTACTGCCCCCCTTTTGCTCGCTCTCGGCTGACTTACTGCCACCCTCTTGCGTCGCGGTCTGCGCGTAAGTGCGAGGCATTCAATCGCTGGGCGCCAACTCATTCAAGTTGCTTGCGCCGCCGCCCCCCACGCCCTTTCCCACCCACCCACCCACCCACTCCCACGCCCCCCTCCATCGCCGCCCTCCCACGTCGCGCGACGCCGCCACCGCTGCCACCCGCCCGACCCCGCGCGCGCGCCATCTCTATCACCGCCGCCATGCCCACCACCGCGCATCTGGGACTGCTGCGATAATTCAGAGACGGCGGAGGGGCAGCCGACCGCTGCCCGCGCGCGACGACGAGCGAACGCGCAGGAGGTGTTCGTTAGAGGCGGCGATGCGTTGTCCTGATTCGCCAAGAGGCATCTCGAACAGTTTATGACGCCAGGCGGTGGGAGAGGGCAAGGTAGCGCGCAAGGCTGGGCTGCGCAAGGCTGAGCAGCGACTTGCAACGTGAGGCGGCGTCGGGCTGCGCGAGAACAAACGTGCTCCCTTTGGCGCGCAAGAGCAACGCAGGGCGGGCCGCGGGCGAGGTCCGCCAGGAGAGGCGGAGAGAGAGGGATGGGAAGAGAGAGAGAGAGGGAGAGAGAGAGAGAGAGAGAGAGAGGGAGAGAGAGAGAGCGAGAGAGAGAGAGAGAGAGAGATGGAGAGATATATAGAGAAATGCACACATAGAGAGAGAGAGAGAGCGAGAAAGAGAGAGAGAGAGAGAGAGAGGGTGAGAGAGAACGAGAGAGAGAGAGAGAGAGAGAACAAACACACAGAGAAGAAGAAGAGAGAGAAAGAGAGAAAGAGATAGAGAAAGAGAGAGAGAGAGGGAGAGAGAGAGTGAGAGAGAGAGAGAGCTGCGGTGTTGCGCAAACAGTTTCGACGCGCTGCCTTTTGCGAGGAGGGGTGTAGCGGCGATGCATCGGCGACGGCTGCAGAGTCGGATTATGCATGTGTCCTGTCGGTTGAGGCGCGCGTGCTTAGGCGGTTGCGCGCAAAGATGAGGCAACGTGGGTGCGCAACAGGGTGGCGCCGTATATGTCAAGGCGCATGCGATGTCGCCAGCAGAAGCAAACTCAAGTTCTTACAGCTCGGGCGAAACCTTTGCAAGTGGATGTATAGGGCCACGCGCGCTCATGGAAACGGCGCTGGTGGCTCCGCGAGCCAAGCGCGCGACCGACGTGCTCTTGAAGAGCGCGGCCAGGGCGGCGGGCGAACTTACTTGAGCGGCAGTGGCATGACGCACCGCAATTTAAGCCATCATGCATGCATGCTCGGACATGAGCGAAATTGAGCAAACACTTTTGGTGGCGTGGGATGGAAGGTGGCACTGCTCTGCACTGCGGATGTGCACATGAAGCGAAGTGGCTTGGCGGGCGACAACCGCAATGCACATGACGGCGGGATGCGCGACGGGAATCGCGCGCTCCCAATCCAGTCGCGCTTGGCTTTTGACGCCAGCAAGCAGACTCCACTTGCGCTTTGCCCAGACGCGCGCATCCCCACCACCGCTATACAGCGCTGCCGAATCCACCCCATCGCTCCCCTTCCCGTGCGCGCGACCCCCCCCCCCCCCCCCCCCACCCCCCCCCCCCCACCCCCCCCCCCCCCCCCCCCCCCCCCCCCCCCCCCCCCCCCCCCTCCCCCCCCCCCCCCCCCCCCCCCCCCCCCCACCACCCACCACCACCACCACCACCACCCCACCACCACACCACCTCCTCACCCGCCCCCATCTGCATCTCTCTCTATCAATCTCTCTCTCTCTCTCTCTCTCTCTCTCTCTCTCTCTCTTTCTCGCTGGATCGCTCTATCTCTCTCCTCTCTCTCTCGCGCGCGCTTCTCTCTCCTCTCTCTCTCTCTCTCTCTCTCTCTCTCTCTATCTCTCTCTCTCTCTCTCTCTCTCTCTCTCTCTCTCTCTCTCCTCTCTCCTCTCTCTCTCCCTCTCTCCCTCTCTCTCCCTCCCTCGACCCTTCTCACTCTCGTCCACCACCGCCCTTCCCCGCCGCCGCCACCGTCACCGTCCTTCCCCGCCACAACCGCCCTTCCTCGTACCGCCGCCAGAGCGATGTTAACTCGCAAACCCAATGGCGAAACCCCAATGTAAAATTTCATTCTCAGATCAGAAGAGGCGACCATATGAATGTGGAATACACGAAACCTTGCTACGCGGAAGCGAGCGCGCGCGCGCGCGCGCTCGCTTCCGTGTAGTAAGGTTTCGTATATTCCACATTCCTATGATCGCCTCTTCTGATCTGAGAATGAAATTTTACATTGGGTTTTCGCCATTGGTTCTGGGAGTTAACATCGCTCTGGCTGGATGGAAATCAATGCACTCATGCGTTCGCCGCCGCGCGCGCGCGCGCTTGCCACGCGGGTGGGTCACCCAGGTGAGAAGGCCACCCAGGCGGGTGGTCACCCATGTGGGTGGGACACCCAGGTGGGTGGGTCACCCAGGTGGGTGGGTCACCCAAGTGGGTAGGTCAGCCAGGTGGGTGGGTCACCCAGGTGGGTGGGTCACCCAGGTGGGTGGGTCACCCACCGCGCGCGCTCGCTTCCTTGGATTAAGGTTTCGTATATTCCACATTCATATGATCGCCTCTTTTGATCTGAGAATGAAATTTTACATTGGGTTTTCGCCATTGGGTTTTGGGGTTTGCATCGCTCTGGTTGTTCAGAAATCAATGCACCCGTACGTTCGCCGCCGCGCGCGCTTGCTTCCTTGTATTAAGGTTTCGTATATTCCACATTCATATGGTCGCCTCTTTTGATCTGAGAATGAAATTTTACATTGGGTTTTCGCCATTGGGTTTTCGAGTTAACATCGCCAACGCCACCAACGCCACCACCTCCACCAACGCCAACACCACCGCCACCACCACCGAGGACGACTACAAGCACCACGCACACGCACGCACCACCCACACCACCACCACCGCACAAGAACACACCACCCACACACAGTACCAACGCCACCAACAAAAACACCACCACAACCATCCCTCCCCCCCACTGCCCCCATCGCCTAACTCACTCCTTGCCCGCCTTCGCACCCACTCACTCACATACCCACCGCGGCGAGTCGTTACCACTACCACCCCACCCACGCACTTGAAGGCGCCAGCATTCTGCCACCACGCGCTCGCCCCTCATCACCATACACACCAACTCGTCCACCATTTTTTTCACCGTCGTCGTCTTACGCACTTGCGCACGCGCCATCATTCTCCTCCATACAACCACCGCCCTCAAGCTCATTTGAATGGTGTTTCGCTGTAAATATTAATATAGCACGGGGGCTAAACAATGTTTCGCACATAAATGCGTGCACAAACCTGGCCCTCCCTTATCATTATACAACCTACCTATGTATCTACTATAACACATCCACGCGCATCCTACCCAACATTAATTCGTAACACTGTATTCTCCGTGTACTACATTAGCCATGCTTCTTTGTCCGACACGCAGCACGCACATCTCACATTACACACATGCACGTCACCACCAGCACCGCAATCGAGTATTATCAAACAGAGAGCCCACCTCAGCACTTCAAGAGCTCAACCACGGGCCCCCCCCCACAATCTATAATGTCTAGGCTCGAAGGTTGTCCCGATGCCGTCTTTTGATTTTGTGAAGTGGCGCTGGCTCCCGCTGGATGCAGGAGACCCGCGCCTCCACGTCCCCTCGTATTGGCTTGTGTTTCGAGTCCCAGGCCAAACGCCAGCTCCACCTCCAGGGGCCGACGGCAATGATAGCGAGAGCGGCCCGAGTGTTACAGTGCCTTGGTCCGCGCCGAGTACATTCACTTTGCCTAGCGACTTCGACGATATGGACGTGGAAGACAGCGACGGTTTGGAGGGCCCCGAATGAGGCCTTCTTGGGTTGGAAATAATCTGGCAGGCAAACTCGGAAATATGAAATGAGTCCGGGGGACGGAATCAAAAAAAAGGCCGGCGGGAACAAGAGGGGGGAGGAGGATCAGGGAGAGGAGAGGGAAAGGGTGATGAAGAGGACGAGGAGAAGGAGGAAACATGTGCCACCCGTGCCTTACATCCTAAGAACAATGTCTCCTGGGTATCTGTGGCATCTTTGGGTGTCTAGGTTTCTTCAGGGTATCTTTGGTCTCTTTGGTCTCGCTGGGCATTCTTAGGTCTGAACAGCGTTTCCTTTCATCCACGTTTGCTTCTGGTGTCTTGACAGTATGCCCACCTGCTCCCTCCTCCTCCTCCTCCTCCTGCTCGTGCTCACCCTCCTCTTCCTCCTTCGTCGTCCTCCTGCCTCCTCCTCCTCACCGTTTTCCTCCTCCACCTGCGTTTTCGTGTTGGCGGCACTACGCTGATGAGAGCGTGTCGCACGTTCCACAAGTTACCTTTGCATTGGCAGATCCCTGTTATCAGAATCCGACTTTTAGGCTCCAGGTGTTGTTGACTGGGGTGAGCCCCAAAGGATTTTGTGCATCCGTCCTTGCAATTGTTGCACAGCTTCCTCATTCTCATGGGGACCAGTGCCGACGTCGACGCGGGGCTGGCGAGGCAGGAGACCTTCGACTTGGATGTCGAGCTGGCCGACGCATCCCTCGCTTTGGAGTGTGAGGACCAGCCTCAGCAGAGCAGCTTTCGGCGCCTGGGTCGCTCGAGGGAGCAGTTCAACGTCATCGATTCGCGCATTGAGGTGAAGCAGGAGGGTGGGGCCGAGGCACGCTCTGAGACCATGGCCAACAGCGCCCAGGTCAAGCCTGACGACTCGCAGCGTGCGATGGGCTCCGAGGAGGAGCATGCAGCTTCTGGCGAAGGCAGCGGCAGCGTCGAGGCTGCCCCGACTACCATTGACGACTTGGTGACGGGCCAGTTCAAGCTCATGGCGCCCAAGATGATCAAGATGATATCGCACACGGCAGTTAAGCCACCAATCATCCCCTCGGATGAGTCCAGCATGGCGCAGCCAGTGCACCAAGGCGACGGCGATGCGGAGCAAGGCGAGGGTGCTGAGCCTGCGGTTGAGGGCTCCGCTCTTGATAGCACGGGGGTCAGCGAGCTGTCCTTGGAAGCCGATCTCCCGTCTGGCACGTCGATGGCGAACTTTGGGAGGATCAGGGGCACCATCAACTCTTACGCCGACAAGCTGGGCAACGACGACTGGTTCCCCAAGACCGTCCTGGGCACTCTGCACGCGCTGCACAGGAGGTTGCAGAAGCGTGGCAAGGATGAAATCATCGGCAAGGCCTCGTTCGCGATACAGAAGGCATACTATCAACTAGACAAGCGCATCGAGTCAGTGATCGAGTTGCACAAGCTTGTCAAGTATTGGGTAGAATCGCAATCCAACGGGACGATCAAGGATTTGCTTGTACCATTCTCTTACTTGCTTGGCTACCAGACTGTGAAGCTCATGCCTATGTCGGAGCAGTTGAATATCATGTTCGCTAGATCTGTGTTCCATGCGATGGTTAAGCACCAGGGCTCGATCAAGACGGCCATCGACCTTTACGACCCGACGATCCTTTTGGACATGGTCAAGATCAGGGAGTTGAAGGCAAGAGAGGTATACGAGCCACCGAGGTTGCCAGATGCTGAGGTGAAACGTGAAGCTGGCGAGGACGGTGGAGAGGCGGTACGCGCAGACTCTGGCGGAGGGGCAGCGGGGGAGCCGAAGAGGAAGAAGCATAAAAGGACCATCACTGACATTTCCAACTACATCCAGGAGGGCTTTCCACCGACGTTCTACTTCGAGCGGATGGTCGCAGATAGCTTGACGGAATGGTTCTGTCTACTTCCTGAGTCTAAGGTGAGGGAACCCAATGAGGCATATGGCACCGTCTCCGAGATTAGCGACATCATCACGTCCTACACCGCCAAGGCCGCGATGATCAAGAGCGAGTTCGACGACGACGTCTTCATGGAGGCGGGCCATTTTCGAAACAATGCGGTGGTTACGAAGGAAGGGAAGTGATACGTGAGAAGGGTGGGGGAGGAGGATGATATCAATATCTGCGTGACGCAGATGCTTTGTAAATCATTTTCTCCCCCTGCTCTTCTCACGAATTGCCATCCTTCACCCCACGTTAGGAGTTGCTGGAGCTCTAGCTTCAAGCAACCATTCGGGGTCGTGCCACCGCATTGTTTCGACCTAGGTGCTGGACAGCATTGGGATCATTGCCCGCTGCTGCTACCCCGACGAGAAGGTGAGGCCCCTCACCGCCAACGTCAGGAAGGCCAGGAGGTTGCTTTCCGAACACATGAAGCCTGATGGGGGCCGTCCGCATACAGATCTTGCGCGAGCAGTGGCTTCATACGCTGCGCCCCAATACATGATGGAGTCAAGCCGTGCTCATGTGGCCCAGAGTATCGATGACGACGCTGCTACATCTTCCTTGAAGGCGACCTCGGCGGCATTCGAAAAGGCGTTCGACGATATGTTCACGAACCCAGAGGGTTGGAAGGATGAGCAGCTTAAGGAGCTCGACTCTGGAACAAGCTACACGAAGATGACGGAGTATTTCGCGCAGATGGGGCCGCTCTTTACTGGGACCACGTTGGCGACCTCGAAGTGGAGCTTAGGTGCGTGCCAGGAGAACTGCGAGTTCGTGGCGGACACCTTGTCGAACAGCATCACCATCCTCGACGTTGGTAACTCCATGATGCTAGCGATCTTCCAGAACACAGTTTGCAAGGACATTGCGAAGCTGGCGGCGTTGATTCTCGATACCTTAACCTCAGAGCAACTGAAGGAGAAGGAGGCTGGTGATGAGGGGGTTCCAGCTGAACGTGGCGACCAAAGAGGGAATCAAGGACCGACCGTCATGGATCAGCTCAGGACGATAGAGGAGAACATCGACAAGGCCTTGGACTGCATGCCGCGCTTTGGAAATGCTCTTAATGATCTGTTTACCCGTTGGCTGCGGTGCAAAAATGCATTTCATTCGCGAGTGGGGGATTCGTTTATCACTAAGTTCGGCGAGGACCATAAGCACAACAACCCAGTCATATTCGAGAGCGAGGTGGGCTACAACGGAAGTCGGCTGACGAACATTGCGACGTACCTGAAGAATTGCATCCAGTTGGCAAACTTCAAGCTTGAGTGCGCGACGCCTGAGCTGAGGGACAAGTGCACGGACGTTCTCATCAGGTTCGCAGGCTTGCAGCGTTGCATCGACGGTGAGGTGTTCGAGTTTCAATCCGACTCGTTGTTGACTGACGCATCGGTTACCGATAAGATCGTCTCCGACTTCCGTGACTTCATGTCCGTCGCTGGTTCTCTTTGGGCAGAGCTACGCATCAACTTTACCTGTCGCCGCCGATGTCTGCGCCCCACCTCCGCACGAGCATTGAGTTCTTAGAAGCTCAAGCTCAGGAGATAGGGCGTGGGCATTGGGGGCGACAGGCGAAGCGACTGATGCAGAACGCTGCCCAACCAGGTTCGCAGGTGCACGAGGTCTTCTCCGACACGTTCGTGCGCAGCAAGATGGATGAGATAGCGCCGACTCCTGAGTTTGGTCTCGGCCAGGTGAACGATAAGGTCTTGGCAGAGGTGCTTCCAGTAGATTCGTTCGGTCGCTTGGTCCTTGGCATCACCAACATCAAGAAGCTGTTCCCAGTCGGCGTCGAGTTCAAGGACGGCGCCAAAGAGGACGAGACAGCCATGCAGGAGGCCGTTCACTACAAAGCTTTATCGGACTTGGTCGCGTTCCTGGATGCGAGCGGCACCGCCAGCATCTTCGTACCAGATGTGACCTTCGGCCCAAACGCGGTAAAGATGCCCGTCGAGCTTGCTGTGGCCTACTTGCAAATGATGGTTCAGATCAAAGACCTGGTGGCAGTTGCGGCGTTGCAGTATGACAGTCTTCTCTCCAGCAAGAAGGGGGCAGCAGTGACGTCAGATGAGTTGTTCGGCAAGGTCGTGCACGTCCAGTGTATCCTCAGCAAGAGCTTGGTGAGGATCGACAGCCTTTTGCTTTCAACGGAAATCAAGGAGCTTGAGAAGTCGAAATGGGTCGGTCCCATCTCCGTCGAGGCCACCAGGCAGTGGATCAAGTCCGTCGCAGTTTTCGCAGGGTTCTGCAAGTCGCAACTGCTCACTGATATGTCAGATCTCGTGAACGGCGCAGTTGCGGAGTGCAGGAAGGTCTTACCCGACTGGGACACGGTGATCGATCAGAAGACGGGCGCGCTCATCGAGAAGCTCGCGATCAAGCAGTTCAGCGACTTGGAGAAGGTTGTGCACTGTTACAACAACGTACACAAACACATGCGGTGGTTCTCGCGCGCGGGCTCGTTGCTGGAGCTGTCCCCGCGCCTCCAGAACCACGACCTCACCTCGGAAGCCGTCGCCATTGCGATGGCTTGTCTGGCCCATCGGCTTCCAAATGGCCGACGATCAATTGGGGTGGGCTGTTCGCCCACTACTCCCTGCCGCAACAAACTCTCCTCCCCCTCTGTCCTCCAATCCTCCTCCTCCTCCTTCTCCTCCTCCTCCCTCCTCCCTCTGGAGGCTCCCCTGGGCCTCTCCTGGCCCCTTCGAGGCCTCGCCTGGATGAGGATGAGGACGAGGAGCAGGAGGAGGAGGAGGAGGGGGAGGAGGAGGAGGAGGAAGAGGAGGAGGAGGTGTTTCTCCTTGCCCCCGATCTTGGAGGGAGTGGTCGGCGGACGGTCGAATCCCTTTTGAGGCGGGCTGTTTGGCGAGCCCTCCAGGGTAAGGCGAACCAGGTGACGATCATGATCAGGGGCATCAGAGCCCTGGCCACGATGCGTCGTGACCCAGATGGACCGAAGCGTGCCTCGGACTTCATCCAGCTCCACAAGCCCAAGGGCATGGACATCCCGAAAGGGTTCTGGAAGGAGCTCGAGGCCATCGCTGCGGAGACGAACGAGCCCGTCCCCGATGACAAGTCGGATCAGGCGAGCAACTACTTCGGGACGCCCAAGCCCAAGGTTCAGAATGCCAACATCCTGGCCGACTCCGCGAGCAAGGGCACGATGGTCAAGCACGAGCTCGCCCCGTCGGAAGCGGCGGGCAGCGTGTGCCCGCCACCATCGCAGCCTCGCACAGAGGCGAGGCGCGGCCTGAAGCGCACGGCGCCGTCAGACAGCTAAGTTTCTCGAGGCGACCTCGAGGCAGATAGCACTTGGGAGAGGGGAATGAGGAGGAGGAGGAGGAACGAGGAGATAAGGGGGTTGGAGGAGGGGGAGGTGTAGGAGGGCATGAAGGAGAAGGGGAGGATAGGGAGGGAGAAACGAGGATGCTCAATGATGCTAGCTGGCCGTCGGAGGTTCGCTTCACACGTGAAGCCCAGACCGTGGGCTCTCTCTACTTTTGGCGCGAGGGGTCCCTCGCCGCACGCTGCCTCTGCCCTCTCCCCCTGACCTTCGCCTCATCGCCCCTTCTGTATTCTAATCTCGTGATGAGGGCTCGGGTTTCGAGCTGATGGGGTGCCCTGCCGTAGGGGCCCACAGAGGGCAGCAGGGCTATCGGCTCGGAGGTGGCGAGTGCGAGGATCGCGCTCACGGACGGATGAAAAAAAAACAACGCTGGTTATCGATGCCATCGCCGATGCATTGGCTACATGATTCCGTAACGGCTTGCTGTGATCGTGGCCCCGTCTCGCTCCAAGAACGTAATGCCACACGACGTAGGTTATCATTAGTATAGGTGTTCACGCCGCTCGAGTGCGCCGCACTCATGCTTATCATGCCTACCGTTGCTCATGTGTGTTGCCGTGGTGCCAAGAGTATGCGTGCGCGCCTGTATGGCGCATCAACGTGTTATTCCACTTACGTTGGTCGTGAACCCTACTTGAAATCCCGTCGCGTCGTCCTCCTTCCCTCCCCTCCCGTCCTCCCACGACCACCGTCCTCCCTCCTCCTACGCTCTTGTCCCAACCATATGCTATCGTTTCTGTCACGGGTGGATGCTCGACTACTTCTTTTAGACCGCCAACTGTGCCTGAAGGCCCCTAGTGTTCCCGCGTATTCTGGCCCAGAGCCCGCCCTCTACTGATCCCGATGCATTCGGCGCGTACGAATGTGCTTCATTTTTTCCGACAAAGACGCTCTTGACCAGAAAAATCTCGAACCAAGACGCCCTTTACCGATCGAGTTGCCTCAGGGTCTGAAAAACCGTTCGTCTTGCCTAATCGTTTGCTTGCAAGAGTGTCGCCGTCGTTCGTCTTGGCGCCGCCCCCCCCTCATCAGACCAGACCCCCCGCATGCTCTCAAGTGATCGGCGTGATCCGCTCGCGCATCGTTCGCCGCGACGTGTAGCACGTACATCTCGGCACCCCTTGCACGCCCTTCAGCCTGGCCACCCCTGCGAGGAGCAGGGCAAAGAACTTGGCCTCGGGTAGCAGCTCGGTCACCTTTACGCTGGACATCCTGCGCCTACGCGTTCGATTTTGGAGTCAGATGGTCAGTTGAGAATCCTTCAGCATCTCGTCTTTGGAAGTGTCCCGAGGTCACCGCTTTCTTGGGTCGTCGCCGCCATCCCAGAGGTCCAATAGATCAACATTTTGATCCGATCGTTTTTGGTAGCGGATATGTTGTCTAGGCATGATGTTGATCGGTGTTAGTGTTGCATGATCAATATTGATCTGACTTATTTTGTCATAACATAGATATATCACAAAACACTTCAACATGACCCAAAACAGCCTAAAGCTGGTGCCGCATGCGTGGCAGGGCGGACATGGACGATTTCACGCGGTGTTTAGCCCCCGCACGCCAAAAATGGCACCAAATGCAGCGGCGGCGGAAATTTAAGAGGAGGAGGAGAAGGATGATGAGGAGGAGGAGGAGGAGGAGGAGGAGGAGGAGGAGGGGGAGGAAGAAGGGTAGGAGGAGGAAAGAGAGATAAGACGGATAAGGAAACGGACGGGAAAAATGAGGAGTCGGGCGTGCGGGTGGGGGAGAGGAGGAGGAGGGGGAGGAGGGGGATGAGGAGGAGGAGGGGGAGGGAGGAGGAGGAGGAGGAGGAGGAGGAGGAGGAGAGGAGGATGAAGAAGGAAGGAGGAGGAGGAGGAAGAGGAGGAGGAGGGAATAGTAGAACCTGAGGACCCTCGAGGCGGACCCTCGAGGCGGGGGTGCGTCCTCCTAATCCGCACCTTCCTACTCCTCCCCCTCGTCCCCTTGCTTGTCCTCATCATTATCCTCTCCTCGCTTTTTTTGTTCTCTTTCTCTCTCTCTCTCTCTCTCTCTCTCTCTCTCTCTCTCTCTCTCGTCCTCCTTCTACTCCTCCTCTCCTCCTTCTCCTCCTCCTCACTCCCGCCTCCTCCTCACTCCTCCTCCTTCCTCCTTCCTACTCATCTTCATCGTCCTCCTCCCCCTCCTCCTCCTCCTCCTCCTCCTCCTCCTCCCCCTCCTCCTCCGCCTCTTCACATTCATGGAACATCATTCAGGGGATTTCTCCCATCATCTGCTCCATTCGGTCCATTTTGACGTTTGCTGATCAACATGGGTCTTTCGCTAGGACCGGGAAAGACCGTCGCCTTTTTCGCGGCCCATGTGCTCCCCACACTCGGAAGTTTGCCGCGGCAATGTTCCACGGAATGCAAGTGCACAAATTTAATGTGACGGAATCCTCAGAGGAATGCAAGTGCACAAATTTAATGTGACGGAATCCTCAGAGGTATGGGTTTCTTATCTGATTGCAGCCTCAGAGAACAGGCTCCAATACTAATGGAGCGGGGGTATTTGACACCCCACGGAATTTACATTTGGGTCTGTTTCGAGACCTCTTTGTGTTCTCTCCCTCTCTCTTTGCCTCCCGCCTACGGGATTGGCTGACACCAGGAGATGTCACTTGTGCGATTCTATCTGGGACCCGCCTGATCTCTGCGATCTTAGGGACACCGTGGCTTCGCAACAATCCCGCCTCCCTCTGTCTGCCTCTGATGGGCCCTTCCTCGTCCCTTGCCTCCTGTCGGCCCCTGCAGTCTCGGGCTCAAGCTTTCGGTATGCTACTTCCCAAGGCGTCAGACCCTCACGTTATCTTTCAGGGGAAGCTTTGCAGGTCTAAACGCAAAGTCTGCTTCCTGTCCAAACAAGACCTTGAAGCACTCTCATACTGCTCTACGCTGCTATTCCAAAGGGCGGTCAAGTTGCCTGCTCGGTTCCTTATACCTTCGGACCTTGGTGGTCCACATCTCACATATGACTGGTGCAAAATTCCGCTCTTCAAAGCTTGTCGGGACAGCGGCTTTAATAGACTGTATGTAAACGTTAGGGGACCTGACGAAAGGGCTCGCAGAATCCCTTGGGAAGAACTGGCTGTTGGTCAGTAGCCGTTTCGCCTCGAACCCTGACGGAACTCTTGTCCGAAACGACTGGGAACATCCATATACAATTCAGGGGATGGTCAAACGTAGCCTCCCAGCCAAGCTAGCAGCCAGGAAGCGTCTCAAGTGGATACACGGCCCAGGTGGATTGTGGAACTACTGTGAAGAGGAAAAAGTCTACACCAAAGTCTGGTACACTGAGTACTATGATACGTGGTTCGACCCTGAATCTGGCTGGCCTCACCCAGTAGTTTGGTACCTGTCCGACTACTGGTGGGACGGAGACTTCTTTGTGGAAAAGTGGCGTTGGAAGTATCCGTGAAGACTTCTCCTGGGACTCCCACAGTCTGAACCTCTTGGCATCTGCGGTGCATGGGCCTGCGGCTTTTGGAGGTCTCTCAGTTCTCCTTCAATCTCCCTTGCATGCTCTTCAACGCCGGTAGTTGGCAAAATACAAAACCATAAACATTCCCAGCCTTCTCGCGTCATACATGTTTGAATTCAACTACCTCATACGCCTTGATTCACATGGGGTGGGTTCTCACGGTTGGGCTCACTTGGCTTAACAGTTTTCTTTGTATGCCTCCGTATCTTCTGGGTCATTGCGTGCTTGGGACATTCAGTTTAATGGCAGGCCTTCTTTCTTCCACCACATTTATTCGAATGGGTTGCCACTTTTGTATATCGAGCTTCAAGGGACTCAAAGAAAGTTCTCTTCACTTCTTCACTTCTTAACCACTTCAGGTCGTGGGAACATATGCCCCCACCTTCTCATTGCTCGCACCTTTATTCAAAGCGAGGTGGTGGATTTCAGTCAGTATCTTGGGTTCAATTTATGATGGGTTTCAATCATTCACGATTTCTTTCAGTATCATGGGTTTCAATCATGATTTCTTTCAGTATCGGACAGGCAGTCTCCATTCATGATTTCGTTCAGTATCTTGGGTTTCAATCCTGGGTTGGGACTCATCTTTGTCCTGCCCCTTCCTCTCCCGCTTCTCCCTCGCCGCCCTCTTTCTCTACTGTGCGCATTTGGCGTATTGGTGGCTTCTCAGGTTTGTGTTTCGGGAGAACCGACCTTTCAAGGCGCGTCATCATCATCATCATCATCATCCTCTTCCTCCTCCTCCCCCCTCCCTTCCCCCCTCCTCCGTCTCCTTCTCATCCACGCACGAAGCGCTTCGTTTCTTGGTCCCTCGCCGTCCGTCGGTCCGTTTCCACAGCCATTTTGGCTTCGAGATGTCAGGCATCACGTGGGAGCAGAAGCCACCACATCCGCGGCGCACTCCGATCGGTCGACAGCTGCTGATGGCGGCAGCGCACCAGCCAGAGGAGGGCACGCCCGAGTGGAGGGCGCTTCGCGGCGAGCCCCCCCCCCACCGCGCCAGGCGGTGCCCGAGGAGCAGCAGGGCTCGCAGCTGAGCTCGCCACCGGAGGACGCCGACGGCGAGGAGACGGACGTGGCCGACGCGGCGGAGGTCGCGACGCTCATCGCGGCCCCGTCGCCACCAGCGACCACGGCGTCGCCAGTGCCACCGCCAGCAGCGACGATCGACGTCGAGACGCTCGTGGAGAGCCAGAGCCTGGAGAAGCGCGCTGAGCAGCTCTCGCCCGTGTCACAGGCGATCGCGGATGCCGTTCGCGCGAACGGCGGCACCGATGAGGACGCGGCAGCGGCGCTGAGCAACGCCGAGGGGGCGAAGCGCGTCGAGCAGGCGGCGGCCGAGGATGCCGCGTTTGCGCAGGCTATGTTGCTCAGCAAGGCCGACGCGGAGAGGATCCGCGAGCACAGGGCGGCCGAGGATGCCGAGTTTGAGCAGGCCCAGAAGGATAGCATCAATGACGCGAAGGCCAAGGGCGTGGACCTCGAGGAGGTCGCGTCAGTGGGCGCGCTTTCGACATCGGCTTCCTCGTGGCAGGGCGCCAGCAGCTTGTTGACTCGGGAGCGATGGGGCTCTCTCTCGCTCTCTCTCTCTCTCTCTCTCTCTCTCTCTCTCTCTCTCTCTCTCTCTCTATCTCTCTCTCTCTCTTCTCTCTCTCTCGCTCTCTCTCTCTCTCTCTCTCTCTCTCTCTCTCTCTCTCTCTCTCTCTCATTGCCCATCTCCTCTCATTGTTCACCTCGTTCACATCCTCTCATCGTTCACAAACTCCCCCCTACCTCGTCAGGAGGCGTGCGTTGGACCAGATCGACGCGTGCGTGGCGGCTCGGACTACGTGGTCGTCGTCGTCGTCGTCGTCGTCGTCGTCGTCGTCGTCATCGTCTCCACCTTCTGGCATCATCTCCCTTATCCTTCTCCACCTCCTCCTCCGCCCCACTTGTTACTCACATGCTCCTCCATCTCACCTCCTCCTCCTCCTCCTCCTCCTCAACCTCTCCCTCCTCCTCCTCTTCATCCTCCTCCTCCTCAAGCCCCACCGCCCAGGAGGAGGAGGAGGAGGAGGAAGAGGAGGAGGAGGAGGAGGAGGATGAGGAGGAGGAGGTTGAGGAGGAGGAGGAGGAGGAGGAGGAGGAGGAGGAGGAGCCCGCCTCTCCAACAGAGGAGTCTGGCGCGAGCGCAGACGACTGGGTGGACTCCGAGGACGTCTGCTGTCGTCGCCCATCGCCGTCGCCGTCGACTTCTAAGTCTCGACCGTGTATCCGTCTCCTCCTCCGCATCCTCCTCCGCCTCCTCCTCCTCCTCCACCTCCATCCCCGCCCTGCCCCCCCCCCCCTCCCCCTTCCTATCCGTCTACCCCCTCCCTCTCGCACTCGATCCCGATCCACCTTCATTTCCCATCGCTGGGATTGCGGTTTCCATCGCAAACTCCATCGCGATGGATTCCGCGATGGATTTTGCAAGGGCGTCAGCAGGAACGGGCCAGGAGGAGGAGGGCGAGGATGAGGAGGAGGAGGTGGAGGATGATGATGATGATGATGAGGAGGAGGAGGAGGAGGATGGGGGTCCCGCCCGACCCGTGCCGAAGGACGTCAACCGCAAGGAGCTCGACAAGCTGCGCGCGTTTGCGGCGAAGCACTTGTTTGCCAGCTTCGAGGACCGCTGCCGCGGCCCTCCTCTGATCTCTGTGATGTCCCGAGAGTGCTGGAATCGTGTCTGATTTCTGGGGTGGCCTGGGCGTGTTTCTTGTCCTGGACTTGTCGTGGAATTCCGACCCTGGACGCGTTTGGATGCTTCGATGTTTGGATGGTTCGGTCCTGGACTCGTCAGGGCGCGTCGATCCTGAGTTGGGATCTGATGTTTTGGAATTTCGATCCTGGACCAGTCTGAGTGCATCGATCCAGGCTTATTCTCTGGTGGTTTGGAAGTTCGGTCCTCGGCTCGTCTGGGTGGTCCTACGCCCGATTTTTGGTTGATTCTCCAATAGCGTCGGATGCTTCGATGTTTGGGCCACTCGACGTCGTCAGGAGCTCGGATGGGTGCATTGCGGTCCCTTCTTCCGTAGCGCGGTGGCTCGAACGGCGCTCACCATCGGGCGCCCGAATGGCAGACGGTGGCGACGAGGAGGCTGCGTCCGCAGAGCAGCAGGATCAGCTGCTGGTATGTTGGTCGTTCCACATCCCGAAGGTTTAAAGCCAGCGGGCGAACGGGGGGGGGCTAGGGTGGGAAACTCGGTCAACTAACCCAGCTACGAAAACATAAATACGAAACAGCATCCGAGGTGAACATTCCTGGTTTCGCGGTCCCGAGGTTGATTCCATAGAATACACGACCGAGGACAGCAGCACCGCCAAAGCCGATAAAGACGCGCTGCTGAAATACGCTGCCATGATCAGAGACACTAGGAAGATCATGCAGACGGTACCCGCCGAGACCCGAAAGGTATCGCGAGGGGATACCACGACCATCCATCCTCCTTCTCCTCCGCCTCATCCTTCTCCTCCTCCTCCTCCTCCTCCTCCTCCTCCTCCTCCTCCTCCTCCTCCTCCTCCTCATCCCTCCCCTCCCCAGCCTCTTCCTGCTTCTCTTCCTCCTGTCCCGCCCCTGGGCCTGGCCCTCTCTGACTAGTGCCCGCGCCCAGGCAGTGCTTCGAAAGCTCGCAGCCCGGAACGAGGAGCCCCGGCACCTGGCAGATCAATCAGAGGGGTGGGTCTCGGACATGTCGAAGCAGATCAGAAACCTTCTTCGTCACGCTGGTCAGGCGCGGTACAAGACACCAGGGAATTGAAACTGTGACATGGATCCAAGGCTGAGCTGGGGGTGAGGGCCAACGCGGGGGGATGAAATCCAAGGGGTCGCTCAGCCTGGCATCCAGACGCAGATTCAAAAGGAAATCTGTCTGGTCAGAAGTGTTCGATACAGCCGATGACGAACGACCGACAGACGGGGACACAGGGGGGGAACATATGTGCAACCACCTGCTGTAGAATTCCATCGCGAAATCCATCGCGGTGGATTTCGCGATGGAAATTCTACAGCGGGGGACGGGGGGCTCGCCCAGGAGACCGCAGTCCGCAAGCGACCAGCAGCATCGAAGGCACGCAAAGCAACTGCAGCCCTGGAGGTCCTGGAGGTCAAGGACGGGTGGAATCTCGGCTACACGGGTTCGATTCAGGCGATCGGGGTTGTTCGAATTTTTTCTGGTATCATTCTGGGTGCCCCCATGCCCTCCCTCGGGGGATCGAGGCTAGAGATTCCACCGCGCCAGTCTGCATGGCGGTACAAGGTTGGCGACGCTGAGCTCCCAGAATACACCACTCTCGTGAAGTCCGAGACGGCGTCGACCCTATTGGCGAGGTGGGAGGATGGAATGGAGTGGAACGTGCCTAACACGAGCAGCGACGACCTAGAGGGTAACGCCAAAAAGTCTGAGAAGGGCTCCCAGGTGCTCTTTGGCGGTGAACGTGACGGCGAAAGCATCGGTCTAGTCTTTGTCAACAAGCATGAGAAGAGGTGGCTCCAGATGATCAGGGGCAAGTCGCAGGTCATGCAATTCATATACCCGCCCGAGAAGGAGGAGGATGTCAAAAAGATGATGTTGGAGTGGGTGCGCCAGTACACATTAAAGACGATGGACAAACCAGAAATGGAAGCACAAAAAAACGAGTGGTTGAAGATCCACAAGCAGAAAGCGAACGCGAAAGCGAAGGCCGCCCTAAAGAGACCAGCTGCAGCAGCCGAGGCTCAGCCTGACAAGAAACCGCAGGAGGCCAAGGGTGACGACGAGGGAGAGGACGATGACGATAACCAGAACGAGGCCGAGGAGGAGGAATGCCCCGAGGCCGACGATGAGGTCGACGCCGACGGGGGCGCGGATTCGCCTGAGCAGGCCGCGCCTGAGCCTGCCGCGCATGTAAAGCCAGCCTCGCCCGCTTCCGCGCGCAAGAGGCCCGCTGCGGCCCAGCCAGAGATCGAGCCGCCTGTTTCAAAGAAGCCAGCAGCCACGACCGCCCCTGCGTCGCCAGCTTCGCCAGCCCAGGCTGGCTTGCCGAGCCCTTTGAAGCAGAAGCCTAGTTTGCCGAGCCCCAAGCAGCCACCGCTTAGCTTGCCGAGCCCCACGCATGCGCCTAGCTTGCCGAGCCCCAGGCAGCCACAGCGCAGCTTGCCGAGCCCCAAGCCGCCTAGCCAGTCGAGCCCGGCGCCTAGCCAGCCGAGTCTCGCGCAGCCACCGCAGCCGATGCCGAAGGCTGTATCACCCGCGGGACCGAAGCACGATGAGGGCATCCCAGATGATTTTATGGATATGTGAGGTGTGGTCTGAGAGAAAACATAGAATGGCAATTCCTTCCGTGGGAGATGATCACGCCCTAATGTTCCCCCCTCCGTCGACGAATTATCCACCACATACCGTCTTTATCCCACCAACCTCCAGCTCCCCCAGTGTTTGAGGTGAGGGAGGGGGAGAGCGAGGGGGCGAACACAAGGAAGATGCAGCGGGAGGTGGACAGGCATATAGAGATTACGAACGAGGGAGGCAGGGAGCGAGAGATAGCTACAGAGATCGTGGGTAGGGGTAGGGACAGGGGGGAAAGAATAGTGATAGGGCGCGGGAGTGCGGATGGATATGGAGAGGACAGAGTGAGGGGGTAGGGGGGGATAGGAGAGGAGACGGACAGGGGATGATACAGTTGATAGTCGGACGAGGGGGGCCCAGGAACTCCAGGGCCCAAAGACTCTCGGGGCTCAAGGACCCTCTGGATCTCTATGGGGCTCCTGGACATGTCCACTCGGAAACCGTTGCCCCGTCAGGGACAGGTACCCCCACTCCTAATGGCCCAGTGGTTGAGATCGGAGCGCCGCGCCAGGACACCATGCAGAAGTCCATTCGGGAGCCCACCTCGGTCGACGAACTGGCAGTTTCGGACAAGTTATTCGAGATGTTTCGCTCGAAGCAGATGACAGATTACATGGGGGCCAAGGGCCACGAGAACCTCAACGCAACTATGAAGTCCCTGCTCGAGGATGTGGATTCCGACGGGCACCTCATGGACCCACGAAAGTGGGGTATCCCCTGGCAGAGTGAGAAAGGCGGCGGCCCCGACCCGATGTTGCAGAAGATGGGGAGGGGAAAGGGCACGCTGAAAGAGGAACTAGAATTCTGGGAGAGCGTGGCGAATGGGGGTTACCATGTGACCACCGACGGCAAAAAATCAGCATCGATCGCCAGTGAGTGGCAGAGGGCCCTCAGGGATCAGCCAAGCCTCGCGGAGAGATACAGCCAGGTCACTGGCGTGAAGAAAAGCAAGGCCAAAGACGATTTCAGGAAAGAATGGGCCCAGAAAGAACACATGGCCGTCCTGGAGCCTGGGGGAGAAATTGATAGCGGGATACATTCCTCCTCCGCCTCCTCCTCCCCATTGTCATCTGTCTCGCCGTCGACCTTGTACTAGCTCTCCTCCTCATCCTCCTCCTCCGCCTCCTCCTCCTCTTCCTCTTAGTTCCCCATCCCTGGCTGGCGCCGCTGTCAACCGCCTCCTCGGACATTCGCAATCCGTCGCATCTCCCACCTCCAGCGTTAACTGAAGGAGGAGATGCGACGGATTGCGAGAGACGCGGGGGTGGCGGGGCAACCCCCGTCTGATGCGTCGCCGCCTCAGGAATACAAGAAGAAGGTGGTCACGGAGACCCGCCAGGAGTACCAGAAGGGCACGTACCTCCCCTTGGGGAGGATCGCGTGGCTCGAGGGAGGAGGCAAACTGGGGTGGCTCCAGGCGCTCGGGGGGGCTATCTGAAAACCGCTCCACCGATATGAGGGGTGTGGCAGGGACTAGGCGCAGCCCTTGGATCATCTAGGTGCGTCTGGACCACGGGGGGGAGGAGACTGGAACTCTTTTTTTTTTTTTTTTTTTTTTTTTTTTTTTTTTTTTTTTTTTTTTTTTTTTTTTTTTAAAAAAAAAACTAAATATATATATATATTATATATATATATATATTATAAAATAAAATAAAAAAAAAAAAAAATAAAAAAAAAAAAAAAAAAAAAAAAAAAAAAAAAAAAAAAAAAAAAAAAAAAGCTTGGCCCCTTTGGAGGCATGAGGTTAAGTGGACCCTACCACGGGGCGCGTGTGGCCACCCTCAGGGGCCGAAGTACTTCGCAAAGTGCATGCAGATGGGGCCTCCGTGGGTGGTCTTCTGCCCACTCACGGAGAGCCTCAGGGCGCTCTACTTGGAGACCGCCCATTCCTCGATAGCTGATCTTGGGGGGAGGAGGAGGAGGATGAAGAGGGAGGAGGGGGAGGGGGGATGGAGGAGGGATGAGGAAGGAGGAATGAGGGAGGAGGGAGGAGGAGGAGGCGGCGGAGGATGAGGAGGAGGATGATGAGGAGAACGATGACGATGGCCGATCGCTCTGATCGTGGGTCGTCTCAGCAATCGCAACCGTGGATCGGCAGATCGGGGTAGATCGGCATATCCACAGATCGGGTGGATCGGGTGGATCGGATGGATCGGCAGATCGTAGATCGGCAGATCGCAGATCGTGGATCGGCATCGGTCGGCGAGCAGCCAAGGGCTTCCTGAACGCCTTCACGACGGCCTGGGAGACCCACACGGAGTGGCACCAGGAGCTCGAGGGCGGGAAGCTGCGCCAGCCTGCCGCGCTGCCCGCCGCCGAGGCGCCGCAGACGGCAGCCTGCCGCGCTGCCGCGCCCGAGCAGCCAGCCGCCGAGGCGCCGCAGTCGGCAGAGGAGCCATCATTCCTCCCCCATCCTCCCTCTCCTTCTCCTCCTCCTCCTCCCTCATCCGCCCCCTCCTCCCCCCCCCCCCTCCCGTCCCCCGCCCTCCCCTCCTCCTCCTCCTCCTCATCCTCCCCTCCTCCTCGTCCTCCCCTCCCCTCCTCCCTCCTCCTCCTTCCCTCCCCCTCTCCTCGCCTTTCCCCCCCCCCTCCTCCGCCCCCTCCCTCCTCATCCCGCCCTCTCCTTCCTCCCTCCCCTCCCCCTCTCCCTCATTTTTCCCTCCTCCTCCTCCTCCCCTCCCTCCTCCTCCTCCTCCTCCTCCTCCCGCCTTCCTCCCCATCCTCCGCCTCCTCTTCCTCCTCCTCCTCCTCTTCCTCCTCCTCATCCTCCTCATCATCATCATCCTCTTCCTCCTCCTCATCATCTCCATCCTCGTTCGTGTCCTCCTCCTCCTCCTCCTCCTCCTCCTCCTACTCCTCCTCCTCCCCCTCCTTCTCCACCTCCTCCGCCTCCTCTTCCTCCTCCTCCTCCTCTTCCTCCTCCTCATCCTCCTCATCATCATCATCCTCTTCCTCCTCCTCATCATCTCCATCCTCGTTCGTGTCCTCCTCCTCCTCCTCCTCCTCCTCCTCCTACTCCTCCTCCTCCCCCTCCTTCTCCACCTCCTCATCCTCATCCTCTATCTGCTCCGCCCCTCCAGGAGGACAAGGGCGACGTCGTGATGATGGGGAAGCGCAATAATGAGGAGCGCGATGAGCCCGAGGAGAAGAAGCGAGCTCGAACGGCTGCCGGCGCCGCTGAGAAGCGGGCCGACGCGGCGGAGCGCGCAGCGGCGGCCAAGCGCCGAGAGGAGGCCGATCGCGCTGAGGAGGCCAGGAGGGCTGAGGAGGCGGCCACGGCAGCCGAGAAGGCCGCGCCCGAGCAGCCAGCCGCCAAGCGCCGCAGGACCAAGACTCCCGACGGGGCTGGCAACGGCGGTGGAGGCGGTGGCGGTGGCGGTGGTGCCACGCCGCGCAGCGGTGGAGGTGGTGGCGGTGGCGGTGGCACCACGCCACGCAGCGGTGGTGGCGGCGGTGCCGCGCCGCGCAAGCCGCCATCGGACGACGCGTCCATGGCGAAGAAACAGCTCCAGCGGTACATCGCCCTGTCCAGCCAGGCGGACCGCCTGATCAAGCAGAGCGACACCAACGAGCTCTGGGAGTGGTCCAAGACTGACGACGACATGGCGCAGCTGCGGAAGGACAGGGATGAGCTCGAGCTGAGGATCAGCGAGAACCCCGCGCTCACGAAGACGTTCACAGTCACAGGCATCACGGAGGCCAAGGACTTGAACAAGCTGATGAAGGCCACGCACGGTGAGGAGGGGCTCGCGACCGCCATTATGAGCCTTAAGTCGCTGGAGAAGCTGCTCGACGCCGTCCAGTCCAGCGCGACGACCGTCAACGATGTGGCCGCGATCAAGGCCAAGCGCAGGCGGGCTCTCTGAGCTGCCGGACCGATTGATCGATCGATCGAGCCGACGGCCACCCCTGGCCAGATGAAATCAGAGAAACCTACCTCCACCCCAACGAAAAATCGCTGTCCTGGTTGAAATCAGTTGTGCCTGGCGGAAATCTGGTGACGCCCGACGAAAAACCTTCGTGACCGATCATAATACCTTGTACCCGGTCAAAAACTCGTGTGCCCGGTCAAAACCTCGTGTACCCGGTCAAAACCTGGTGTATCCGGTTAAAACCTTTGCGATGGAAATTGCATTTTTCCATCGCAAAGGTTCTCGATGGAAAATCACGGGATTAATGAATGTATCACACAAAACGACTGGTTCTCAATTTCCATCGCAATTTCCATCGCGATGGATTTTGCGATGGAAATTTTGGCGCCGTCGCACCCCACTGTTTTTGAGAGAAAAGCTTCTCGAGACAAGGGTTCGGCTCGATCTTATGGCGAGATCGGCATCTGCCGATCAGGTGGAGCCTGGTCATCTTCAGCTACGGCGCTGATGTCGCGCCAGGCATCGAGTTTGATTTCTTGGCCCGCGCTTTAGCGTGGCACAGCCTCTGGGATTATATTCTGATCCAGCATGTGCTGGACGCATCGTGCTTCTGTTGTGCGCGTGGTGACTCATGGCACGCTCGAGGCGCGTGGGGCTGCAACGCTCTGAATCGCATTCCGCTGATTCGACTGTTGGAACGGCCTGATCCCACTCCCTCCAGAGTCAGTCGGAGCACGCGTCAGCGAGCTGGATAGAGTTCGAAGCATTGATGTTGCTCACGCGTTTACCTTGCCGCGCTTGGGGGGGAGACTTGGGCGAGAGTCTCGTTATCATCTGCCTCCTCTTGCACGCCAGTGCCCCCTCGCCTCGTCCACTCTTCATATTTCTCCTCCTCCGCCCACCCCCACCCCCCATCGCTATCACCCTCCTCCTCCAACCCTTCCAATGCGATAGCAGCAAGAGACGACTGCGTGCAAATGGAAGCGATCAGGAGCAGACAATTTCGAGACGATAGAGGATGAGGAGGAGGACGAGGAGGAGAAAGAGGGGGGGGGAGGGTGAGGGGGATAAGCGTAGGCAAGATGAGGAGGTAGAAGAGGAGGAGGAAGCGGAGGATGAAGAGGACGATACGGATATGTAGCAAGATGAGGGGCGATAGGGAGAGGCGGAACATGAGGAGGAGGAGGATGAGGGGGGCGGAAACGGAGGAGGAGGGAGAAGAGGAAGAGTAGGACGAGAATGAAGGCGGTGTGAAGGATGGGGGCCGCCCCCTGCTTGCACCGCCCACCGCGCCCGTCGCGCGCGTGCTTGCCACCGCTCGCGCAACCTCCATATGCCCCCCTCACGTTGGCAATATCAGCTGCGGTGATCTCTCACGAATGATGGCCGTGTTCACGCGCATAAGTGTACCAGTGTCCACATGCAAGCATGTGACGACTGGATGTGTGAGTGTTAGACTGACGATGACGGAGGAGGGACAGTGGATAGCAGCAACGACGATGATGATGATGAAAATAACGACGATGATGATGATGATGCTGATGATGATGATGATGATGATTGTGATGGCGCGCAGGAATCTGCACACCGCACGGTGCGCACGTTCACACGATGGCCCCTTGGGTTTACATCGAGTTGCATCGGCAACCCATGCAGCCATTTTGGCCCAGCATGGCGCATCCACCACCGCCACCCGCGGGGCCACGCCTCTACAGGAACGCAACTGAAACAGAACGCAATGCAGGTGCGCAACTCCTCAAGCACATGCTTGACATGTACTCCAAGTGCAAAATCACAGCGACCGACCTGTGCACCTTATGCCACTGGGCATCTGTTTCCCGCGTTCCTGGAGGCGCCTTTTCTACATACGCCTTGAATCCGTCATCACAGTCTGGGAAGTTCCAAAAGCACCTGGACTCGATACTCCCGTCACCTGGTGACTTATTCATGGTCAACACCCCGTTTAACCCTAGCAGGCGTGCTACTCGAGTTGTCAAAGCTGTTCCAATGAAAGCGCTGTGGCGGTCGATATCTGACGAGCTGGCCCATGATGATGGGGAGTGCTTGACCGCGCTCCGGACCCCGATTGAGCAGAGACCCCCGTCATCACTTACAATACAGGCATACCAACAACATCCATTGGTTGTCGCCTCCCGCGAGCAAGGTCTCGAGGACCCATTGCCTCTCGCTGTCTACCTAGACGGCGTGAGCTTCATAAACCAGGCGGCAGGTAGAAACGAGAGCGTCTTGGGAGTCTGGTGCATCAACATGATATCAGGCAAGAGGCACTTCATCAGCTCCATCAAATCAGGTGATCACTGTCTGTGTGGGTGTCGGGGGTGGTGCAGCATCCAGCCGTTGTTATCAGCAGTTCGATGGCAACTCGAATATCTGGCGCGTGGGGAGTCACCCCCGAACCAGTACGACGGCACGCCGTGGCCACGTGACTGGGGTGACGACGCGGCTCCGCCGCAACGTAGTGTGCTGCTCTTCGTGAAAGGGGACTGGTCCGAGCATTCTCACTCGCTCGGACTGTCCTCCTGGGCGTCCAAATATTCCCCGCGCCAGTTTTGCGTGGCTTCCAAGTCAGAGCTGGATGACTTGATTGACGGCGCCGTCGGCCACTCTGCACCCCCATGGGCTTTGAGGACGCACGAGGAGTACGATGAGGATTGTCAGCGGTGCGAGGTGGTGGTGCACTTAGCCGACCAAGCGGACCTGGCAAAGTTGCTAGGCAGATTGAGGTGGGCACGGCGCACAAAAGGTATCGGCGGTAGGTTAGTCAAGGCCGACTGCGAGGTGAACGGCGTGCGCCTCCAGGCAGGCGACCGCCTTGAACCTAGCATGAGCCTCCCTGACACGCACGCCCTCGAGCGCGCCACACCCCCGCTCACCGTGTGCCTCTGGCGAAGTCGCACTGCCGAGGGCGACGACAAAGTCATCGATTCGATCCACCACAGGTGCCCGCTATTTAGCACATCCTTGGGTACGTCGCCACATCGCACATTAGCTATCGATTCGCTTCACACCTTGTTTCTCGGGCCAGTCCCAAGGTACATCGCTGCATGCCTGTGGAGATGCATACTGAAGAACGCGTGGCGTCTCCACGGCGATATGACCGCCATTATCGAGATGGGCTGCCAACGTTTGACAACGGAGCTGCTCAGCTGGCAGATCCAGACGGACGTGCCTCTCAGCCGTCGAGTATCGGCGATCACGCCCAAGATGCTGGGCAAGCGGCTTGGGTTCAACTTGCTGGACGCTGTTTTTTTTCCCTTAGAGGAGGGAGATGAATGATGATGAAATGTGGAGGGCGGGACGGTGGATACGACGGCGGCGGCAGCAGCAACGGCAACGACACCAATCGAGACATCATGGGCAGCAGCAGACAGTACAAAAACGATAGAGAAGGGAGGGGGAGGGCGGGGGAGAGGGTGGGGAGGGCGACCCCTCTCCTCTCCCCTCCTCCCCTCTCTCCTCCTCCTCCCCCTTCCCCCCCCCCCCCTCCTCCTCGTTTCCGACCCCTCCTCCTCCTCGCTAGGGGGGGGGGGGAGGGCGACCCCTCCTCCTCCTCGCCCTCCTCCCCCTCATCCTCCTCCTCCCCCCCCTCCTCCTCGTTCCCCTCCTCCACTTCATCGTCGTCCTCGTTCTCCAGCTCCCTTCACCTCCTCATCCTCCTCCTCCTCCTCCCCATGCTACCTCCATCCCTCCCTCCCTCCTCCTCCCTCCCTCCCTCCCGCCCTCCTTCCCTCCCGTCGCCCATCTCTCCATTCCTCCCCTCCCTCCCTCCATCCCTCCCTCCATCGATCTCTCCCTTCCCTCCTCCTCTTACCATGCCTCCTCCTCCTCCTCATCCTCCTCTTCCTTTTCTGCATCTTCCTCCTCCTCCTCCTCCTCATCCTCCTACGTCCTCCTCCTTCTCCCCCTCATCTTCCTCCTCCGTATCCTCGTCATCCTCATCCTCATCCTCGTCCTCCTCCTCATCATTATCATCATCCTCTTCCATTCCTCCCACCCATCCACCCCCCTCCCTGCTTCCGCCGTCCTCCATCTCTCCCTCCCTCCCTCCGTCCTCTGACTGTCCTCTCCCTCCCCTCTCCTCCCCCCTCCCTCCCTCCCTCAAGCCCGGGGGGGGGCGCGGCTGGGGGGGCGCCGGCTGCCATTGCTGCCTCCGTCTTCGTCGAGGTCAGCGAGATTGGTTCAATTTGGGCCCATTCGGTTCAATTGGTTCAATTTGGGGTCAGTCAGCGAGATTGGTTCAATCGTGAATTTATTGGGTTTTGTCAATTTGGCGCCTTCCATATCGAATTTTCGATAATTGGATCATACTTACACTTTCGGCTATGCCGACTTTGCAGATTGGAGAAACCATGCAAAAGCTCTTGTCATTGGATATCGACAAACAGAAAAGACTGAGAGACGACGCTCGGATGGTGGATGAAGATAAAGAAAATCAGCAAGAAGCCTCGAAAGCCATGAGAACATTGGCGGCCAAGGGTTCAGCTAAGGGTACGGGCCTGGGAGAGAACGGCTCAATTTCTTCAGGGGCTGTCTCTACAGCCACAGGGGCAGACGGCTTTTTGGTGCAACTCGAGTCGCTCCTCGATAAAAAGATCGCTCCCATCAAGGACCGTATCGACTCATTACAACTTGATGTTCTGGGAACTCAAAAAGCCTTGGCCCAGGAATTCTCAGTTGCCGTCACCCTGATCAATGACCATGAGGTAAAGCTTGCCAACCTTGAGGCAGGTGAGACGGAGGTGCAGAAAGCCTTCAATGAAAGGATTCTGGCGGTCGAGCTGGAGCAGAAGTCTCTGCGCGCAGAAATGGCGGCTAAACAATTGGAAAGCCAGTCAAGCCAGGGTCCCTCCAGGAAAAAGGGTCCTCCTTGGGCCAGCACCCCAAGAGCAGATAGAGACATCTTCATTCTCACTAACTTGGGCTGGAATCTCAAAAAGCAGGAGGCTCTGGAAAAGGCGCGAGCGGTCCTGCGCCGTGCAGATGTACCCCAGCCCACGCACATTGTTGCTCCTTTTGGATATGGGAGCTGCGTTGAGATCAAATGGAGCTCGGTTACGGTGGGACTTCAAGCAGCAGCTACGATCCGTGATCTCAAGATTCCTGGGCACTTAGAAAATTTGATCTGGTGTGGACAAATCAGTACTAAGGAGGAACGGGGCCCAGCAAAATTGTTCAAGACAGTTTCTAATGCACTGGAAAAGGCAATGGGAGACCGCTCAGACAGTTACGTGATTTGCTCTCGGACTCGAAAATTTTTTGTCTTGGATCATCAGATCGGTGTTATCAAGGATGGGGAATTTCAGTGGCACGAGTCTCTTAAGGAAATCCCCGATGAAGCGCTCCGCAAGACGCTGAAAGACACCATCGACGAGGCACTCTCTCTTCGAGAGGCCTACGTGAGGGGCCTCGTTTGTGCACTCAATGTGCAAGGCAAGTGGGCTGACGAGACCCTAATGCAAGCCAACCTAGATTTGCTCGAGCTGAAGTGCTGGGGCTTAATTTGTATCCTAGAGGCGGATTTCAAGGGTTGCCTTCAAAACGATGGGCTACTTCGCCCCGTTTTCAATGGCCACGCTTACTACCGTCATCATCCTGGCCCTGGGCGTAGGGCCATGGGCGTGCTTGTGCACAAATCTCTGAGAAAACGTGTGAAAGACATTGTCTGCGATTGGAGATCTATCCGTGTTGATCTTCGTCCTGACTGTCTCGATGGATGCCACCATCATGCCAGATCCTTCCTCTTCTCTCATCTTGCCCATGATTTTTTCCATGATTCTCTAAACTGTGCCATCCAACTCGGTCGATCCCGCCCTGTCGGGTCCACTCTCTCCTGGTTGGGGGACATGAATGCAGACCAAGGCAACGGAGACCAAAAATTTCGATCGTTCTGCGAAGCCTGCTCCTACCTCGACCTTCATTGGTGCCCTCTCAGGTTCCAGGAGAATTCCATGCAATTCACTAGGAAGCCCGACGGTGAACAGGCGCTCTCTCAAGCCAACAGCACGATCGATCACATTGCTCTCGCCAAGGGTGATCTATCTTCTGACTGCTTCGCCTGCTGGGCGGGCGTCCCTGGGGACCATGCCCTCATCGGATGTGATGTCCTGGCCTTCCCTCAGCGGGCCCGTAAGAGAAGACCGCTCCTTTGGACTCCTACTAACATTTTGGAGGTCAGGAAGATCGCTCAGGGTCTGTTTCCCGAGTCAGCGGAACTTACTCGTCTAAATGACGAAGAACAGCCTGATTCATGTGCGGTAAGGTACCACGATCCAAGGGACCTCACTCTCTCCTTTGATTTCTGGGAAAATATGTTGGGTCAGGTTTATGAAGCGACTCAGGCCCTTCCGAGGAGTTTTAGGAGATTTGCCGAAGAGCCATTTTGGGTCAAGAGTCTCAGGACACGGTTCAACTCCGAACTTAACGAAGCCTCGAGGGTCGCCTTGGGTCAGCTCCTCTTGAAAGCGCTCAAGATAACGAAACTTCAACGTGAATTGGCTCAGGTTGCGCTCAACGCCTCTCAAGGAAAACGAGTCTGGGCCTCACGCAAGTCTCTCTTACCCATTTTGGGTTTCTGTGTAGATCAAGTCAAGATTTTTGAAGTGGACCGTTGTACCACATTGGTTGCTGAAGAATATAGAGAGAGGTGGGGACTCTCAGAATCGGAGCGCCAGGAGGACATCGTCTGGCTCCGATCTTTGGGTTTTTTCAATTTCTACGACGACCCCATCATCCCTTCCTTGCTAGAGGACGCGCTGGACGACATCAAGGCCCCCCGAAAGATCGACACTGAGTTTGCATGCACGGCTGTTATAAAAGTTTCGGGCTGGTCCCAAAGGCTCACGGGGTGTATACAAGCCTGCTTAGGCAACCCTGAATTCTGGAACGACGTCACATTCGGGGGACACCTGGGTAACAAGATCAAGGGTTTTGGAACCCCCTCTCAAACTAGAGTTGTTATTCCCCAGCCTGCTATTGCCAAGATTGGGCACGCATATGTGGCGAGGGCCATTTTGCCAGTTCTGGATTCATACACTGACTCCAAAGGCCTCAAAGGCCTGATTTTTGGGCTAAGCAAAGGTTGACAATTACAAGAACTTCACACGAGTGTCTACCACATTTTAGAATATGGGCGAGATCACTTCAACAAAGGAATGGTTGGGATTACTGATATCAAAGCTCACCATGATCAGATTCGTTATGGAATGGTTTTACGGAGTTTATTGGGACGGGGAGTCCCTCTTTTCTTAGCGGTGGGCTGCATCAGGTTGCACAGGAACCCTCGAGTTTCCATTTCTCTTCAGGACTCAAATACTGGGATTATCCAAAGAGACCGTGGGTTGATGCAAGGAGCTGGGACAGCATGCATACTGGCGCGCGTTTCTGTTGAAGATTGCTTCGCCTCCACTTTCTGGAGAAAATCACACATTCTTCTTTGGGAATCTCCATTCGCTGCGAGCAGTTGGGCTTTGACTTCAGGATTGCTCTTCTCAGCTGGTCAGATAATATCTTTGTGGTGGCTTCCTCGGAACAGGATCTTGCAACTCTGACCGCCCTGGTAGAGTCGGAGCTATGGAATGAACACCGGCTGAAACTCAAAGACGATCGGGAAATCCTTCCGGCCTACCCTTACCTCTTTCAAGGATACAAGTGGTCTGACCCCTTCGGGAAAACTTGGTCTGTAGTTCCGGAGGCCAAGGTGCTGGGCCCCATTCTCACCGCCACTGGTTCCTGCCACGAAGATGTCAAGCAGGGTATTTCACAGATCAACAAAGCCTTTTGGGCTAACAGTAAGTTCTTGATTAATGAGCATATCCCCATGTCTAAACGCCTCTCTAAACTTAACTGCATGGCGGGAGGGATTATACGATCCAGAGGTGCTGCCTGGGTCCCCTGTAAGACGACGGCGGATTTGATTACCAAGGCACAGAATCAATGTATCAGGATCATGTTGAAACTCAAAAGGCTCCCAGGGGAATCTCCCGAACAATTCAGTTTACGCAGAAATCGTAAAACCAAGGGGTTCAAAGAAGTCTCATGGGCTATTTTCCATTTGGATTCTGCTATTAGTTGGGTTTCACACATGCAAAGACATCCAGAAGATTTTTCGTCGAGGCTGTTTCAATATTGCAAGCATTGGGTCATTCAGAATCGCTCCTTTGACCACTCTGGTGGCAGCCGCACCCACTCCCGCTCGCATAGGGGGTACGTTTTCAGGTATGACAAGGATGCCTGGACCACCTTATTTTCTCCGCAGGGTTCTCGGGACAAAAAGTTTCGTCTGGGCCTCGCCAAAGAAATGCTCGATTGGGTCCGGCAACCGCTTCACCTTCGCCTTCAGTAGCCATCGGCTCCGTCCGGTGCATCCAGACGCACTTTGGTATCGTACTGCGCCCATTGGGGCCCTTCTTTACTTTCACCACGGACACCTGTTACTCTCAGGACCTGGATTGGACTGGGAATCAGATTCCGCCAACTATCCCCCTTTTCTTTGGCTTCGACCGCCACGCCTTAGATCGTTGGGCTCGCAATCGTCTGGCCAAGATGGAAACGAAGCCCATTCTTACCTCGAATGAGAAGAAAGTCAAGTTGCAGAAGAAGCTCGAACAGAAGAAGGAGGACCAAGCAAGATCAGTAGAGTTCAAGAATCAGGGTCTCAAAGCCAAGGCATCCTCCAGCGCTGACCCTCGCGAAGCAAGGATTCTCCCCACTCCACCCCCAGCACCTGTGCACAGGGGAGATTCTGCCTCTCGGAGCCGTTCGCCGATTGCCAGGAAGATGCAGTACTCAATTGGGTTCAAGAAACAACCGCAGGGCGGCGGGGCGGGGTCGAAGCCCGATTCGGATGATGCCCTACCAGATACGCAGGACTACCGTGGGGAAACACCTGTCAAACCAGTTGGCGGCACTACTTGGGAAGTGCCGTCTTCGGAATCACCAGGCTCCAAGAGTTCCTCCTCTGGCTCTGAAGCGGAAGTCGACTCGCCTGACCGAAAGTCGCAGCCTGCCCCAAAGAGCTGGGAACAGGATAAGAAGCCCTGGATCAGCAAGTTAGGTCCTCCAGTGCTGAAGTCCCAGTTGGAGTACGATCATTCTGGATGCCCAATCTTCGCCCCAAAGGGCGGCACTGACCATGCCAGCTCAAGACGCTACATTATGGTCTTCGTTCCCCAGCTTACAGGCTTGAACACCGTAAAGGCAAAGGTTGGGGAGCACTTCCAAATTATTACTGTAAGGGAGCTCACTCCTTTCATTACCGACAATCAAGGTCCACTGATTTCGGACAGTATCCCAGTTCTGGGAGAGCACGGCTATCTCACCACCAGGGACGTTACGAAGATTCTCTGGCACTTTGGGCTTAACGCGTTTCGCTCCAAGGACATCCACTTGTTTAGCGCGCGGTTTTACACCAAAGAAGCGTTCATTGGCCCTGAGGTCTGCCCTAAGAAGGAAAGGCTACACGATAAATCTCAGATCTTCGCGGGCAGCTGTATTGTGGCACTCCTCTACGTCAAGGACATGTATGAGGATGTTGGTGATCTTATAGCGGTGGAGACTGGCAACAACGGTGCCAATGTTAGGTGCCACTTGCTCTGCAAACCCCGTTTCCTGATGTGACCCTTCGGGTCATCAGTGTCCTTTTGGATCAACTCTGGTTCAATCGGGGACGTCAAGACCTTCCTCTGAGGCATGTATTAAGTTCTGTTCTTCTTAATCTCCGTCAGGGCCAAAGTAGTGGGGTCATTCTTGCTTTGTCCACAGCCTCGATGGGACTTTCGCAACCTGGGATCGCTTTATCCTTAGTTTGACTCGTCACCTCAGTTCAAAACGGGTCTGGTGGGATCGTCAATGTCTTTACTTTGCCAAGATTATGGCATTGTTTCAATCTGGGAATGCTTGGGATCATGAGTGTCTCGGGGCATGTTGCTCACAGGTCACCCTGCAGGGGCTGGGACTGCATCTTACTCTTCTCAATTCAGCTGGCGGGGTTAAGTGGGGTTGTTGCTCACCCTTGGTCCAAGTCCTCGATGTTTCAAGTTCTTTCTTGGGATAGTTTGGCGCTAAGTTCCCCTCTTCACCTCAGTACAAATGGGTTCGGCCTGGGATTGTTAATCTCACCTTGCTGGCCAGGACGATGACTGCCGTCCGATCACTGATAAAGTGCATCTCTTTCTCCATCTCTCCATCTATCGGGCCCCTGTCTTTCGGTTGGCCTGTTGGGCATGGCTGCCTTCTGTAGTCATTTTGGTTCAATTAGCTTTGCACGTCTTGCCCCGACCTCTTCTCAAGTTTTGGGAACACACTCATGCTTGCTCCTCAGAGGGTTGTCAGGCCATGGAATTCAAAATCGCTCCAGTGTTGTATCTTCGAGGCATGGGCATCAGCCTGCCCACGTGCACTGGCAATCGAAAGTTCAGAGATCGTTCCTTTAAATTCAGGATCATACAATCCTCGGAGATGTGTCACACTTCACATGTACGAGAAGGGACGCGAATTCGAGATACCTCTGAGGCAGCTATGGAATCTCTTTGAGGCCTTTTTCTCTAGTAAGGCATGCAAAGACCTTATTGGGATTGTGTGAATTGCAGTACGTTCTATGTCTTTTGTACAGATCAAGACAATGTCGTACAAGGGTGCCGTGTTCTACGACAACCGCTGGTCAGATCCTGGGAATTTCATCTACACCATCTGGTGGAACATTTGGGGCCAAATGGCCAGGTATCTTCAAAGGAGACAACCTACCAGTGCTTCGTCCAAGTCCATGGAGGAGCTACGAGCAGTTGCGGGCCGTGTCACCGATGTACAGAGGATGGTCCGAGAACGGTGGAACAGGGAACCCGACACTTCTCGGTGGTTGGAGCTCATCGGAGATTTGATGGAGTTAGGGTTGGGAGCGGGGTATGTTGAGCCTGATCGGTTCTGGAACATCATTCAGGGGATTTCTCCCATCATCTGCTCCATTCGGTCTATTCTGATGTTTGCTGATCAACATGGGTCGTTCGCTAGGACGGGGAAAGACCGTCGCCTTTTTCGCGGCCCTTGTGCTCCCCACACTAGGAAGTTTGCCGTGGCAATGTTCCACGGAATGCAAGTGCATAAATTCAATGTGACGGAATCCTCAGAGGTTTGGGTATCATATCTGATTGCAGCCTCAGAGAACAGGCTCCAATACTAATGGAGCGGGGGTATTTGACACCCCACGGAATTTACATTTGGTCTGTTTCGAGACCTCTTTGTGTTCTCTCTCACTCTTTGTTCCCCGCCTTCGGGATTGGCTGACACCAGGAGATGTCACTTGTGCGATTCTATCTGGGACCCGCCTGATCTCTGCGATCGTAGGGACACCGTGGCTTCGCAACAATCCCGCCTTCCTCTGTCTTCCTCTGGTGGGCTCTTCCTCGTCCCTGCCTCACGTCGCCCCTGCAGTCTCGGGCTCAAGCTTTCGGTATGCTACTTCCCAAGGCGTCCGACCCTCACGTTTACTTTCAGGGGAAGCTTTGCAGGTCTAAACGCAAGGTTTGCTTCTTGCCCAAACAAGACCTTGAAGCACTCTCGCACTGCTCCACGCTGCTATTCCAAAGGGCGGTAAAGTTGCCAGCTCGGTTCCTTATTCCATCGGACCTTGGTGGTCCACACCTCACATATGACTGGTGCAAAATTCCGCTCTTCCAAGCTTGTCGGGACTGCGGCTTTAATAGACTGTTTGTAAACGTTAGGGGACCCGATGAAAGGGCTCGAAGAGTCCCTTGGAAAGAACTGGCTGTTGGTCAGTAGCCGTTTCGCCTCAAACCCCGACGGAAGTCTGGTACGAAACGGCTGGGAACATCCATATACAATTCAGGGGATGGTCAAACGATGCCTTCCAGCAAAGCTGGCATCCAGGAAGCGTCTCAAGTGGATTCACGGTTCTGGTGGAATGTGGAACTACTGTGAAGAAGAAAAGGTCTACACCAAAGTCTGGTACACAGAGTACTATGATACGTGGTTCGACCCCGAATCTGGCTGGCCCTACCCAGTGATTTGGTACCTGTCGGACTACTGGTGGGACGGAGACTTCTTTTTGGAAAAATGGCGTTGGAAGTATCCGTGATTATCAATGCTGGGATCCCCACAGTCTTCAGCCTCCCTCCAATATCCCTTGCATGTTCTTCAACGTCGGTGGTTGGTAAAACTCAAAACCATAAACATCACCCAGCATCTCGCGTCATAATTGCTTGAATTCAACTACCTTATATGCCTTGGTTCACCTGGAGTGGGTCCTCACAGTTGGGCTCACTCGACTTTACAGTTCTCTTTGTATGCCTCCATATCTTCTGGGTCATTGCGTGCTGGGACATTCAGTTTAATGTCAGGCTTTCTTTCCCCACTTTTATTCGAATGGGTTGTCACTTATATATTTTGGGCTTCAAGGGACTCAATGAAAGTTCTCTTCACTTCACTTCTTGATTGTCTCAAGTTAAGCAAGGTATTCGAGTTACTCAAGTCACTCGAGCTATTCAAGTCTCTCAAGATATTTTGACCAATTAAGCATGATCCATTACCTTGCATTACGCTTCTCATTGCTCCCACCTTTATTCAAAGTGGGCGGGTTTCATTCAGTATCATAGGTTCAATTTAAGATGGGTTTCAATCATTCACGATTTCTTTCAGTATCAAGGGTTTCAATCATGGCTTCTTTCGGAATTGGACAGATTGTCTACATTCATGATTTCGTTCAGTATCATGGGTTTCAATCCTGGGCTGGGATTCTTCTTTGTTCTGCTCCTTTCCTCTCTCGCCTCTCTACCGTACGCTCTTGGCGTATTGGTGGCCTCTCAGGCTTTGTGTTTCAGGAGAACCGTCCCCTTAAGGCGCGTCATCATCATCATCATCATCCCTCCCTCCCTCCCTCCCTCCCTCCCTCCGTCCCTTCCTCCCCCTCTCCCTCCATCCCTCCCTCCATCTCCTCTCCTCCCTGCTTCCCGCCTTCCTCCATCTCTCCCTCCCTCCCTCCCTCCCTCCCTCCCTCTTCCTCCATCTCTCCTTCCCTCCCTCCCGCCCTCTTCCCTCTCTCCCTCGCTCCCTCCATCTCTCCCTCCCTCCCTCCCTCCTCCTCTCGCTCTCCCTCCCTCCCTCCCTCTCCCTCCCTCCTCCGCCTTCCTCCATCTCTCCCTCCGCCCCTCGGAGGCGGAGAAGTCTGCCGACTGACTGCCCACCCCCGCTGGCCTAGACCTCGTTCGGTGGATTGGAATGTCCACCATCCCCTCCAGGGGGAGCCTGGCATGAGCTCTGGACCCTGGGAAGAAAGCGCCCGCCATCCGGCACCGCGGTGCCGCTGAAGGCGGCCGACTTCGCTCTGACGTCAGTCACGCCGCCAAACTTCCCATCGCAATTTCCATCGCGATGGAATTCGCGATGGAATTCGCAGTTGCGACGGGGAGCGCGGCGGCGGGGCGAACGTTGGAGTGATGACGGCGGATGCGGAGGGGTGAATTAACGGGACCACCCCTCCCCCCTCGGCCCTTCGGTCGATGCCATGCCCAGCCCAAATCCCACATCCCTCCCACCGCCTGGATCCGCCTCCTCCCTCCGCAGCCATTTTGGCTCAACTGGTGATTTTACGTCGGCGTGACGCCGCCCCAACCATGACGTCTGCCAGCGAGACGTCATGCGCCATCGAGGGGACCATCGCCCCTGTGAGCGACGAGAACACTTATGACTGCGACTCGGGGTCGGCCACTTCCCCATCGCAAAGCGACAGACAGCTGTGGACGGTGTGTATGAACTCGCCCGAGAGCAAGCGCTTGTGGTCGCGCACGCTTCCCGACATATACGTCAGCCCAGAGGCCAGCGATGCCGAACGCGACGACCCTGTAAATGAGGACGAGGCGATGGAAGCCCACATGATGGCGGAGGACGCGTACCTGGGCGAATTACAGCTGCAGATGAGCTCCGAGCGTGATCGTGCGAGGGAACGGTACATGACGTTCGGCCCCCTGTTGCACAACCCAGCCTATGATATGCAGCCATCGCCTCGCACATTGGTCGAATATCATCAGCTGATGATGTGCATGCATTGCCGCGTGCAGACTCCCACGCCTGAGGCATTTCGCGTGCACCAGGAGATATGGGACGTCCACTATGGCTACGCCCGCAACGGTATGGCATCACAGAACACGACCGCGGCTTCGTCACGGGGCGAGGCCACGTCGATGCAGGACGACGGTGCCATCATCGCAATCGACAGCGACGATGAACCATGCGCGCCTCGCGGGGAGAAGAGGCAGCGCATGCCAGCTTGAGAACGAGCAGCGCGAGCCTCCTTCGCATACTTAGCGGCTCTCGAATTCGAGGGTTTACAGCTTGAGTTCTCAGAGCGGGCGCGAGCCTTCGCCCTGCGTTTACAGTCCTCCTTCTCCTCGCCCTCCTCGACCGCCTCGCCCCGTCCGCCTCACCTCACCGAACGCCTCCGCATCTCCCTCCTCGTTAGAGTCCTCACCATCGCACCTCCGCAGCGTGCGTGTGATAGCTTCTCCAGCTTCGATGCGGCAGTTGTGTGTTGTGGCGAATACAGTGGGCAGTGATGCGTCCGAGCTCCGAGAAGCAAGTAAAAAGCAACCGCCTCCAGACGACAGACCACCCTGGTGGCCACGTGAGCTTGAAGGCAGCGGAGGCATCACTGCTCCTGGACTTTGCCACCCACGTGCTGGTCCAACACGGCGGCGCCAGGGTGTTTGGTGACACGCTTATTGGCGCAGGTGTAGCTTTAAAAAGTTTGGTAGCCGAGCTCAAGACGCAAGACGTGGAGCCCAGTCGGGAGAGCTTTCTCAAAACGGTTTCGTTCTTGAACGCGCACCTGAGGTGCGCCAAGCATGCAGGTCTAAAGCTGTCACCAAAGTACCACCTCCTATGCCACATGATCCATAGGACTACCAGGGCCAATCTCGCACCCCCCACGCCTGCGTACTATCCCCCACCACCTGTCGTCAATGTCGCCACCGCCGCAGCCGTCACCGTCGTGTAAGCCGCCGCCGCCGTCGTCGTCGTCGAAGCCGTCGTCGTTTCGGGGGAGCGCGTCTGGGGGCGAGGCGGAAGCACAGGCGCAAACCATTTAGATAAACGCACGGATGGAAACGTCGACGTCGGACCCCCCCTTCAATGCCAAGCGCGGGGGGACCCATAATGGGAGGATGGGTGGGAGAAGCGGGGGTCAGGACGCGCGGAGTCAGAGGGGGAGAGAGCGGGACATATGGAATATTGAACAGACAGAGATGGGATGTATTGGGGGAGGCGTCGCAGGGACGGTGGCTGGAGGGGGATGCCCAACGAATGATGGGGACGATGAGGAGGAGGAGGGGGATGAGGGGGAGGAAGAAGAGGAGGAGGAGGAGGAGGAGGAGGAGGAGGAGGAGGAGGAAGAGGAGGAATGGGAGGAGGAGGAGGAGGAGGAGGAGGAGGAGGAGTGGGAGGAGGGGGGGAATGAGAGGGATGGAGGGAGGATTGAGGAGGGAGGGAAGGAGGGAGGGATGGAGGGAGGGAGGGAAGGATGGAGGAGATAGGGAGGGAGGGAAGGAGGGGTAGAGGGAGGGAGGGAGGGAGGGAGGGAGGGGGAGAGGGAGAGAGGGAAGGAGGGAGGGAGGGAGGGGGGGGTGAGGGAGGGCGGGAGGGGGGGGGGGGAAGAGGAGTGGGACGATGATGATGACGATGCGGAATAGGAGGTTTCGGATACGGACCACCCAGAGGATCCCATATCATGGCAGTCCCAAGCTGTACCACTGCTTCATGGACGAATCCCTCAACTCTGCTCTGAGATCGATCGCGGCATACTGCCATAGGTTGACGTGCCCCACCAGGGTATTCCGACAACTCGACTTGCAATCGAGGCTGTCCGAAACCAGTGTGTTTGCAAGGCGTGGCACGTGGCTGCCACTGGTTTCGGGGAATATGTTGTTGTGAACTGTTCCGTCGTTTTTTTCGCTCGGGCAGTCTTATAGGAAGAGGAGGAGGGGGATGAGTAGGAAGAGGAGGACAAGCAGCAACAGCAGCAACAGGAGGAGGAGGACGAAGGGGATGCCACCCACTGTGCAACTGGCTGCATCCGCCCCAGCCAGTGGCCCCGCCGACCTTGCCAGCTGCAGGTCCACGTTGGAGACCGCGTGCCGCCCGTCGGCGCAGGATGAAACCCACATCAATATCCTCCTCCTCATCCTCCTCCTCCTGCTCCTCCTCCTCCTGCTCTTCCTCCTCATCCTCCTCCCGCTCCCCCTCCTCCTCCTCCTCCTCATCCTCCTCCTCATCACTCCTCTCCCCCATCCTCCTCCTCCACCGTCTCTTCCACCTCCTCCCCCTCCTCCTCCTCCTCCTCCTCCTCCTCTTCATCCTCCTCCTCCTCATCCTTCTCATGCTCCTCTTCTTCGTCATCGTCCTCGTCTTCCACCTCCTCCTCCTCATCCTCATCTTCCCCATCATCTTCCCCTCTCCTCGGCGGCCCGTTTAACTATTCACGCGTGGTTTGCTCCGCGTGGTGCGCATCGACGCGTCGATTGCGCACCATTGCGACGTTTCACTTGAGACATCGTCGCTTGATGTACCGGACAGCCCGATTTCGATTCAAGAGTGAACGTTGTATTATGTGCCGTTATGGCGGCTCCAATACCTGCGCCATGATTGCAATGACTGAGAACGTACAAGAAACGGGATTTGAGAGGATGACGAAGACCTCGGGGGGAGACGGAGGAGGAGGCGGAGGAGGAGGAGGGCGAGGAGACAGAGGACGATGATATATTGGAGGCCATTCATGTCGTCCTCGAGGCCTCATCCCCCTCTTCTTCCTCTTCCTCCTCCTCCTCCCCCCCCCTCCACCTCCCCTGCCCCCGCCTCATGTTTCTCCACCCCCACCCTGCCCGAAAATCCATCGCAAAACCCATCGCGATGGATTTCACGATGGAATTCGGTCTCTGCAGTTCTGGCTCGGTCTACCCTCTCCCCCGGCAAACGACAGCGTCCGCTGGCATGCGATGTGCACCCTAGATGAACGCAATGCATTGATCCAGTGGGGTTTGGCACAGGCCCTGTACGATATGGAAGACGAAGCTCGGCGGATGGCCGCGCTGCGTCGGCGTGAGCTCCAGATTGTCCAGGCTTCTCCTCCTCCTCATCCTGCTCCTCTTCCTCCTCCTCGTCCTCATCATCCCCCTCCTCCTCCTCCTCCTCCTCCCCTTCCTGATCTTCCCTCCATCCCTCGCTCCCTCCCTCCCTCCCCCCCTCCCCCATCCCTCGATCCCTCCCTCCTTCCATCACTCCTTCCACCCCTCCATCCCTCCCCCCATCACCCACCGTCCCTCCATTCCGTCCTTCTCCACCCTTCCCCTCCCCCCCCCTCCCACTCCTCCTCCTCCTCCACCGCCCCCTGTTCCTCCCCCTCCCCTCGGGGCCGCCTGGATGGAACCCCTCTCTCTCAGGGCACTGGCGAACGTGTCCAGGGAATATGCGGCGGCCACGTGGGACACATTGACCACTCAGCATCTGACGAAATCCATCCTAGAACCTCACCTTGTGAAATCCCGTGGTTCACCTCTCCCCCTCCCCCCCCCCGCCCCCTTAAAGGGTGGATCGGGGAAAGTAGTAACGACGCGAGGGGGCGTAGACAAACTGTTTGCTGGGTAAGTTTCGGGACGCGTCTAACGCCTATGGCGCGCTGGCGCGTGCGATGGGCTACTCGTCGGGCCGACGTTTCGTGGCGCCTGAGCCTGTGAGCCCCCCAGGCATGTTGAGTGGGGAGTGGCTTCTGGGTCTAGGGTACTCTGTATTCCCACAGCGTGGCGATGGCTGGTGGCAGGTAATATTCCGCCCGAGGCCCCGCGTCCCCACGGACGCCGAGCTCGAAGAAATGATTGGGTAGATAACGGCAGTGTTCGTGCGGGCATCGGCGGAAAATGCAAAATCATTCGATTGTGTGAGTCCGACAGCCCAGCCACTTTATTCACGCGCCTGCGGCCACCCCGCCCACGACAAGACTTTCTTATTCACAGGCCTGCGGCCGCGTCCGAACCCACCGCGGTACGAAACGACGTGAGGGGCGTGCCGAATGAACGCGGTTCGTTCTATTATCAAACGGCGCTCTCTGCGCGCGGAGGAGGATGAGGAGGAGGAAAAGGAGGAAAAGGAGGAAAAGGATGACGTGAGGAGGGAGAGGAGGAACCCCTAAGGCCACGAAGGATGAACATAAGGAAGATGAGGCGGACCACCACCGTAGCCATGTTGGCACAACGTTTCGTAGCCATTTTGGCTGATGCGTGTGTACAACATCACACGTATTGATATGTTTCTGATCGGATGTATCTAACTAGATAAGATATTGATCGGATTTCCGTTCAAGATACACCCAGACGTATCCCGATCAAAATGATGATCTATGAGACCTCTGGGATTACTTCGTTCACATGCACTGCTGCCACTACTATTGCCGCTACCTGAAGCCCACCACCATCGTCACAGATCTGAAGCCTCTGCAGGCCCTCTGAGCCAGCTGTTCCCGTGATCACGTTCACGAGGTCCGCGAGGGCCTGGTTCGGCTCGGCCCAGGAAAGGGCACCGCCTGGAAGACGAGTCTTGCTGGTCGATATCCAGAGGCGCTGGCTCGAGGGTGGGCCGGCATCTTGCAAGCATGCGCCCCTTGTGTCGCCCGGGTCGATGGTCCGCGCCCTCGATGCCGAGGTGGGGCTCGCCTGGCAACCGCTGCCGGGGTCGCCGACTGAGCAGCCGCGCCTGACCCGGTCTGCCCGCCAGCTGGCCATCAGGAGTGGCGACCCAGCCAGGTCGGCTGGGGCAGCAGCGCCTCGCAGGCTCTGGCTGCCGAGCGGTGCCGGCCCGGCAGCGCCGCTTCGGCTCAGGCCTGGGCCCGCCGCGGCCCCCCGCGCCAGCGGCTCCCCGCGGCGTCGACGCGCCGGGCCTTCGCCGCGGCGCCGATCAGTCGGCCTCGGACGCGGCGGCCGCGGACAGCGATCGGCGAGCAGCGCGCGGGGCACCGCGGCGCGCACGGCCCGCGTGGACTTCCTCACCAGGCGCCGCGTCAGGCCGCTGACCCAGCAGCACTACCTGAAGGCGGCGGCCGAGTTTCGGCGCTTCGCAACCCTCCACCACTACCTGGACCTGACAGCCGCGCAGAGGGGCATGCCGATGATGGACTACCTGCAGCCCATCTTCCTGGCGGGCGACGGGATCTTCGCGGCGCGCACGGCCCTGTTCGGCTACGCCTTCAACGAGCGCATCGAGCCGTGCCTGAGCTCTCAACCTCCAGCAGCGGCTCCTCGGCGCGGCTGTGGCGCTCGCTGTTGTCGGCTACCTGCGGCTCTCCGTACTGCTGAGCATCAGGAGCTGCAACGCCACCTGCCTCCCAGCACTCGGCGACGTCGGGCTACCTCCAGGTCTCGATCTCCCTGATGCCGAGCTTGCCGCCCGACGCGCCGCCGTCGACCGCCGCGAAGTCAGGCGAGTACGACGACGCGGCTACCTTCGGCGGCGGCGGGCCCGCCACCGCGTTCCGTCGCTGGGGGGCCAGGCTGGGTCGCGACCTGAAGGCAGCCGCGCCCAGCACCAGGCCGCTCTTCCCTTTTACGGCCAGGGGGTTCCAGCGGGTTTTCCGCCCGGCGGCTGACGCTGCCGGCTTGCAGAAGCTCAGGTTCTGCCCACACGCCGCGGGCATGTCGGGGCCTCGTCAGACTTCGCCCCAAAGGCCCGAGCCCCTGCAGAGGTGCAGAGGCACGGGCGCTGTAAGTGCGCCGCCGGCGTGCGATGCCACGTGACGGCAGGCCGCCTCACTCGCCAGCTGGCAAATTGTCTCGCGCCCAGCTCTCAGCTTTGGCGCTCGCCTCTCGGGTACTGGCCGCCAAGCCTTCTTTGTCTTCGGCGGCCAGAGGTCAAGGTGATTTCGCTCAAGGCTTGCTCACCAGCTCCCAATACGGGATGAATATGGGACTTCTGTGAAGTATGCGTGCACGCGCTTGTGTCTTCTCATGTTCAGCTGCGAACCTTCACTTGATGTACAGCTGCTGTCAGCAGTTCGATGCCTTGCGGAAGTGTGAACATCCACAGGCTCCCGCCTTCCCTGGTCGTGCGGGTTGGGGTTCCTGCATAATGACGCTCTTTGAAGATAATTGTGCCTCACCTTCTGTCGAGCACGATCGTACGCATTTGTGCTCTGAAGGCTTTTCGGCACCGTCCCCCTTCGCCCACCGCCACCTGGATTTCTGGGAAGTATGCGTGCACGCGCTTGTGTCTTCTCATGTTCAGTTGCGAACCTTCACTTGATGTACAGCTGCTGTCAGCAGTTCGATGCCTTGCGGAAATGTGAACATCCACAGGCTCCCGCCTTCCCTGGTCGTGCGGGTTGGGGTCCTTGCATAATATATATATATATATGTATGTGTGTCTCTCTTTTCCCTCATCCCTCACCTCTCATCTCGCCGCTTGAAGCCTCCTTCGGTCGCCGCTCGCCGCGCTCGCACGCGGGTCAAGAGAGGGAGCGTTGCCGCACGTCGGGGCATGGTCGGGGTCTTGCGCCCTCCAGCCCAACAGGGCGTTCAGGACACGCATCGCCGCCTGTGGACACCCGCCGTCCATGCGGGCGCCGAGAAAGCGCCCGAATGGATGGACATCGGCCCCCTCGAGGCCGCTGGGTCCACGCGGGGCCCGTAAGTGGCCGAAGGGCGACCCGAATGGGGGTCGGCAGCTCATCCACGCAGGGCTTCGCAAGCAGCTGGAGAACACCCGAGACGGTCAGCGGCCCCCCTCCGGTCGCACTGCCCACGCAGGGCCCCGCAATTGGCCGAAGCGAGCGGCTGCACGAGTGGAGGTCAGCAGGTCCCTCTTCTTTCCTCCCCCCTACTGCGGGGGAGGGACGGGGATGATGAGGAGGAGGACAGGGGGGACGACGACGGCGACGAGGATGAGGAGAGTGAGGCGGCTTGGGGCCTGGGGATGCTTGAGGGATTCTTGGGTTTTTTCTGTCCCTCTCTTCCTCTGTCCCGCCTCGCCAGTGCTCACGACTGCTCGCTGGCAGGCCGGCTGAGGCGGCTCGCGCAGCGGAGAGGATGAGGGTAGAGGGCGGGAGAGGGGAAGCGGGGAGGAGGAGGGGGAAGAGGGGGAGGGGATGAGGGCAACAATGGCGATGTCAATTTCGTCTGCTGGCCGGCCAGCAGAAGTGCCACAGAGACGTGGTCAGGTCCTTCGGTGGATGGAGGTTGCCACGATTCGTCTAGCGGGGGGTGCGAAAAAGGAGTGGGGGTGCGGAGAGTGCTACGTGCTACCCTACTGTCAGGGGCGCTCGGAGAAGAGAGGGGGAAGGGGAGGCAAGCTAGGCGCGCTCGCGGCACATCTGACATCTGACATCCGATCCATTCTTCCCATCCGTTTCTATTGCTGTATTTGAGTTATTGTTTTGTCCACCGAGCGGGTGTCCAATAGGACCTCACACTTAGGTAGCGTCACTGCGCGAAGGGCAGAGCGACCGTACGGAGCAGTAGGTGCGGAGTGAGGTCGGGCGACATCTTGGTGGGTGGGACGCGCACAATCGAGGTGAGTTGTGCTCGGAGCAGCCGAACTCGTGCCGAGTTCTCAGCGCATTCGCCCAGGCGGTCTTCATCGGAGGCGGGATTCGAGCAGGTGCTCTCAGAGTTGCGTCTGGCCCTGCGCACGGCGAGGCGGTTGCCAGCCCCATGGCAGCATGGCCCTGTGGTGCTTGCGGCGGCGGCTTGGCTGTTTTGTGGATGTGTTCGGTTGGATCGTTCCCCGTGGTGTTCGGCGAGGTGCCCGAGCATCGTCTTACCAGCCTGCCAGGTCAGCCCGTGCTGCTCCGCAGCCGGCACTACAGCGGCTACATCGGCCTCGGGGGCGGCAGGTTCGTTCACTACTGGCTCATCGAGTCCGAGTCGCGGCCACGTGAGGACCCACTGATCTTGGCGGTGCGCAAGGGAGGCTGGGACAGGTCGAGGGCGGCGGCCGTCTGCGAGGTACACGCCCCGCACCCTCCCTGATGCAGAGGGCCTTCTTAGACTGCCGCCCCCTCACCCTGCCCCCCCTGTGTGCTCCGCAAATGATATTCTGGACCAACGGGGGCCCGGGCTGCAGCAGTATGGAGGGCCTTCTGACCGAGCACGGGCCCTTCACGATGGGGAGAGACGGCAAGCTTGTTCGAAACCCGCACGCGTGGACGCGGTTGGCGAGCGTGCTGTATGTCGAGCAGCCTCTCGGCGTAGGCTTCTCTTATGCGGAAACGGAGCAGCAGTTCGACGACAAGTCCAGTGCAGAGTTGAACATGCAATTTCTTGCCCGCTTCTTCCAGAAGTACAGCGAGTTTCGCGGGAATGCATTTTACATCAGTGGTGAGAGCTACGCTGGCATCTATCGAGTGGGCTTCGGCCCCATCCCGCCATCGTACCTGTGTTGTAAGCGCTAGGCGTATGGAAAACACTGTCAGGAGCACCGAGGCTTCTAGGATGTGGGTCTCTTGGGACGGTCTTCGGGGCCTATGTTGGGCCTCCTCCTAGGGACTTCCTGGGAGCTTGTCGGGGGCTACGTGGGAGCCTCTTCGGAACCTCTTAGGCTTCTTGTGTCCATCTTGGAGGGGAGGCTTCCAGCGGTCTGGCGGCAACGTGGTTTTCGGTCCCTCTTGGGGCCGTCTTGGGAGTTCCAGGGCTGCCTTGGACGCGCTGCAGAGCGGTAAAGGCAAGACAATAGGTCAACAATTATTCAAATGTTGTGTGCTTGATGACTTGGGTCTCTTGGACATGTGCCAGGGGCCTCCAAGACGGAGTCAGGCGCCCTCAGGAGGGCTCCAGAACGGCCCGTGGGGCCATGTCAGGACATGTTTCGAACATTGGTTTCCGAACCACGCTCCAAAAGCCTTTGGCAAAGTCATGCTGCACACCCTGGCCCTGGGAGCGTGCTGGAGTGCTTGGAAGCGCACAGGCATCCCAGCATGGTGGCGGATTGCCCGATGTTAGTCGAGCAGGTGTTGACGCACAACATGCTCAATAAAGCATCCGCGGGCAATACCATCAACCTCGTTGGATTGATCGTAGGAAATGGTTGCACGGGCAGTGAAAGTCCCAGTTGTGGTTTGCCCCCCGACGTCACATCATTCGAAGAATCCCCTGCCGGCTTGGATATGGAATTCAGGTTTGCGCACGGGCTCATCTCGAGTCAGACCTTCTCTAATGTCACCAGGTCGTGTGCTGGAAAGGCCCTGGACGCCGAAACTGATTGTTTGGAATTGGCGTCGATTGGTGACGACGAACACTGCTACAGAGTCAACAGTACGAGTTGGATGTGTGAGCTGGAAGATCCTAGCAATCCACTTCATGATTGCTGCGCAGCGCTACGGTGGGCAGACGAGATGATGGGGCTCATTGACATATACAATGTCTACGGTCCTTGCTACCAGTCTCCCGACGACGCTCGTGACAAGTCTGGAGCAGCCAGACAGATCCATTCTGTGCAGCGAGGTATCCCTGGACAGCAGACGAGGCGTGCTGGCGATATTCAACGCGCTGAATTGGCTTCGGCCCGGCCTTTGTCCAGGATGCATCGTGGCAGTGCTAAAGTGCACAGGGTCGGACGCTGGGCGCGGCACGGTTACTCAGAATGTGATGGGAACGACGATCCTATGACTGCGTGGTTAAACCGGCCCGACGTGCGCGAGGCTCTCCATGTGGTTGTGGACCCGTTGCAGACTCCTGGGCCCGGACATTGGAGCACTTGCAGCGGTTGGCCAGCATTCAAGTACAGATCTACCGTGCGGGATGTGGTGCCCAAGTACGCCAGATTCGTCGCATCTGGGATCAGGGTCTTAGTGTTCTCGGGTGACATCGATGCATCTGTAATGTATAGGGGCACCGTTCGTTGGATAACTGATTTGTCTGCTAAACAGGGCTGGGGCAGCATTAAGGACTGGTCACCGTGGTACGTGGCCGAGCAGGTCGCTGGTTACCTAACAGTGTTTGCCACGGGCGCCGAGCAATTTGTTTTCGCGACTGTTCATGGCGCTGGCCATATGGTTCCGCGCGACAAGCCTCGGCAGTCATTGGCATTGATGTGGTGTTTCCTGAATCGGGGATCTTGGAATTCTTTCTCGGAAAATACTTTGGGCTCTGGCGGCTGGTTCCGTTTGCGATCATTCCTCGTCGAATTTGGTGATGGTCGTTCCCGCGAGATCCTTGCACTGGGTTCGGATTTAGCTTCCGACGAACAAGTTTCGCAGAACGTTGTAGCGATGCCAGGCGAACAGTTTAATATATCTGCGGTCATGGAGGCCGATCCCATCACTGGCCAGGAAACGTTGATTGCCACGCTCGATTTTCAGTGGTCCTTCGACGGGGTTCCGTTGGTTAATATCTCATCGGCAATCTTGGAGGTGGGGTCGATGAGCCCTTGCGCTGCTGGAGTTTATTCGGTATGAAGATGCCTGTGGCAGGTTCCGCCACCGTGCCAGCACCGCATTCTGTGTGGCGGCCCTTTGGTGACCGCCCGTAATACAGTAAGACATGACAGTTGTCCTCAATAGCGTCCAGACGGCCATAACATGTGGCAGCGTTTTACACAGGCTCGAGCAGCTCTGCGATAGTTGGTTGCCATTGGGGCGACAGGGCGGTAAATTGTGGCAACTCGTATTATAGACGCTCCGCGTAACTTCACCAGTCCATCCAGAAACGCTGACGATGCTCAGACGAGTTGCCCTGATCAGGGACGTGGAGGAGAATGCTGTGGAATCAAGGGCTGGGTAAGATATCGTGCCCTTAAGAAGGGGGGAGGAGTGAGGGAGAATCGGAGGAGGGACGAGAGGAGGAGAAGGTGGACGAGGAGGAAGAGGAGGAAGAGGAGGAGGAGGAGGAATAGGAGGAGGAGGAGGGGGAGGAGGAGGAGGGACGAGGAAGGAGGAGGAACAGACGGATGAGGAAGAGAAGGAGAAGGAGGAGGAGGAGGAGGGCGAGCAGAAGCATCAGAGGTGTTGTGGATGCTTCTCGAAGTATCTTCGCATGTCGTTCGAGAGGTTCTTCGGATCCCCTTAGGGCGTCTCGGGGTCTCTTGGCAGTCCTGGGGGGGGGAGCTTCTCTGGGTGTCTTATGTGATTACGGATGGTTTCTTGAAGTTTCTTGGTGGTCTCTTGGGGGCTTCATGGGGGCATCGTGGGGGTCTCTTGGGGCCTTCTTGGGGCCTCCTGGGCACCTCTTGGGTCCGCATTGGGGCACCGTTGGGAGCCTCGGAGGCCATCTTGGGACAGACCGATCAAAGGAGGGGAGCTCCTTACGCAGAACCCCCCCCTGCAGGAGGCCAAAACGTGGCCAACACCTGCTGTATAATTCATGATGTACCTTAAACGAGGTTTGAGGTGAGGCTGTATAGCGAACGCTATGTCCGACGTTGTCTTGGCTCAAGGCAGCGCTGCCATATGTGATAGTTGCACGGCCGCGTGCGACTCGATTGGGATCCGAGCATCGGGCACATGCCACGTCTATATCAGAGTGAGGGGGCCGACCGGTCATTCACTGTCCCTGGGTGCGTGGCTGAAGTGGGATTCCGCGGTACGGATTATCGTTGGTGTTGTTTGCTGTTGTTTGTTGTTGTTTGTTGTAGTTGTAGTTGTAGTTGTAGTTGTAGTTGTTGTTGTTGTTGAACATTATTAATTCTAAAGAATAATTATTGTTGGGCCCCCTGGTGCGCGCCCCCCCCGCCGCGCCTAGGCCGCAGCCACGTTTTCATCATTTTCGTGAGGAAGCCTCAGGTAATTCGATGTGATCAAGATCCGGTTGTTTTGTTGTAATCCGTTTTCCCTTGCAAAAAACACTATAAAATGACATTTCTTGTTCAAATATTATCAAATTTCAAGAATCCCTTGTAAAAAATAAGGTAAAGTGGACATTCGCGCGCGCAAGACGAAATCCTTCCAAAAGCTTAGTGTTCGGAGCGATTTCAACATAAAAACATCAAAAAACCAATGGTTTTTCAACAAAAAAAAGTCAAAATCTCATCCCGCGCGCTCTTGCGGATTCGTAGGAAACCCAACATTTTTTCAACATTTCTGTCAAACGGGCTTTTGCGAGCAACTTTTTCGAACTTCTGCGACAACGGTTGCGCACCTGCCAGGGCCATCATCCCTGTCAAATAATACCATGCGGGACACATTCGTTTTTTCTTCGCGCGCGCACGCCGAAATCTCCAAAAACCATTGGGTTCTGTGGGTGTGTACCCCACGCCAGTGTAGTAGCCACGGTCGTCCGCACGCCACGAAGTGAAGTGTCCCAACGTCATAGGGCGGGAAGCTGGGTTTGGGTGGTCGCGAAGAGTCGTTTGGATATTTGGTAGAGCTTGTAATGCCCCCCCACGAAGTGGGGGTATTGCCTGGTGTCGTATGAAAACCCTGGCACTGGGGAGAACACCACGCGTTCGGGTAAAATGATTGTTGTTGTTGTTGTTGTTGGTTGTTGTTGTTGGTGTTGGTGTTGGTGTTGTTGCTGTTGCTGTTGCTGTTGCTGTTGCTGTTGCTGTTGCTGTTGCTGTTGCTGTTGCTGGTGTTGTTTGTTGTCGTCGTCCCACCCGCAACCCGCCCCGCGACCCACCCGCGACCCACCCCGCGACCCACCCCGCGACCCACCCCGCGACCCACCCGCGACCCACCCGCGACCCACCCCGCGACCCACCCCGCGACCCACCCCGCGACCTCCCCCGCGACCCACCCGCGACCCACCCGCGAGCCACCCCGCGGCCCACCCCGCGACCCACCCCGCGACCCACCCGCTACCCACCCGCGATCCACCCGCGACCCGCCCCGCGACCCGCCCGCGGCCCACCCCGCGACCCACCCCGCGACCCACCCGCGACCCACCCGCGACCCACCCCGCGACCCACCTTCGACCCAAACCACGTTCAAGGTACAAACCACAATTTTCGGCGCCTGCGGCGGGCTTTTTTGCATTCCTTCCAGGTGGAGAGCCCGCGACCCACCCCGCGATCAATTCGGGACCAACCCGCGACCCAAACCACCTTCAGGATACAAACCAAATTTATCGGCGCTTGCGGCGGGCATCTTTTGCATTGGGTACAAACCATTTGTTTCGGCGCCTGCGGCGGGCATACAAACAATTTGTTTCGGCGCCTGCGGCGGGCTGCTTTTGCATTCCTTCCAGGCGGAGGTGGAAAACCCGCGACCCACCCGCGACCTAAACCACGTTCACTGAACAAACCAATGCCGCACAAACGCGGCGGCGGATTGTTGCATGCCGTCTGAGCCTGCAACGACCTCAAGCCCTGCGCATCCACACCAGCCCGTCCAGCAACTTTGCCCTGGCGAGTTGCTTTGATCAGAGAAGTCGGGGAACATAAAGTGGGAAAAAGGATTGCGTTGCCGTTATCTTGAGAAAAGGGGGGAGGCAGGAGGAGTAAACAGGGGACGGGGAGGACGCGGAGCAAGAGAGGATGTAAGGAGAATGTGGAGAAAGAGGAGCAGATGGACGAGGACGGGGAGGAGGGGGAGGAGGGGGAGAAGGGGAAGGAGGAGCACGAGGAGGGGGAGGAGGGGGATGATGATGATGGACGACAATGGGAGGACGATGATGAAGGCCGATGAGAGGGAGGACGACAATGGGAGGACGATGATGGAAGGACGAGGGGGGAGAGGGAGGACGAGGAAGAAGAGGAGGAGGAGGAGGACGAGGTGGAGGAGGAGGATGACGATGACGATGAGGACGAGGACGAGGAAGAGGAGGACGAGGAGGATGAGGAGGAGGGGGAGGGGGAGGAGGACGAGGACGAGACGAGGACGAGGACGAGGACGAGGAGGAGGAGGAGAGAGGAGGAGGAGGAGGAGGAGGAGGAGGGGGAGGGGGAGGGGGAGGAGGAGGAGGAGGAGGAGGAGGAGGAGGAAAGCATCATCGACAGAGAAGGTGGGGGCCACGAGGTCCGCCGGCTCGACGACGCCCGCGTCGCCCGCGCCCGCCCCCTCACTCTTATCCGCAACTGCGGGGTGCTACGTGTGTATATATAGATATACATATCTATACATATATATAAATATAAATATATGATCCGCCCGTCTATCCCATGGCTTCTCTCCTACTTCTCGTCATGTTTGCCATGAAACGATAATTTGTGGGATGCCTCGATACGTCGCCGACGTTATCCGATGAGTAGGGTTATGATCCTACAGCCTCATGTTCCAGCCCTGTATCCATACTTGCCACTGTGTAGCCGAGCTGGCTACAGCTTCGTGTGGTTGGCTGTTTTATCAGGTGTTATTCCTTACATAGGCTCTGCCTAAAAGGGTTCTTGTTCTCTTAGCTTAAAGGGCCGGGCAGTGGAACACGCCCTGGGCGGCTCCCCCAATCCCATGGGAGCGGTTCCCCCAGTCCCCTGAGAGCTTTAGCTTTAGCTTTAGCTTTAGCTTAGCTTTAACTGCTTTAACTTAGCTGTAGCTTAGCTTCAGCTTAGCTTTATCTTAGCTTTAGTTTAGTTTTAGCTTAGCTTTAGCTTAGCTTCAGCTGAGCTTCAGCTTAGATTTAGCTTAGCTTTAGCTTGGCTTCAGCTTAGCGGCACCTTAGCTTTAGCTTAGCTTTAGCTTAGCTTTAGCTTAACTTTAACTTAGCTTTAGCTTTAGCTTTAGCTTTAGATTTAGTTCAGCTTCAGCTTAGCTTCAGCTTAGCTTCAGCTCAGCTTCAGCTTAGCTTTAGCTTAGCTTTAGCTTAGCTGCAGCTTAGCTTTAGCTTAGCCTTAGCTTAGCCTGCACCGTAGCTTTAGCATGGCTTTAGCTTGGCTGTAGCTTAGCTGCACTTTAGCTTTAGCTTGAGCTTAGTTTTAGCTTAGCTTTAGCTTAGCCTTTACCGTAGCTTTAGCTTAGCTTTAGCTTAGCTTGAGCTTAGCATTTACCGTAGCTTTAGCTTAGATTTAGCTTAGCTTTAGCTTGTCTGCACCTTAGCTCTAGCTCAGGTTTAGCTTAGCGGCAGCCAAGCCTTAGCTTAGCCTCAGCTTAGCTTTAGCTTAGCTTTCGCTCAGCTTCATCTTAGCTGTAGCTCACCTTGTGCTTAGCTTAGCTTTAGTTTAGCTTTAGCTTAGCTTTAGCTTAGCTTTAGTTTAGTTTTAACGTAGCTTTAGCTTAGCTTTAGCTTTACTTTTCGTACTAATGCTGCTTTCCTAGGGGCTCCAACTCCTATGTAGGGTCGCACTGGGATAATGTGCATAGCATTTTACCACGGCACAGTGGAGTACCCGACTGCGCCAGTCATCAGCCACTACGTTCCCAATGTTTTCGAACCAGTTGGCAACCTGCAGTCCTATACATCCATCTCCCCACCGCGTGGCCACGCGCCGCGCGCAACCCAACCAACGATATCTATCCGCAAATTGACGGCCACGTCAGACCAAGCACCCCGTCGCAACCCAACGGACGCGACAAAATCCAACGATAAGCGACCCAATATCATCAGCTACAACGTGAAACTGAACTATGTTAAGGTCGCCATATCTGGGGTTATCTGGGCATGGCTGGGCAATGCCGTGGCATGCATGCGAGGAGGAGGATTGGATGGAACACGCACTCGAGGTCCATTTCTGGGACCCCGCAGGCAACGCGCCCTGTGGCGACTTTGTTCGCGAAGTAGACGCATGGCTTAACGTCGCAAGCGGAAGCACGGCTCCTCCGCAACAGGCCGCCGCCTTACAGCGCGGTCTGGGAAGATCGGCTATGACATCGGCCACGAGGGTGCCATCCACCATCAAGAATTATGCCGTCACGTTGCAGGGGGGGGGGGGGGGGGGGGGCGCACCGACGGAGCCACATACGTCATGTACTTATTAAATGCCAAACTCGAGAAACTTGACGAGCCACAGCTAAGTACGGGGACAGCCCTCATCGACTTCAGGGTCGATAGAGGCGAACGCATCGACTCAGTATTGGCCCGGTTCGAGATGGCCAGGTTGGAAGCAGATCCAGCGGTCTTTAACATTCCCAACGGCCAGATCTTCATTATAGTCTTATGTCGCGCCTTGGGGGTCGGCACCTCCCGAGCGGCCTAGACGCTGCAGCCGCTGCGCCATCAGGCGCCCCGCGCGCAACAACAGCGCGACCAACTCCTGGGGCGAATGCGCAGCTACGGACACTTGGCCGAGCGCTCCCAAGGCAACATCGCATCTTCAGCGGACACAGCACCAGCACTCACCGCGCCGAGATAAGCGACGCACCAGCAGCCACGCCGAACAACGTCTGGAACGAAGGGGAACCCGCCACTACGCTTCTAGGCCAGAACGCTAACAAAAACAGCGAACAGGCGTCTGACTCAATCATGGGCCGGCCGTCAGTAGCTCGCTATACACCACCTGAAGCGACTACTCACTGGGGCTCACCCAGCCGCCTGGACGACGACGCATTCGACTACGGCACGGACGCCGATATGGTCTCCTCTACCGGCGCCGAAAACCTCGACTGGTCAGACCTTCCCGCCGGCGATTATGCAGCTGCGCAATACCTACGCCCAGGATATCATCGCGCAAAAGGAAGGTGGAGGCGACATGTGAAGAACCCGGTTAGGAGGCCCAGGCGAGCTGCGCGTCGCGCCGTGTTCCGCAGAAGAAGGGGTCGCGGCGGAGGTGGTAGACGCACCCGCAGATTGAAAGGCAAAGACGCGGCCGCGTTCCTGGCTGGATTGACCGACCGCGACTTTGACGACCCGTTGCTAGGAGGCAAAGGCAGAGGCAAAGGTCGCAAACACACGACAGACAGGGGCAAGGGACGCAGGACTTACTCCAATAGGGATGGGCGGAAAACGAACGACATGCAATACTTGCGGGAGTGGCGCACACGTCCAAGCGCAGCGTTCCAAAAGGGGCGGGAAGGGGGGCGGCGGGCCCGTACTTCTCGGCTCAGACCAGTCCGAAGCGGATCTCATCGAATACGCTGGTTTCCCCGATCTCGACCATGCCCTTGCTCCTTGCCCTTCAAACCAGTTCGTCTTGGTTTTTGATGGCCCACTTTACCGGCGCCGCCATGTCTGTAGAGCGGTGCGCGGAGTACTTCCACGACGGGGTCGAGGAGCTCCACGACGCCCCCATCGAGAATTGGGTCGGCACGCGCTGGCGCGGACACGCGCGGGCAGGATCTGAATGTGACGACGATGGCGATTGCATATCAGGCGCGGAGACCAGGCGCGAGCAGCATCGCCGACATCCGCCCCCAGCCCATAGAGCATTCGGACTCGCGGAGGAGGAGCGGGCCGCGGTGGGTCGGGGCCAGACCCGCACCAACGCAGGCACGATGTGGGATATGTCTGGCAAGCCTGGCAAGGCCCCACTCGGCTCTGGCAAGCCGTGCAAAAGTCGCGACGGAAGCGGTCGCCGGGGCCGCGGCTCGACGGCCCTCCGCGCAGCGGGCCGCTCAGGTAAAGCTGGGGAATACAGCCCAGACACGGGCGGCCCCAGCCGTGGGCGCAGCCATTCTCGAGGCGCTGGCCATTCCAAGGGCACAGGCCACGACGATTCCGCCGAGCCCGCGCGCGGCTCGAGCTCCGGCGACAGAGAATGGGGAAAGGGGCGTGCCACCTCAGGCAAGAGGCGCACAATTCTTTCTCGCCCGACAGCCAGGGCCCCCGCATGGAGATCGACTGCTCCGATATGATTTCTTTCTTCGCAGGGCTTTACAGAGGCCCAGATTCGTCATTGGTGGTGCCTGAAACATTGTGTTGTTCGTGACGAAAGAGGCCGCGCCATCAAAACATCGGACCGTCGTGCCAGAGACAGCGACGATAAACAGGCAGGGGGGTACCGCGAGCGCCCATGCCCAACTCGCTGTCAGCATCGTGGAAATTGCCCGATTGATCGTCCACCGCGCAGTCCAAACTATGGCGAGACGCCGCGACATCCCGACCGCGGCGATGGCGCGGGCAGAAGGGCGGCCGCGCCCATTGCAGACTGCGTTTCATTGTCCGACAACGAACAACAAGAGACAGAAAAGGCACGGGATGAATTACCTGATTGCCACGTCCTCAAGGCGCGCCCATCGGACTGGCACTATCAAAACGACCCTGCTGGAGACGCCAACGACAGCGATGGCAGCGCCCCCCCCCCCCCCCCCCCCCCGCCACCGCGAGTTGAACGCGACGGGGCAGATCATTGGCAGCTCTAGGGCCGAAGCTCCTGCATCCCCTCCTGGATCGACTCAAGCAGCGGATGAGGCCCCCAAGAAGAAGCCACGCCCTGCGCAAGAGGTGGATCTGGGAGAATCCCCCGAGTTCGAAGACATGGACAAGGAGAAGAAGAAGAAGAAGAAGGGCCCGGGTAAGCGAAGTTCTTCTGGACGCGAAGTCAGCGTCAAGCAGATGGCTGATTGGCTCAGAGGCAGCTCGACGCCTGCGCCCGACAGCCGGCCACTAAAAGGCCCGAACGGATTGAAACAAAGACCCGGAATTCCGGGGTAGTTGGGCACCGAACGACTTGGCGCAAGTCAGACAGGTTCGAGCTCGGCCACGCGCAAGGATCAGCCAGATCCCGAAATTCCATTCGACGCGGCAGCGGTGCGGCAACTCAAGGCCACAGACTACATGGCGTCGGAGACCAAGGGGGAACAGAGCCGCGACACTGGCGGCTCAATGCGGGGCAAACGATTGGGAAAACGCGGCGCCCCCCCCTTGCGGGGGAGGCCAGAATGAAAGGCTGGGCAGGCGAGTGGAATTTAGCCGCTGGCTTTTCTTTCTGCCGAGAAAAAATCGCCCGCCCTTCCGGCGTTTCATTCGCCGCACTGCGGAAACTGATATTTCCATTCGCCCCCCCCCCCCCCCCCCCCCCGCGCCCGTTAGACCGCCCGCGGCCGCGGGGCGGGCGGCGCGAAGAGGGGGCGCCGGAGGCGCCGCTAGGGAGTTCCAACGCGCATCCAGGAAATCCACGGAGACCGCTGAAAGTTCATGATTATGTACTCACTTCCTTCCCCGACTTATGAACCAGCCTGTGGGCGGCCCAGCTGTCGCCCTCGCGGGCGGCGGCTGGAGCTTGAAAATGAGACCAACGCTGCCGCGGGGGCAGCGAGTCGGAGGGACCGAGCAAGTTCGGATACCCGAAAGATATCAACGCGCGCCCCCAATCATGCGCGTAGAAACGCAGCGCGCGGGAGTTGCCGAACCGAGCGGAAATTCGAACATGGGGCCAGCGTCACAGCGGGAACATCATCTTGGAAGAGCCGAACACGCTCCGACTGAAGAAACAAGTATGGGAAACGGATTCGCGCCAAACCTGCGTGCAATTAAAGACGCAATGCGCCGAGGGGCGCGGGCAATCTTCCGGGGCGCATCAGCGGAGAACGGTGAATTGCATTCACGTTGAAGAAATGCAGAGGGGCAAGAATTAGCAGGGGGAAGGCGACGCGGGATAGAACAGCGAGGGGAAGGCGGAGGGGGGAGAGGGGGAGGAGATAGGAAGACGAGGTGGGGGAGGAGGTCGCTGTCTGACGGCGGCGCAGAATGTCTGCCTTCCGCGCAGGACTGGCGGATCAGAGCTTCTATTTCCCATTCTGGGCCGGCCGCGAGCAACCCCCGCCGCTTCGAATAGTCCGCCCCTGCAGATTCGAACCGTCAGCCCGCTGAGTCCTTCCCGGCTCACGATTGCCCGCCTCTGAGTTGGCCCCCCGCCCCCCCCGCCCTGAATGGTCGGCCCGCGCCCCCCCCCCCCCGGGCCTCCAGACAAACCGGAATTGTCCGCCTTCCGCCCGCCCGCCCCGCCCCCCCCGCTATTGCGGCGGCGCGAAGGACCGCGAGATTATTTGTTTAATCGTCCGCTCCAGAAAGATGCCCGCTGCCGCAACCGCCACCGGCGGGCGCGCGGCCGCAGCCCAAACTGGAGGGCGCCCGAGCGCAGCAAAGGAAAGGGCAACGTTGGCCAGCGTTGCGAAGTCAAAGTTTCCGGGTGGACCGCCGCGGCGAAGTTCCAGGGTGGGCCGCCCGCCGATGCATCTGACGGGTCGCCGGCCGCGGCTTGGCCATCGGCCCAGCCGCCGCCGACTGCGCCACATGCGCCGAGGTCAAAGGCGACGCCCATCCAGGCAGGATGGCGCCGACATCCCAGCGGGGGCCGGCACCCCTATAGGTTCCCCAGGACAAAAAGGGGGCTGGGCACGCCCAACAGAGAGAACAAGCTGCCCCGGCCGCGATGCCTACGCAGCATGCCGCCGCAACATCAAAAGAAAAGGAGCAATATTAGTAGTAACGGTAAACGCCGTCTTCCTCCTTCTCCTCATCGTCGCAGTAGTAGTAGTAGTAGTAGTAGTAGTAGTAATTGTGCAGCTTAATACTTACATATATATCTGGACATACATCCACATCTACACCTACAGCTACATCTACATGTACCCATGCATCTACATATACATATACCTCTACAGCTACACTCACATCTACATCTACAGCTAAGCTGCGCTAAGCTAAGCTAGGCGAGGCTAAGCTAAGTTGAGCTAAAGCTAAAGCTAGGCTAAGCTAAGCTAAAGCTGAAGCTAAGCTAAGCTAAGTCAAGCTAGGCTAAGCTAAGAGACAAGCAAAGCTAAGCTAAGCGGGCGCACCTGGGGGAACCGCGGGGCGGATACTGGGGGAACCGCCCGGTGCGCTTTCCACTGCCCGGCCCCTTTAAGCCCAGAGAGTAAGAACTCTTCTAGGCAGAGCCTAGGTATGGAAATATATGGGGCGGTCGCAATGACGAGATTGCCGCCTAGTGGATGATAGGTCCACCGCCCGAAGCTGCGACATGGTCGCTACTGCGCATCGCCGAGATGACGGGCGATTCGGGCGCCGCGAAGGCGCGTCTCCACCGATAATATTCGCCCGACGACGACGAAAACCCAACGTTGTTGATCAGAGCTACCAACGGACATTCGCCTCCTGGCATCACGCGCCTAACGGTCTACCCCAGTGCTTGATGCAGCCAGCGATGACGCACCAAAGTTCTTACTGCATGGAACCGTCGGAGAATTCCCCCTGGGCATCCCTGAGCGCGGACTGCCTTGCCGCCCAAAGCGCAACCCTAGAACTGGACAGGGTGGGCAGTCTGTGCGCGGATGCTTGCATCTGCCAGGAAACCTCAGGTTTTAGTCAGGCCCCAGGTCCGATTCGAATATTCACATTCGCATCCATCTCACGCCTGCTGCAAGATGGCGCACAGGTGTGGCGTTCCGCCAACGATATCGTTCTGGCGAACGGCCTCGATGGCGCAATTCCGACCAAGTACTTCATCCAGATTTCGATGAAGTCCGAATACGAGCGGAGACACGTCTGGCACAATCCCCAGTTTCTATGACGAGTCCTACGAGCTCCGGGACGACCCGATAACCATAGAAGACCGATCGCGCAGACAGCTGGTTCGAGCCCGGCATTGTGTCGGGGTGGACACCCCCATGGGGTCTCTTGGATGGGGATGCTACAGACTTGGATACACCAGAGGATCCGCACCCCACATCGACTCAGACTCTTCGTCATCAGGACTTGCGGAACACATCGGCCGACTGATGGATGCAGGGACACTTGCGGACGATGCCACGCCATCACATGCCCGGCCACTGGCAGCCTTGCCAACCGACGCAGGCTCATCCTCGTGGATTATGCCTCAATCCAATGACGTTTCAACTCTGTCGGACGTACTTGGCAGGTTCGATCCGCGAGCCGATGCCCTGCGACATGCGCCAGCAGGACCGCCCATGAGCTTCGGACCAGCAATGCCACAGTCGAACGCTGGATCTACTAGGTTCGAGCCCATGGTACTCGGTCAGCCCAGGTCGGAGCCGAGCCTAGCGTCAGGGGCGGACGCGCCCAATGGATCACAAGCAGCACAGACGAGCAATGAAAACCTTATTCAACGCATGGCCATGCCACGCCAACGCCCCGACCTGGCAGCCGCCATAAGGGCAACTGCGCCCTTCGGCACTCCACGCCAAGGCCAGGCCACTGGCAGTCCCACAAGCTCGCCAGTGGCATTCCTAACAGGTGACTAGCCTGGACACGGGCAGTCCGCGCGGGATCAGCGGAGAGCTATGCAGCAACAACATCAGTCTGCAATGGTTGAGAGGAGGCTGTTCGGATTTGACGTAACAGACCGGAACAATTGGACACCTCCCTGGGAATTGCACCTTGATGCGAGCCCATCAGCAGACGGCCCAGATAGGTTGCCATATATTCCGGGATTCGCTGCACACCCAACGCATCTGCCACTCCAGGGCCCAGCGCCACCACATATGGATTATCAAGTATTTCCCGAGCATTATGCGGAGATCAATTGAACACCAATGGTGCGCCAATTCGCCCAGAACCAAGTGACTCGGGACATGGCGGATGACGTCTGTCGGTCACAAGCGGTGCGCGTCTCAGGATCACAGACATATCCGCACATGAGTTATCGCCCCTCGCCTACGGACCCGGACACGACAGCGCAGCCACCAGCCCTTGAGTTAAACCCACCTGCAAGCACCTCGCCGTCACATTTGCATTGCGTCCACGCGACGATACAAGCAAACATGCAAGCGGCAGAAGAAGCCCGAGGGGCCGCGCGCGACCGGAACTCGAGGCGGACGCAACACATCGCCTATCGCAACGCACAGCGCGGACACGAGCCAGCTGCGATGTCCAATCCGAGTTTCAGAAATGAACCACCACCGCCTCCTTACGAAGTGGACGAGTCGACGGTGCGACGGCAAGGGCGGGCGCGCCCGAGCTCGGGCACGCTTGTGGTATCGGACATATTATTCACAGAGAGTTCTGTTTGCCTCGATCCCTTCGCACTGCGCGACCAGATGTGGAGGCTTCAGCGCGGTCGCCAATGCCATGCCGGATGCTGGCACCGCATCGCTCGGGTGCAGGTGTCGAGGGGCAGGGCAGGGGCTGGCATAGAAGCCCCATCTGCCATGCGCGGGGGGCCAGGAAGCATCGTGACGGTATATCTATATGCTGGACACATCGACGCGTCGAGCTCAGCAGCTGTGGCCATTCAGCAGGCTCAGGAGATATCTGGCCTGCGCCGCAGGTGGGGCGACGTCCTAGTGCCAATCCAACCGACAACCTCGGCCACGATCCATATAATTTTAGCGGCCCCAACAGCTGCGGCAACGCCGACCCCCTCCTGCGCGACGCGGGGACACCTGCAGTCAACGTCCCATCGATGCAGGATGCGTGGGGGCCTGCAGACCATGCAGCGCCAAACCGTTATCACAAAAATCAATGCTATACCGTCTAGAAGGACAACGACAGCAGGCGGGCCCAGGGCCCCGCAGAAGCCCTCGCTCGGCCACGCGTAGAATTGGGTAGAATCCCCATTCACCAACGCACCTTGAAATAAGCTGCGGCGGCAGAAAGGGCGATGCATGAGCAATCCTCAGATTGTGCCGCGCGACAGCGCGATCCGCACTACCGGCGAGGGAACGAACGCCTTGCCTGAGCCAATGAACACCAGAAGGCACGCTGATTGGGCGATTGAACGCGAGCCCGCCGCGGCGGAAGAAACGAATGCCTTGATGGCCAACTGGGGCCCTGTGACTATGAACCTGACGAGTCTGACGAGGAACCAGTTCATCGCCCACCAGAGGAGGCTCAGCGGGCAGATGGGCGCGGGGACGCATGCCATTCCGACGCCAGCCGGCGCCGGGCATGTGCATTCAGCAGGAAAGCTCAAAACACTATTATTTGGAAAGCTGTTCATGTTGGTGGATATTGGACCGAACATCAACATCGGCATACAGCATGACAGTTCGACCCACAATCCCGTCAGCATGGACGCATGCCGAAGGTAATGAGTCTGGAAGTGCTGCTCTATGTCAACGGAGCTGGCAGCGGCGCAGCTATATGCCCGACCATGGGGACGTTCGCGATCGCGCGTCAATGCCAACATCGCGGTAAGCCACCGGCCGCCAAGGCGGATGCTTTTGTCTGTATCATCGCAGAGGGATCCGGATTAGATCGAGCTGCCACCCTTGGTCTCACCCAAGCGCAATTGGAGAGCAGGGGGCGCATTATTTTCCCAGGCCCGCGCGCGGGCTCAAGTATCCATATGTATCCATTTGGGCTCAAGTATCCATGTGGGCTCAAGCATCCACCTGGGTTCAAATATCCATCTGTATCCACTTGGGCTCATGCTAAACCCAGTCTGCATTCATAGCAGTATGTCGTATTGCTTGCCGGCGTCTTGTAATTCGGGATTCGGTGGAATGTCGGGCACGGGTTCGAAGCGCGGCTCTGCTTCTGCTGGACTTTCACCGGAGAAGCCCAAGAAGACGTTCCAAGCGATCGGTGACGACTCGGATGAACCACCACCGCCTCCTCACGAAGCGGACGAGTCGACTGTGCGACGGCAAGGGCGGGCGCGCCCGAGCTCGGGCACACTTGTGGTATCGGACATATTATTCACAGAGAGTTCTGTTTGCCTCGATCCCTTCGCACTGCGCGACCAGATGTGGAGGCTTCAGCGCGGTCGCCAATGCCATGCCGGATGCGGGCGCCGCAACGCTCGGGCGCAGGCGTCAGGGGGCAGGGCAGGGGCTGGCATAGAAGCTCCATCTGCCATGCGCGGGGGGCCAGGAAGCATCGTGACGGCATATCTATATATGCTGGACACATCGACGCGTCGAGCTCAGCAGCTGTGGCCATTCAGCAGGCTCAGGAGATATCTGGCCTGCGCCGCAGGTGGGGCGGCGTCCTAGCGCCAATCCAACCGACGAGCTCGGCCACGAGCCACATGATTTTAGCGGCCCCCACTGCGGCAGCGCCGACCCCCTCCTGCGCGACGCGGGGGCACCTGCAGTCAACGTCCCATCGATGCAGAACGCGCGGGGGCCTGCAGACCATGCAGCGCCAAACCGTTATCAAAACAAACAATGCTATACCGCCTAGAAGAACAACGACAGCAGGCGGGCCCAGGGCCCCGCAGGAAGCCCTCGCTCGGCCACGCGCAGAATTGGGTAGAATCCCCATTCACCAACGCACCTTGAAATAAGCAGCGGCGGCAGAAAGGGCGATGCATGAGCAATCCTCAGATTGTGCCGCGCGACAGCGCGATCCGCACTACCGGCGAGGAAACGAACGCATTGCTTGAACCAATGAACAACAGAAGGCACGCTGGTTGGGGCGATTGAACGCGAGCCCGCCGCGGTGGAAGAAACGAATGCCTTGATGGCCAACTGGGGCCCTGTGACTATGAACCTGACGAGTCCGACGAGGAACCAGTTCATCGCCCACCAGAGGGGGCTCAGCGGGCAGATGGGCGCGGAGACGCAAGCCTTTCCGACCCCAGCCGGCGCCGGGCATGTGCATTCAGCAGGAAAGCTCAAAACATAGTTGAACATGTAGGTGGATATCGGACCGAACATCAACATCCCAGGCATCAATACAGCATGAGAGTTGGACCAACAATCCCGCCAGCATGGACGCATGCCGACGGTCATGAATCTGGAAGTGCTGCTCTATGCCAACGGAGCTGGCAGTGGCGCAGCTATAAGCCGGACCATGGAGACGTTCGCGACCGCGTATAAATGTCAGCATCATGGCAAGCCACCGGCCGCAAAGGCGGACTCTTTTGTTTGTATCATCGCAGAGGGATCCGGATTAGATTGAGCTGCCACCCTTGGCCTCACCCCCAATCGGAGGGCAGGGGGCGCATGACTGTCCCAGGCCCGCGCACGGGCTCAAGTATCCATCGTATCCATTTGGGCTCAAGTATCCATCTGGGCTCAAGTATCCACCTGGGTTCAAGTATCCATATGTATCCATTTGGGCTCATGCTTAGCCCAGTCTGCATTCATAGCAGTATGTCGTATTGCTTGCCGGCGTCTTGCAATTTGGGATTCGGCGGAATGTCGGGCACGGGTTCGACGCGCGGCCCGGCTTCTTCTGGACTTTCACCGGAGACGCCCCAGTCGAAGCTCCAGGCGATCGGCGGCGACTCCGATGAGGATTTCGTGGTGGGCGATGGTGGCATCTACGGTAGATGGGGGCCCCCCGCGGCCACAGAGGTTCTCGGCGCGAGGATCGAAAAGCAGTTCGACCAAACTCGTAACCAGATGAAGGAAATAAGGGGGGCGAGGTGGAGGAGGCGGCAGGGGGGGCCCAGGGGAAGCGCGTCGATCTTGAAACAGACCGGCACACTCTCCGGGGGGAAGCGGGAGGTTCACGCGTGGCCAAGGAGGAGACGCAGGGCGCGATGGAGCCCATCGCAGCAGCGGAGGTCAGGGAGCTCTTAGACAAGATGCGGAAGGAAGGCAAAAGGTTCGAGGGGAAGGAGGAGACGGAGGCCGGGGGGGGCGAAGGTACCCCGAGGGACTTGCAGGTCATCGCGGGGGAATTCCAGCGGGACAATGACGCGGAAGACATCGCTTCAGCAATCGAGGGGTTCTTGATGACGGTGGATTCGAGTCGCCATAAAGCCCAGGAGGTTTCTACTTTCAGCGACCCCTCCAGCGTCGGCCACATTCAATTCGATTCGGCGGTTGCGAAAATTGCCTTCTAGAGGAAAATCAGAGATGCGCAGAAAACGACGACTGTTGAGAAAACTTTTCACTCTATAACTCCTCCGTCGGGGCGATCGTGGAAAATTGCTTTTGAATTGGTTTTGGATTGCATGCGAAATACAAACAAATGCTCAGCAGCCCACCAAGAAAAACACGTCGCGCGAGCGGCGCAAAGCGGTGCGTCCCGATCGCGATAACGCATTGGAGAAGCCATGCAAGCAATGATGAGATAAGGCGGCGTGGCATTACAAGGGGGAAAGCAAACATGGGGCAACAACGTACACCACGCCAAGGCTAGGGCTGCACGGCGCTACCCCACGCATACATCTCCACCTCATCTTGCCCCGTCGCCTTCTCGATTTGTTGCAATGGCACGGCTATGCATTACCCCGCTCGCGGCGCACCGCCTTGCTCGATTCGCGCGCTAGTGTTTCACTGGCGAAGGCCAATGACATTTTTTGCCGCATTCAGACGCATCCCGAACCAAATCCTAAGCAACGCCCCGCGGATCACATGGCCGAACTGTGTTTTCAAGAAACTGGTTGCCATAGTGTTCGCGGGTCGTCGAACGCGTCGCGCGTTTCGGGGCCCTGCGAGGGTGGCGCCGACCAAAGGCCTCGATGGCAGGGTCCGCACTGGCGAACGCCATGAATTTGTGATGGCCCTACACTGGCCTGGCCGCCTCAACAAAAGCCCACCCCCGAAGCCTCTAGTAGCGGGGATTGCGCATCTCCGCAGCCATTCCAGCACGCGCATCATGCGTTTCGTGGCCCAACGGAGAGCTCCACCGTTGCCCGCAGTGGACGGGGTTCGCGCGCGCGCCCTCCGCTCGCGTCGGCGCCCTTCTCACGCGTTTCGTGGCCCGACGGAGGGGGGCCACCCACGGCCCCACTGGCAGGAATAGCACGCGTCATAACCGATCGCGTCGGCGCGCCGACCAAGCCCACACTGGCCCAACGGTGAGCTCCACCGAACGCCCATCCAGAAGGCCCGCATGACTTCCGAAGCAGGTCCCAATGGGGGGTTGGGAAAAAGAACGCCGACGTGATATGATAACGTTTCCCATCGAAATAACACCGAGTGGCCTTTAGGCACCCGACGCGCACCCAACGAGGCCCAGAGTTAGTTCGAGAGATCCCCCACGCGGCGCCCAAGATGCCCCAGGAAGCAACCGAACTCCCAAGCGCGCAGCCAAGAACATCCGAAGATGCCCCCAACAGACAGATCACCCCGAGATCTCCGCACACGTCCGATGTCCGTAACCCACAGTCCACGCACGGCGGCGGTTTCGGCCGAAGGCCATTCGATAATTTGCTAGGGCGTCGCGGGTTCTCGGTCATCCTGGGGGTCGGCTGGATGGCGTAAGCCAATGGAATAATTGGCAAGCAGGAGAAGGATGAGCAACTGAACTCGAGCACAATGCAGGGAGCTGACGATGATAAGGGGGCGCACGAGGAGGAGGGGCAGGTACCTGACGAGGACAAGGAGGAGCAGAAAGGGAGGGATGAGCGTGGGAGGAGGGCGGAGGGATTTCGAGGGCTCGGACACAAACGCCACCCCCCCGAGCCACCCGAACCAACCCTTAACGCGCACCCTGGCACCAACACCTTAGCCCCAAACCCCAAACCCACGCACCCCCCAACGAAGCGGCGCGCCAAACCCCACCGCCACAACCCCAGCCGTAACCAGACCGCCCCACGCCAACACACGATCACTGAACAACCCTACCAAGTCCTGCCACCTGCCCCTTACCCACCCCCCCCATTCCGTAGCCCCCCACGCGCAAAACTAACAACCCGACTCCAACGCAGCCAACCCCGACGGAAAAAAAGCAAAGCGGCTGGAGGAGGAGGAGAAAGAAGAGGAGGGGGAGGAGCAGGAGGACGAGGGCGAAGAGCCCTGAAATCCACCTCGCTCTCCATCAATATTTGTCAAGGCCACTCCGCGCGCTCCAGGCGCAGCAGCCAACATCCAACAACCACTCGGCAGCGGTGTCGGCCCAGCGGTTGCCACAGGCCCATGATTGTTACGTCATCGCTCCTTTCCTCTCCCTCTTCCCCCTCCCCCCCCTTCTCCCCCTCGCCCCCTCCTCCCTCCTCCTCCCATTCCTCCCACTCCTCCCACTCCTCCCCCTTCTCCTTCTCCTCCCCCTTCTCCTCCTCCCGTCCTCTTCCTACGTATCGTTCCATGGGCCTGCGGCTCCCGAGGGGAGACACCGCTGCGCGAATATCTCCTAGCCCTGCAAGGGCATCAAGTTGATGGCGTCCTCGACGTGCTTCTTGACCCATGGGTGCGCGTCCTGGTAGCTGTTGGGCTTGCTGCTGTTGCCTGAGTTGCGCTCCGAGCGACATTTCTGCTGCAGCTTGTTCTTGTCCCTCACCAATGCCATGACGCCGATGATCGTCGCTTCCTTACTGGTCGTGAACGCCTTCTTCAGCTTGACCTCGAGCGCGGCTTCCCACGCAGTGTCTGGGCTCGTGTCGAAAGCTTCCCGTTCTGTCTTGGCCTTGTCGAAAGCCGCCTTGAACGCATTCGCCTGCTGCTTGAATTTCGCTGGGTTCAGCGTGAGGGGCGTCTTCTGCGCATGCTTGTGGAGGGCCGCGAACGCGTTATCGCCGACAAGCAAGCCGCGCCAATCCGAGCCGTCGAAGGCGCCGCCGCGTGCCGTCGCAAGGCTCCTCTGGTTCTCGTCGCCGCCGTCGAATGGCTTAGTCCACACCGAGTTGGCGGCGGCCTTCGCAAGGAGGTGGCGCTCGAGGGCATCGGCCTTGATCGTCTGCTCGGTGATCGTCAGAAGGTCCGTGATCAAGTCTGCTTGCTGGAAGGACGGTGGGAGCTGCCTGAACTGCGCCTCGATCGCCTTGCGACTGCTGCAAAGGAGCTTCAACACCATGCCGTCGGGGTCACCGTTGGCGATCCGAGCTGCGAGGTCAGCACCAGACGCGATGTACTTGCGATGGGCCGTCTTCGTCTCAGCGATTGTGCCCAGCAAGCGGTGCGCAACACTCCAGTCACGCCTCTGGGTAGAGCTCGGGTGCAATAGCTGCATCACGTGTCCGACGAGGCCGACCGTATCGTCTGAAAGGTTATCTGCATTGTCGATCATCTTCTGGTACACGCCCTGCAAGAGATTGACTGCTGCCTCCTGGGCGTTCGCTGGGAATGGATTCTCTAGATCTGCCACGCGCATGATATCGGTAACCTTTCCGATGAAACTATCCCTGGACTCTTGGTACATCAACTCTTCGGGCCGTATCGAACTGATGATGCTGCCGAATCCTGCGTTGGACACCTCGACGCACATGAGACGCCCGATCTCTTTGCAAGACTCAATGGCACTGGTGATGGTCGGAGTAAACCTGAAACAACCGCAGTCCTGCGCGATCCCCAAAAACCGCTGCACAGCTTTCAACACCTCGATGCGGGAGGGAAACCCCGAAGGCTCCACTGTGTTGGCCCTCCAAGCGTCCGAGATCATTTTCACCTTGATGCGCAAACACAAATCTCCCGACAACACCACGCTTCCGTCGGGGGTGCTGCGGGCCTGCCTCACTACGAATCTACGCGTCGATCTCCCTAGTTGCGCACCGCTCGGGAGAGCTCAGGGGGGCGCCCAACTGGGGGGGCAGGCCAGCATCACCAAGAACGGCATCAATCAAGTCCAACGGCGGCCACCGTCGGGGAAACAACACGGGCCAATCGTCGGGTCAACCACCGGGGCCAGCGCCACAGCATCGGGAATCCATCGGGGACAACTCCCAAGACAACCCCACCACATTTACCTAGCGAGATCGCCACCAGTAAATCCCAGGAGCTATGTATCGGCATCGCTGCAAGAAGACTTCTGTTAGCTACCGATCAGTGCAGCGACCGAATTACGTCTCTATCGATGTAACGATCTCACTATCAACCTGTCTGCACCACAACGGTTTACCCTAAGAACGGCTGTCGGAACGCACATCGGCACAACCACAACGACAACCATCGATACACTCCTTAAGGTATCCTCGCACTCCTGGCGCGCACCCGAGAGCACGCCTGTTCGATGTCTCGCATGACCCAACAGAGCCCCACGTGCAGAAGGACTCACATAAAGCCACAATTGGTGAAGGGGGCGGCGGAGGGATATCGATTCAGTCCAGAGACCTTGACAGCCAACGCCTCCAGGTAGGCCATGAGCTTCACCTCGAGCACCTTGGTGGCACCCTCTCGCGAGTTCTTCCTCAACGTTGCCATGGTCTTGATGCACTCCTCAAGCTTAGGCATGACTTCTATCGGGTCGGCCTGGTCCTCAAGGACCATCGTGGCAAACCTGATCTTGTCCACGCTGAGCGGGTGGGTCACCTGGGCGACCCGCCCACTCTCCCCGTGAATGCCGCCCATGCCGCCCGAAGGCCGCCTCATGGTCCTCCAGTCGTGTCCTTATCCTCCACCCCCGCCGAAGGTCCACCATGCCATCCTGCTCTTCCTCCCCAGCCAACCCCACAATTCACCCCTCGTGCACCCCGCCACCACCACCCTACGGAGATCCATCCAGCCCAACCGTCAGACTCGGGGCCACCCGTTCCAGAACCTCGGGCCCGCCCACGTGACAAGTCCAGCAAGAACCGTTTCGCCCAATTCACCTTGGTCTTCTTGATGGACACCACGTTGTTGGCGAAGGCGGCCGTCTCGCACATCCGCTCGTTGAAGTAGAACCTCAGGCCCTTCCACTGACCGTCGGAGGGCGGCGGCTCGGCCGCCGACAGCGCGTCGAAGTCGGCCGCGAACTTGAAGTTCAACGGGTCGGGGTCCACGACGTACTGGGCTGCCCGCAAACACTCCACCGCGGAGTTCACGCTCAACTGAATCGCCTCATCGACGTCCCCCCCCATTGAGTTGATCAATATTTGGTCGATCTTCTGACGCATGCCGATGCTCTGCTCTGTAGTTCGCGACGTGGACCAGCTCCGCAGCAGCGGGCACAACAAATAGGAGAAGGTCGCGCTCTCAAACCTGACCACCTTCGCCGCTGCATCGCCAGGGATCTGGCACCCGCACGGGTCCCGCCAATCAAAGCCAAGCTCGCCCTCGGGACACTGCAGCTGCTCCTCGCCCTCAACCGACACCAGCGCCGTCGGCAATACGATCTTGAAGAACCCCACGATGTCATCCGAGTTGCCGCTCGCGATCTCTGCCCCCAAGGCTGATGCCGCGCGGTTGCCGATCTCGACTGCAAGCGAAACTGGTATCACCATGCCCGTCGAAACTAACGCTGTCACCTTTGTCTCGAACACATCTGGAGGCAACGTGTGCAGCAACTCTGGTTTCGACAAGTCCTCTGCGTACACTGCCAAGTCGAGGCGCTTCGTGATGAGCCCCGCGGCATCGATCTCGACCTGGTTGGATGACCCGCTGAACGTGTCTCTCCTGGCCTTCAGACGCGCCCTCTTGTGCCCAAGGTTGTTCAGTCCACTCGCGATGGTGGTGAGATTGATGGCCCTGAGCTTCTCCTGCAACATGCTCTCGAAGTTCTCCCCAAGCTTGAGCTGACCGTGACCACCAGCGCCACCCGACACCGTGGAAGCGGCATCGTCCTCGTCATCTTTATTGTCTTCGTCATCGGCTCTGCAACAGGCCACAGTCGCCACAAAGCCCCACCTTCCCTTGGTAAGCTTGGTCCAGTAGCCGTACTTGGCAGGCTGCTTAGCTTGCTGCTCCTCCTGGGACAGTGGCAAACCACCGCCATCCTCGGCGGCTTCCGCGCCGTCGGCTGGCTCGCCATCGCCAGCGGGAGAAAGCAGCACGGGCCTGGGGACGCAAGCGTCGTAGCTGATGTCCTGCAGGCGGCATCGCTTGCACTGGGCATCCTCCTGCCCACTCGGGCGAACCATCTCGGCAAAGAAGCCCTTGCCCTGGGACGCCACCAACTGGTCGTCCGCCATCAGCCTATACTCGTCCTCGGTCGTGGAGCGCGAGACGCCGTACTCAACGATGACGCCGACGTCGTCGGCGAGCCGCTCGGCATCGTTGACCAGAACCACCTGCATCTTGCTGGTCGGGTCGTCGGGGTTGTCGATCAGCGATAGCTTGAAGCCCTCGACCTCGTGGCTCTGCTTGAAATGGTCCTCAGCGGCAGCGGGGAAACGCAAGTAGTGGCGCAGCCCCCCCCCCCCCCCATGGATCCAACGATCGCGCTTCCATCGGCGTCCTCCTCCTCCATGTCCGCCGCCCCCATCGCCATCCAACCTGCAACTCCCCCCGAGGCCCTCGACCTCCACCGCCAAACCAACCCTGCTCAATGCCCGACCCCGGAACCCAGGCCCGAGAATGCTTCCGAAAAGGCCGAAGCTGCAACATTCAGAAAAGGATGGCCCCAAGATGGGTTTCTCAAAACCAGAAGGAAACGCTCAACTTACACGTTCAAACCCATCGTCCTCGAATTCTGACGCGGTGAGCCCACGCTTGCGCTTCAGCACCCTGGTGAAGAACGACTGGCTGCGGTAAACGTCGCTGGGAAAGAAGAACGCGCGGTGCTGGCGAGACCGCAAAGCTGAGCAGAACACCTCCGAAAAAGCCCGGTCCTCGTTGCACTTGGCGATCACCGCCCCAGGGTTCCCGATGAAAGCAAAGGAGTCGCACACAGGCCCGCAATCCCAACGCGCTGGCCCAGCTGGGAAGTAGACCTCCGACGGCGAGGGGAGGGGCAGGTCGAAAACAACGGCCCTGGCGCCCCCTGCGAGCTCCAAAAACAATACACTGGAAACCTTCGACCTTCGAAGCCCAAGGCTCATGATCCTGAACTTCACCCCTGACCAGACCCCGCAAACCTGTATAGAATGAGCCGCCGAAGCGACCCAACTGGAATATCAAAACGGCGTCGTTCGTCCTTTGCGGTGGCCAACCTGAGCCGACAACCCGCTCTGGGACCAAAGGGTCCATCGAACAAAAAAACGAAAGCGTGCCAAAGAACATCGTTCCCAGAGGACCTCCTTCCAGTCGTTTTTCCCCACCTTCTTCCACTCGAAGCTGTAATTACCCCACACCTTGCAATTGAACTCGTCGTTGTTATCAGCTTTGGCCAGGGTGTTGGGGCACTCAGTGCGACCACACTTATGAGGGGCCTCGAGGAGCTCGTCTGTGTAGGCCTCCACGCCGGCGTTCGTCAAGTAGGGCTTGGCATCCATGATGGCCTTCTGCGGGGTCTTCGCCGATGCTGGAGAAATCACCGCTGCCGCTGCCGACGAAGCTCCTGACACACGGCGCGACTTTGCGGCGGGCGTCGTCTCAGGCTTGACGTTCATCGCGCTGCCGCCGCCCATGGAGCTCATGATGTCATCGTCCCTGGCAGCAAGCAGCACGTTGTCCTTGCCCTTGCTCTTGGCGCCAAGCTTCCCGCCCTTGCCTCTGCAGCCGCCAGAAGATTTCATGACCGTCAAGCGACGCAATGGCTGAGCCCTGATGGACGTGCTGGGCAAGCACTCAGCACCGACAAGTCATACTGTCGTGGAAAAATGTGAGTGGCCTGAAACTTGATCCGAAGCCCCCACGGTGACGATGAGTTGAAGCAAACAATTGACAACTGTTGGCAATCACTTTCCACGCACCCTCATTGCGACATCCCTGGGACTGACCGAGAAACATACTTCCAATAAAACCAACGGAGACGGCAACGCTAAATCCCACGGGCAACAACGCGCCTGCAAACCATGCGCATTGCGCAGCGCAGACTGCATTCTCATGCCAAGTCGCCCCAGGGCCTTAGGGCCTCATCCTCAGCCACCAGACCTCTGCCCTCAAGCCTCAATCCTAATTTTCTGTCCGCAGCCTCAGTCCTCAGCCACGAGGAGTCATCCAGGGGTTCGGGTGGGAAGACCTTAAATGCACTGGGCCTCCTCTCGGGACACCTCATGAATTTTGGGCTTCTCACTAGTGATGCCCCTCACACCGATCGTGGCCACCGAGCGTAAAACGTCGCGCCCTCTGCCCTACGAGGCATCCAAGAGGCTACAGTAGGCCCCTGTAAGGAGCGCCAACGAGAACCCCAAGATACACCGACGAAGGCCCGAGGTGCCTCCAAGAGGCTCCATGAGCCCTCCGAAGAAGGCACACGGATGCCAAAACCACTCATGTGCTTGAATATGTTTAAAAAATTGTTGCGGTCTCGCCTTCTCGGCTTTCCGACGTTCCAAGACGCCGAAGGCCCACGAAACCGCCCCAACACAGTGCAAGAGGCCTCCAAGCGAAGCCCAAGGTTACCCACGAGAGCCCCAAGACCAGAGACGGCCCAGCACGCGGCCGAGACGGACCCAGAGTGCCCGAAGGCTTGGCCCACGATAGCCAAAGAACCCCGATGAGGGCTAAACCATGGCAGGCTGCGGAGGAGGGGGATGAGGGGGGGGAGGAGGAGAATGGGGCGGAGGGTAGAGATACATAAGACCACTAAGAGCCCCAAGAGCCCTAAGAGCCCTAAGAGCCCTAAGAGCCCTCAGCCCTAAGAGCCCTAAGAGCCCTAAGAGCCCTCAGAACCTCGAGAACCCTAAGAGCCCTAAGAGCCCTGAGGGCCCTGAGAGCCCTGGGAGCCCTAGGAGCCCTAAGAGTCACAAGGGTCCTAAGAGTCTCAAGAGCCCAAAGAGCCCTGAGAGCCCTAAGAGCCTTAAGAGCCCGACGAGCCCGAAGAGCCCTGAGACCCCTGAGAGCCTTCACAGCCCTAAGAGCCATAAGCCCTAAGAGTCCTAAGGGCCCAAAGAGCCCTAAGAGCCCTAAGGGCCCTGAGAGCCCTAAACGCCCTGAGAGCCCTAAGGGCCCTAAGAGCCCTAAGGGCCCGACGAGCCCTAAGAGCCATAAGAGCCCTAAGAGCCCTAAGAGCCCGAGAGTCCCAGGAGCCCTAGAGCCCTAAGAGCTTTAAAATCAGAGTGAGAGGGCCGAGCGGCCATTCATCATCATATCTGGGTGCGCGGCTGATGTGGAACCCCTCAGAGTCTCAGAGTCACGGGCGGGCTTGCCTGACGGGCCGCACATGGCATCAGGGGGAGGAGGAGGAGGAGGAGGAGGAGGAGGAGGAGGAGGAGGGGAAGGGGGAGGAGAAGGAGGGGGATGATGCGGACGAGGGGGAGGAGATGAGAGGAAGTGAAGGGGAAACCACGCGGGCGGTTTTCTTCCTCTCGGAAGAGGGGGGGGGGGGGGGACTCACGGCTCATCTCGCGGCGCGTGCGCCATGGGGGGAGAGGGGCGGAGCGCGCGGGTTGGCAATCTCAAGCACGCGGACCCGATTGCTGTCCATATGTGTTGGGTGTTGCTGCCTGGTAGGCATCATTCTCTGCTGTATGGTAGTCGGTTCACTGCTATCTGGTGGGGTTGCTTACATGCTGATCCTTGGTATCTGGCAGGCTTGGTCTGATTGTTCGTTGGGCCTCGTTTGGATCGGCAGGGTAGGAGCGCAGCTCAGGAACAGAAGACATACAATCATGCGAAGACGCAACTTTTCACACCTCAATTGCATGCATACATACAATTCGAGTGGAGCGGCAGCGACCTCCTGTCACGGCCCTCATCTGGATCAAGCGCTGCAGCCACTGATGTTGCTCATGCTGGTGTTGCAGCCACTGGTGCAGTCACTGGACCTGATATCTTCAACAACGGGTGCTGCAGTCACTGACCACTGGTGCCAGACGGATGCTGCTCATGGTGCGCGGGGCTGAATAATGTCACGGTCGACTTGGAGCCGCTCTTCACCTCCATCGTGATCTTGTAAGTGGTTAGTGCAGGATTCAGGTCTTTGAAGTTAATCGGGAACCTGCTGCTCAGCTTCTTAACGAAGTCCTGCCTGATGCCTAGCGGGACGTCCTCCCATGCATCCCATTCCGACGTCGCCACCATGTAGAGCTGCTCCTCTCCCACGGCCTTGGTCTTGTGCGTGCGCGCTGGTGGAGACCTCGAGCGAGGCGGTGTCTCGATCGCCACTGCCTCGGACTTGCTCTCGTCGGCGGTCTTGTGGAGCGGCTGCTGCTTTCCCTGTGGGCTGGTGTTGTCGCTGCTGCTGGCAGCCGCTGCAGCTGCACCGCTGCTCCGAACCGAACTCTGCTTAGGCTTAATGGTCATCATCCTCTTCTTCTGGTGCTCGATGGGGAACTGCTGCTGGCCTGTCCTCGCTGCGCTCGCCACCACTGCTGCATCGTACTTCTCCTTCTCCACCGCGCTCGCGTGAACCTTCGGCTGCTGCATAGCCACATCCATAGCCTGCTGCTTCTGCTGCTGCAGCAGCTGCTGCTGTGGCGACGGGACCTTCGTGAGCACGGGCATCTCAGGCGCAGCATCCGCGGCAGCTGGAAGCTCCTCGAAGCTGGCGGGCCGCTGGCTGTTCGCCTCCGCGTCGTAGCCGTCGCCGTCGCCGCCGTAGGGGTCCTGGGAGTCCTGGACGTCCTGGATGTCGCCGTCGCCGCTAGGGAACATGGCGAGCGCATCGGACAGCAGCGACGACGGCGACTGCATCTCTGGCGCCATCGTTGGGTGAGGGGCCCTGGCTGGCCGTGCCATCGCGTGGGCACCGAACACTGAAAAGAATAAAAAGTGCGTGCTCCACTCGAGGTGCTGAGCAACGAGGGTGCGGAGGCCGCGCCACCCCTGCGAAAAACGCAAAGCAACGCATCGGAATGGGGACGAAGGAAGGTGGAGGAGGAGGAGAAGGAAGAGGTCCCAGGAGGGACGGAGAAGGAGAGAGAGGATAAGGGAGGGAGGAAGGAAGGAGGGAGGAGAGGGAGCGAGGAGGAGAAAGGGAGGGAGGAAGCAGGGAGGAGGAGGAGGACACGAAGAAATGATCTGCAAGGCCCCCAGAGGCCCCCGACGCCCGAGGATCCTACGGCCCCCGCGGTCCCCCGAGCCCGGTTTACGCGGCCCCCAGAACATCTTCGAGGTCCGTTCCCCCTCAGGAAAATTAGGCGGAAATGGCGGCAGCCATAAGCATTGTTAATGGAAAGTGGACAAATGACAAATTATTCCAGCAAGCATTGCGTCTGGATATTAACATGGGTGCAAGCACAGTTTTGCATATTATCACGCATATTCTCCTCCTCCTCCTCCTTCTCCTCATCCTCTCTCTCTCTCTCTCTCTCTCTCTCTCTCTCTCTCTCTCTCTCTCTCTCTCTCTCTCTCTCTCTCTCTCTCTCTCTCTCTCTCCTCTCTCTCTCTCTCTCTCTCTCTCTCTCTCTCTCTCTCTCTCTCTCTCTCTCTCTCTCTCTCTCTCCTCCCTCCTCCTTCCTCCTCCTCCGCCTCCTCCTCCTCTCATCATCATCCTCCTCCTCCTCCTCCTCTCCTCCCCCCCCTCTCTCGCTCTCCCTCTCTCTCTCTCTCTCTCTCTCTCTCTCTCTCTCTCTCTCTCTCTGGCTCTCCTCCTCCTTCTCCTCCTACGACTCCTCCCCCCCTTCCTGCTCCTCCTCCTTCTCCTCCTCATCCTCGTCCTCCTCCTCCTCTTCCTCCTCCTCAGGAGGGGGAGGAGTTGCGACTTGCGAGCCCTAAGGGCCCTAATAACCCTAAGACCTGAGAGCCACGCGAGCCCTAAGACGCCCTAAGAGCCCCAAGAGCCCTAAGAGCCCTAAGAACCCTGAGAGCCCTAAGAACCTCAAGAGCCCTAAGAGCCCTAAGAGAGCCCTGAGACCCCTGATAGCCCTAAGAGCCCTAAGACCCTAAGACCACTAAGAGCCTTAAGAGACCTAAGAGCCTTAAGAGCCCTGGGAGTCGCCCTAAGAGCCCTAAGAACCCTGAGAGCCCTGATAGCCCTAAGAGCCCTAAGAGCCCTGAGGGCCCTAAGAACCCTAAAGGGCTCTACGAGCCCTAAGAGCCCTCAGAGTCCAAAGAGCCCTGAGAGCCGTAAGAGCCCTAAGAGCCCTAAGAACCCTAAGAGCCTTGAGAGCCCTAAGAGCCCTACGAGCCATAAAATCCCTAGGAGCCCTCAGAGCCTCCAGAGCACTAAGAGCCTTAAGAGACCTAAGACCCCATAAGAAGACTAAGAGCTCTAAACACCTCCAGAGCCCTAAGAGCCCTAAGAGCCCTAAGACCCCTGAGAACCCTAAGAGCCCTAAGAGCCCTAAGACCTAAGACCCCTAAGAGCCCTAAGACCCCATAAGAGCCCTAAACTGAGAGTGAGAGGGCCGAGCGGCCATTCATCATCATATCTGGGTGCGTGGCTGGAGCGGGGCCCCTCAGAGTCACTACCATCCTTCTCAGGATCGCATCCTTCTCAGGATCACGCGGCAAATTGGCGGAGCTTCGTTTTTTTCAGCGGCGCCCGCCGAAGCACGCCGTCGTCTCGTATCCGATGCAGCCGCGAACGGCCGAAGCGGTCGAAAATCGACCGAAGATGTAGTGCACCATTATGACGCTGATGGTCATGGTGCTCACGCCTGCGTCCAGGAACCCGACGCGTCGGTGGGCGGGCTGGACGCCTGGCTCATCGCGAATGCACGCGCGGCCGCACGGCCCTCCTGGAAGCCGCTCTTGTAGCCCTTCCTCGACGCGTCCAGGTAGAGCTTGTTGTCCATCGTGTTGCTGTCTTTCGTATCCTTCTTGTCCTTCTTGTCGGAGTCCCAGTCGCAGTGCTGCGAAGCGAAGTCACACGCCTTGAGGCCCGTGTCGACCGTGCCGTGGCGCTCGACGTCCTTCCACTCGATCGTGATGACCATGCAGTAGCGCTCGTTGACAAACCAGTCGTCGGGGAGGCAGTCGCCGCCTTCTTCTGGCGGCTCCCGATTGTTCTGGATGTCGACCATGTCCAAGAAGCGGCCCTTCACCTTGATGCGCTCCACGTCGCTGTCGATCCCTGGGCCGAGCGCCGTCCACATCTGCAGCAGCTCCGCCTTGATGTCCTTCACCTGGGGGAACATCGGGAAGGGCCCATTCCCTGCCACCTGAAAGTGCCCTGGCAACCACGAGTGCATGTCCTCGATCCACAGCCAGCGCTTCACGCACACCACGCCCTCAACGAGGGACATCGTTGGCGATTGAACGAGGCAACGCCAACAAGCGTGAACAGTAACAGGATGACTTTGCAACCTGATGCAACCTGCACAGTTCGGGCCGCAAGACAGCTTTACTGGATCTGGTTCTGAGCGGACGGGCGCGTGGTGTCGGATTTAGCGCCCAGGGCAGTTGCACCACATAGCATACACCATGCGACAGAACGGAAGCAGCTGCAAGAGGCCCTACAGAACATAAACCACTCTACATGCACCCCATAGGGCGCCATAGCAGACATACACCACATACTTGCACCACATATCATACACCACGAAACACCACATAGCATCCACCACGCTACCTGCACCACATAGCATACACCGCATACCATACCTGCGCCACACAGTATACAACACGATACACCACATAGCATACACCACGCTGCAGCTTGGATCATCCGCGGAGCATCATTGACATCGCCGTTGCTTTTTTATGGCTAGCGATAGAAACATGATAGGTATGTCTTAAGTTCAAAAACTGGAATTGAAATTTCTGGCGTTCTTTGAAGGAATCGTTGGCGTTTGTGTTATGGTCAATAATCAACGACGACGCGCGCGCGCCGTCGATCTTCATTGCCAGCAGTTAGTACAAAACCCATCTATAAATTTACTAAAACAAAGCAGTTTGACATGACCGACGGCGCGCGCACCGTCATTGTTTATGGTTAACAAGAGAAAGCGATAGATAAATTCAAACCTGAAATTATAATGTCTGGAGCCCCATAGGGCGGCAAAAGGAAACGTTGACGGTTGTGCCGTGGGCTGTGGCTGATAAACAACGCGCGCGCCCTGTCATTATTGTTAGTAATAGAAAACACCAGGTAAGCTCACAAACTGAATTTGAAAATCCTGCAGATCTTTAAAAGGGCCGACGGACTTGTTGACGTTTGCGGCACTTGTATACAACGACGACGCGCGCGCGGCGGTCATCTGCATCGCGGCGCTTTAGTTAAGTTCTGAAGAGTTTGGGCTATGTTAAATCGAAAACTCAATGACGAAAACCCAATGTAAAATTTCATTCTCAGACCAGAAGAGGTTATTCTATTAATATGGAGTATAAGGAATCTACTACGCAGCGAAGCCCGCGCTTTCGCGCGCGCGCATCGGTCATCGCCGCGCTAGAACTAAGTTCTGAAGAGTTCGGGCGATGTTAAGTTGAAAACTCAATGGCGAAAACCCAATGTAAAATTTCATTCTCAGATCAGAAGATGCCATTATATGAATATTGAATATAAGGGGTCTTTTACACAGCGAAGCGGGCGCGCGCGCGCCGGTCATATGCATTGCTGCATTCGAAATAAATTATGAAGATGTTGGGCGATGCTAAATCGAAAATTCAATGGCGAAACCCCAATGTAAAATTTCATTATCAAATCAGAAGAGGCCATTATATGAATGTAGAATATAAGGAATCTACTACACAGCGAAGCCAGCGCTTTCGCGCGCGCCTCGCTCATCTGCATCCGCGCTTAAATTAAGTTCTGAAGAGTTTGGGCGATGTTAATTTGAAAACTCAATGGCGACAACCAAATGAAAAAAAAGATCATTCTAAGATCAGAAGAGGCCATCGTATGAGTGGTGAATATAAGGTTTGTTGCGCAGCGAAGCATGCGCGCGCGCGCGTGTGTCATCTGCATCGCTGCGTTGTAGTTAAGTTCTGAAGAGTTTGGGCGATGTTAGTTCGGAAACTCAATGGCGAAAACCCAATGTAAAATTTCATTCTCAGATCAGAAGAGGACATTATATTAATGTGGGATATAAGGAACGTATTACACAGCGAAGCCCGCGCGCGCGCCTCGCCGTGTAATCGAGAACGGGAGGCGCCGACCTTGAGGCATTCCCAATGCTAAGCAGCCGCTGCGCCAGCGTCAGCTGGACGCGCTGACGCGCGGTCGCTTGTCGCCCGCAGGACAACTTCGGCGTGCCCGTTGGGCTGTTTGCCGCTTCTCTCGCGGCGCAGCTTTCCACCGCTGCGAAATACGGCGCCGCGCCGCAGCGCGGCCGCGCGTGCGGCGCGCAGCGATGCGCGGCAACGCCGCCGCGCTGGAAAGGCGCAACGACCCGCCACGCGCGGATGTGCGGTGGGCAATATCGCGCGCGGCGCGCCACGGAGCGATGAGAGTCCAGGCGGCCCTCAGGGCGCGCGAAGGTTCGCGAATCTCTTTTCGACGACGTGCGCTTCGGACCGCCAGCGGCCGCTGCGCCTGATGTTCTACGCAGGGCCAGCTGTGCCAACGCCGCGCGCCCCTCGCGCTGCGTTTCTGCAGCGGTCGCCAGCGCGCGCGATGCGCGCGCGATGAATTTCGAACCTCCACCGCGCGGGATGCGCGCGTCAGCGGCCCGTCCATTGGCGGCCTGGCAGGCGAATGCGCGAAGGTGGCCCTGCGGTCGCGGGGCTTCGGCGTCGACGCCCGCGCCGCGCGGGCGCGACGCGGCGCGGCTGCGACGCCGCTGCGGCGCATCTCGGCGCCGCGCGGTCGGTCGCCAAGCCATGCGCGCCGAACTTCGATTCCTCAGCGCCCCTCAATCTGGCCAAGCGGCGCGGGCGCGGCGGCGGGGGCGCGGGGGTAGATTGCGAAAATTCAGCACTCGAGCTGGCGCGGGGGGGGGGGGGGGGTAGATTGCGAAAATTCAGCACTCGAGCTGGCGCGGGGGGGGGGGGGGTAGATTGCGAAAATTCAGCACTCGGGCTGGCGCTGGTGGGGGGCGTGGGGGTAGATTGCGAAAATCCGATCCGCACGGCGCTGCAAGCGCCGCGCAGCTTGTAACGAATCTGGGCAGTTGTCTGACCAGCTGCAACGCAGCGGCCCTGCCAGCAGACCGCTGGAATGAGACTGCAGTCGCCGACCTGCGGACGTGACTTGATCATCCGACTGCGTGCCACCCCTTGGTCGAAGATCCGAGTCGATGACCGCGTCTTTCGGAATCCCTGGGTCGATTTTTCAGCGTGCAGTTTTTTTGTTTGCTAAATCGCATTTTTTTTGCTAAATCGCATTTTTTTTGCTCAATCGCATTTTTTTTTTGCTCTATCAAAATCGATGACCCCAGGGTTGGAAATCCGACCCCCATTTTTTTTTCGCACGCGCTGTCGGCTCGCGCGGTCGAGTTCATTTTTTTTTTCCCGATGTGATCTCCTTTGCCCTCGCGCGGCGGATGAAGAGCCAAAGGCGCTGCGAGCCGACGGCCACCGAGACAAATCGCTGCGCATTCGGGCGACGTCCCCGACGGAATCCCGCGCCGCGGCGCCGCGCTGCGACGACGGAAGTCCTCGCCGCCGCGCCGCCGAGACGCGCTTGCTTGATCGGCGCCGCTCAGCTGCGCACGCCGACGGCGCGGTCGAGACTGCGCGGCGAAACCGCCTGCTCGAAGCCTGCGGTGCCGTCGAGACTGCGCGGCGCGGTCGAGACTGCGTGACGACGCGACGCCCAACGGCGGTCGCAGATGGCGCCGCCCCCTGCGCGCCGACACCAGCCGCGCGCCGCGCCGCCAACGCAAGTGCGAATCGCCGCCCGCGCGCGGCCCGACCGACGCGGCAGCGCAGAAGGCGTCGCTGCCGACGGCGTTCGCGCGCCGCTCTCCCGCGGCGCGATGGCAAAGACAGTTGCGCGCGCGATCGCGATCGGCATCGCCATCCCGCCCCGCGCGCCCGCCGAGCGGCTGCCGAGCGCCCGCCCGTCCCACGCCGCACTCCCGCGCGCGAGGGCCCGTCAAGGTCGGAGCGAATGCGCGCGCGCTCTCGCGGCCGCGCGCGCGACCATCAGCGCGCCGATCTCTCTGTCCGCGACGCCGAAGGCGCGCGGATGTCACTGACAGCGCGCGCGCCGCTGCCCCTCCGCGGCCGCCGCGGTCCAGCCGTCGGACGCTGGCGCCCGCGAAGTAATCGGCGCTGCGCGGCGGCGACGACATTCGCAATATGAGTGCCCATGCCGCGGCGTCTCTCTCTGTCCGCCCTGGCGTTCGCACCGCATGCCTCCTGCAGCCAGTTCAGCGATATGGCGATGAATGCTGGGATGCGTTTGCGCCGCGACCGCCGCCTTCGCCGTTTGACGCCGTCGCGCGGGCGGGATGCGCGGCGGCGACAGAGAGGGCAACGCCGACGAATCCAAGGGCATGCGCACCCACATTTCGGGAGGTGGTTGCCCGCCTGGGAGCCCTGCTCGGTCGCCTCCATGATCGCCAGCCCTTGAACAGCGCCCTGTCGACGCGCCCACTGTAGCCGCTGGAGGTCGCGGCGCCGTCCGCATTGGGCCCCGAGCCCCCCGCGCAAGCAATTATAAACCAGTTTGCGCGATCGCTGCCAAGCGCCGCGATGCAACCCCGATGCTGGCTAAAGTTCGGGGCCCGCCCGCCGAACGCCGCAATGGTCTCTCGTCTACGCCGATGGCGCGCTGCAGCTCGGCGGGAGCCGCGCGCGGCGGCGCATCCACCGCAGACGCCCTGGATTTGGAAAGCCTGCAGTTGAAGATGTCGCGGCAGCGGTCGCGCGCCTCGGCGATTTCATCCCAGCGCGTCACCTTATGTTATTTCGACGCGCATCCAGACACCCGACCTGCCCCGTCCGCGGTGCACGCGGCGCGCAAGTGCGCGCGCGCCGCTGGCCTATCAGCGGCGCGTCGCACGTGCAACGCTTGCGCGCGCGCTCGCGCGGTCGTGCGTCGGCATTGCCATGGATTTGGCCTGCAGCTTTCGCGCGAATCTGTTCGCGACTGGACGCGACGACACATTGCCATTGTAAAGGACAAGCGCGCTCTTGCGCACGCGCAGAAGCACCGCGCGGAGAATGCCACCTCACGCGGCGCTGCGTAGCCCGCCATCGCGCTCCGACGCGCGCGTTCGACCTAGACTTAGACGCAACAGCCCCGCGGGCGACGAACAAGCCGAATGAACTGCGCAGGGCGCGCGTTCCGAACCACGCACGCAATCGCGATCTCATCCGTCGGCTTCGCCACCGCCATAACCATAACCAACCGACGCTGTGCTGCCGTGGCCGCGCGCCTCACGCATCGCCATGCGCAGCGCGCCTTCGCGGGAACCGTGTCTCGCGGCAACAAATGCTCGAGGCACCGCGCGGGCCCGCCATGTAATTCCACGGTTGGAGGCGATGCCTGGGACCCTTCGGCCTGGGGTATCCTAATCGGTGGCCCAGAAAGCCTTCACGATTCACGGCGCCCAATTGGGCATGCCTTGTCCTTGGACTTCTGCGCCGAGCCGATCTGCTGTCCAGAAGGGCGTCGGTCCGCGCTGTTGGATTCACATCCGCCTTGCGTGCCCGCTGACATGTAAAACCTGACGAGCTGCCGACCACTCTGATTCTCGCAAAGGCACTGCTGCAAGACGCCGCGGCGGCGACCTGGAAGCATCGCGCGGCTGGAACTATGGCGCGGCGCGGTTGTCATCGCGCCATGGGCGCGCCCGAACGCGCAGCGCAGATGGCCATGAAACGATGGTGATGAGGCGCGCCGCAGCAGAAGAGTGGCTGGATGGCGGCGGCGGCGTAGAGGCGTAGTGGCGCTGATCGGGCGCACCGCTGCAGCGTGGATGGGCCGGGCGGGGGGGAGGGCTGCGCCGCCAACCTGGCACCCCGATGCAATGACGAGAGGGTGGCGACCACGTTGCGTCACGCATATCCCACTTTAATGTTCCTCCGTCCACCCCCTACTGGCTTCGCCGCCGCCATCTTCACTGTCGCCGCCGCCTCTGCTGCTGCGCGCACTCAGGTGATGGAGGCGATGGCGACCGCGATGGGGAAACTAACGGCGAAGGTTATGATGACTGCGCCGTTGCGGTGGGGCTGGAAGCGATGGGTCTATTTTCTGAAGGGCCGCCGCGCGCGCCCGTCCGCGCTTAAAAGCATAGCGCCCTCGAACAATATTGACGCTTGACGCCCCCAGCGCGGGGGGGCGCGGCGGCGCGGCAGCACAGCGGCCGCGCGGGCGACGTCAATGCAGCCGTCCCACCCCCACCCCCCACCGCGCAATCGCACGATGAGCCGCGCGGCTGCCTATGGCAACCAACGTTGCCCCCCACGCCCCGCCGCCCGCGCCGCGAGAATCGCCGTCGCCCCCGCCGCCTGCTCCAGGAACGGAAAGTCAATGCGCGTGGTTGTCGAGGGGGCCGCGGCGCATTCACGGCGGACGTCGGCTGCCACGGCCTTGCGGTACAATGCATGAGCCTGAACAGCTATGATGTGACACCGCGCGCTGTGGGGGGCTTGTGAGAGGGCCACTGGGGCACTGAATGTCAATGCAGCATCTGCGGTTGGACCCGCGGGCGGCACCGCGAGAGCACGAGGACTTCAGCCCAGCCCTCGCGGGGGCCCGCGGCAAGGATGCCCCCCCCCCACGGCCCCCCCCCGACGGCGATAGTGACGGCGATGGCGATAAAGGCGTTGATGGTGACAGGTGAGGATACTGATCGTGACGATGGTGATGGCAATGACGATGGTGGGGCGGGGTGGCTACGGTGAAGGGCAATGGCGGCGGCATGGTTGATGATGGCAGAAACGGTAACGCGCCCAACTTACGGTGACCAACCACAGTTGCGCAAACACGCAATCGGCAACTTAACTTACATACATCTAAGATGCTACACCGAGCCTTGAGACCAAGGTCATACACACGACCTACTGAGCCAACATGAGACACCAGCGCCGTGCACAATACATTGATATCGCGCTAAAGGATGAGGGGGAGGAGGAGAAGCAGAAGGAGGAGGGGGGGGAGGAAGAAGAGGAGGAGGAGGAGGAGGACCACGGGAAGAGAAGGATGGCGAGGAGGATTTGGACAGGGAGGGAGGGTAGTGGAAGGGAAGAAAGGGAGGTAGGGGTGTGGAGGGAGGCAGGGGGGATGGAGGGACGATAGAGCAGGGGGAGTAGGAGGAGAGAATGAGGAGGAGGAGGAGAGGAACGAAGATGGAGCACAGGAAACAGGAGTGAAGAGGAGGTGGAGGAGGAGGAGGAGAGCAAGATGACGAGGAGGAGGTAGGGACATGGGGAGGAGAGAGGAAAGGAGGGAGGAGAGAGAGGAGGAGAAATACATGAGGACGACGATGAGAAGGAGAACGATGAGGAAGAGGAGGGAGGAGGAGGAGGAGGAGGAGGAGAGGAGGAGGGGATGATGGGAGGAGGGGGAGGGAGGGGAAGGAGGAGGAGGACAACGACGAGGAGAGGAGGACGACGATGCGGAGGAGGAGGAGGAGCAGCAGCAGCAGCAGCGGCAGGATGTCACCGCTGAGCCCCGCGGGGATCCCTGGGGCCCTGGGAGGCCCAGCTGGACCCCGAACCCTGAGAGACCTCACATTTCGACTCACCCATCGCGCGGATCGCCCACAGGGTCTGGCGGCAGAGGATGGGCCGAAGGCCTGCAGGATAAATCAACAATGGCGAATGCCACGCTGACAATCAGAGGAGAATGAGGAGGGGTAGGGGGAGGAGGAGGAGGAGGAGGGGGAGGAGGAGGAGGAAGAGCAGGAGGAGGAGAAGAAGGAGGAGAGGAGGAGGGGGAACAGAGGAGAGGACCAGGAGGCGGAGGAGGAGGAGAGGAGGGGACGAGCGGGGGAGGAGGTAAGGGGAAGGGGAGGAGAGGAGGAGTGAGGGGGAGGAGGATAAACGGGGAGGAGGAAGAGGGAGAGGTAGAGGAGGAGGAGGAGTAGGAGGAGGACCACGGGAAGAGAGATGAGGATGGGGGCGGGGAGATTGAGAGGAGGGAGGGCATGAGGGAGAAAGGGAGGGAATAGGGAGGCAGGCAAGGGAGGGAGGGAGGGAGGGAGGGAGATGAGGTGGGCAGGAGGAAGGTAGGAGGAGGAGGAGGAGGAGGAGGAGGATGAGGAGGAGTAGGAGGACGAAAAGGAGGAGGAGGAGGATGAGGGGGTGGAGGAGGAGGAAGATGAGGAGGCAGAACATGAGGAGGAGGAGGAGGAAGAAGAAGAATAATGAGGGGAGGAGGGAGGATGGAGGAGGAGGAGGAGGAGGAGGAAGAGGAGGAGGAGGAGGAGGAGGGCGAGGAGGAGGAGGGGGAGGAAGAGGAATAAGGAGGGGGAGCAGGGAGGAGGGAGGAGGGAGGAGGGAGGAGGAGGAGGAGGAGGAGGGTGAGGATGGGGAGGAGAGGAGAAGGAGGAGGCGGATGAGGAGGAGGAGGAGGGAACACAATCGGAAGAGGAGGAGGAGGAGGAGGAGGAGGGGGAGGAGGAAGGAGGAGGCGTGGGCGGATGCAGGACTGACGAAGTCAAACGCATGTTAGTGCGAAGTGGCGGAGCCAGAAGCGACGGGCCCACGGGCACCCGCGGGGCGTCCTCGGGGCAGCCACGAGCGCAACGAGAGACGAGCGGACTGGCGGCGGAACAGCCAGCCAGGGGCACCACGCTGCTCGAGGCATCCTCGTGCAGTCCAGTCCCTTGTCCGCCACCGCCTCCCTTGGGCACGAGGCGCGGGCGCGTCCTCAGGCCCCTTCTGCTGCATCAGCCCTCGGCCCCAAGGCCGAGGGCTGATGCAGCAGAAATTCCCATATTGCAGTGTACATTGGGGCGTCTCGTATCGCGCGGGGTCTGGAGTTCTCGCGTGATCGGTGGAGGAGGAGGAGGAGGAGGAGGGGGTGGAGGAGGGGGGAAGGGGGAGGAGGAGGAGGAGGAGGAGGAGGAGGAGGAGGAGGAGGAGGAGGAGGAGGGGGAGGACGAGGATGAGGAGGAGGAGGAGGAGGTGTCGCCCAAGAAGCCCGAGAAGCCCCGAGAAGCCGAGAAGCCGCTTGTGGCGGAGTTGGCCGCAAGCCTTGGAATACACAAGGGCGCGTCCACTCTTTGAAAAGCACCGACTGCGAGCTGGGAAGCCAGAACTCCTAAGACCTCATCCTTTCTAGAATTGGATCCTCCTGTGTCCTCCGCCCCCCCTGAGCACCAGTCGGCACTGCGCTGCGCACCTTGGCCCAGCGTTATGCCTAACCCGACTCCGAGCTCGAGAGGCGGCAGACATCGGCGCCGGCGGCCCCGTTGTTCTCGGCGAGGGGCTCCTCTGACGCCATGGGCGCGTCCTCGTGGTGCACGTACTTCATGTCCTGCACGGGTTTGGCCTCGATCAAGTAGTGTTTGACCCGTGCAGGCACGTGGGCCGTCTTGTTCTTGATCTGAAGAGGTGCGCGTTTTGACTAACAATGTCCCGACCCGAAGTCTGCATCTGACGTGCGATGCCCTCCTCTGCGATGCCATGCTATGATATTGCGTATGAAGAGAGGGTCGGATCTGCGCCATGGTAAGGGACGGGAAGGAGGGATAGGACGTCGCCCTGTCACATGTTAGCTTGTCCCCCTCCCTCACCCTCGCCCCCCCGCTCCTCCTTCTCCCCTCGCTCCCTCTTTCTTGTTTCCCGTCCGAGGAAGGCGAGGGGGAGGAGAAGGAAACGGAGGATGAGGAGGGGGAGGAGGAGGAGGAGAATCGTGAGGAGAGAAGGGCGAGGGAGGAGGAGGAGGAGGAGGAGGGCGAGGATGAGGAGGATAACCAGGAATAGGAGGGGGAGGCTAACAAGTGACAGGGCGACGGTGCGCGACGACACGAAACCAAACGCAAAAAAAACGCTGTCCACGATCTGCTTGGCGGGAGTCGGCTCGCGCACCTTGCCCTTGAGCGTCGCGATGCCAGCGATCGTGAACACCTGGTTGCGCTGCAGCTCCGAGAAGGCCACGTGCTGCAACGCGCCGAGCACCTTCGATGCCGACCCGTGGGGCACCTTGGGCGTGACATTGACAGGGCGCCTTTGGCCCCATGCGTCCCACTCGGCTGGAGGCGCCCCATCAGTCGACAGGGCGCTTCCCAGGCGAACGAGACGCTATGGAACCAAGTGCGCCCTTTCAATTATCTGGGAGCCTTGTCCGAGGGCACGCCGTAGATGGTCGACGTCGCCTCGCAAACAGCCATCGCGACGTCGAACGGATTCATGGCCTTCTTCTTCGGGGACTGCTTAGGTGCTGCAACTGCCGCCGCCGCCGCTCCCGCGGGCTCTCCGTCGCGCGCGGCGGCAACTGCGCCGCGGCCGCGGCCGCTGTCGTCACCGCCAGCTGACGAAGCTGCCGACATAGCGCTAGCTGCGCACTCTGAGAAACGAAGGTGCGAGAAGACGAGCCGCTCGCCTCGAATGAACGAGACTCGAAGCGGATCAGCGCCGTTCCTCCTGGAAGTTCTCGAGCCAACGGCGGTGAGGCTGGGGCTCTGGCCGTGGGCCGTGCGGCTCTGAATAAAGGTTCTGAGTAGGAGCTCTGATCAAGCCCGTTGGGGGCTTACCTGAGGCCCACTGGGGCTCACTGAGGCATGGCCCATTGGGGCTTACATGCGGCCCATTGGGGCTTACCTGAGGCCCACGGCTCGGCCCATGGGCGCACAAGGCTTGGCTTCTAGGGCTCACATTGGTCTCCTAAACCCTAAACTAGTGTGGCTCATCTTGTGTATGCGGGCGCGCAATGCCCGACGTGGCTCACGGCTAATAGGCAACCATAATGGGCACATTCGGCACCAGGGTGGCAAACAACTCAGACACGTATGTGACTAGACTAACAGGCATCGCACGACCACATGCGGCATATGGAGCATGGGGCTCATAGGGCTAAGGAGGCTGGTATGGTTATGGCCCGTGGGCCTCATAACGATACTCGGCCTGAAGGGGTCATAGAGCCCGTATGGCTCAAAGACTGTCCAAGGGCTCATGGAGCTGAGTGGGCTTATGGTGGGTGCGTGGGCCTAATAAAGATCACTGGGGTCATAGAGTTCATGCTGCGCGCACGCGGGGGGGGGGGGGGGGGGGGGAAGCTCAAAGGGGTCAAATGTTACGGGGCCCGAACGGGCTCGCAAGGCTCATCGCCCACGGGCTCATATAGTCATATAGCCCATCGGGAGGCATTATGTTCATGCGGTTGGCGCACGTGGGTCAGAGGCCGCAGGCGCCGTCAATCATATTGCATCTGGGCGAAAAAATCCCATGCTGGCCTATGCAGCTTACGAGGCTCAGAGGCACGCTATGCTCGTCGGTCTCTTCTGTTTCACGGGCGCACGGATGTCATACGACTTGTACAGCACTCGGCTCACATAGGGGCGCCATTGGGCGGTGAACTCATGGGGTTCATAGGCCTTGTGTGACTCCCCCAAGACCACGACAACTGGGCCCCTTCCGAGGCGTGTGAGAGTGGCAAGGACAGACCGTCGGGCCGCGAGCGAGTCGCGAAACAAGGAGGCGTCGCACATGAATCGAGAACGTCGCACCCACGGCCTGCGCCATCGCTCTTATCCGAAAATGCAACTGCGACGTGGCTCTGTGCATTTCTCTTCCAGTTGGCATCATGCTCCGCGTCGGCTCTAATGCTTGTGACACCCCCTAAACATCGTCACGCCCCTCCTCGCATTGCCCCTCCCCTCCCGCGCACGGCCAATCGTCCCGCCCCTCCCCCACCTAATGGAACGCCCCCACGCGACGCGCTACGTCGGCATTGGATCCGCGACTCCAGGCTAAGTGGCATCGCCTCTGGATGGGCTGTCGGGTGTCGCGAGGCAGGGCACCGCTTCTGGACGGACTGGCGGGCATCGCCGCGATTCTGGATGGGCTGGTGGCCGACGTTCGCAACTGTCGCCACTGGATGAGCTGACGAGCGGCAACCATTTTGCCAACGAGAACTGGCAACAGCCAACAATCTCAACTGCAAGGTCAAGTATCTGAAATTGACTGGTTCGAGCGGCTCCGCATGGGGGCCGCCGAACTCCATCGCGGCCAAATCGGATGCTCCTGGGAGCGCCAGCAACCTGTTCCTGGCCGCCTGGCGGTCGCCCTGGATAGGTCGGAACGCCATCTTCGGGTGCACGTGGTCGTGCCTCGTGGCAGGCGGCCCTTCTCCATGAAGTTGCTCCAGCCAGCATGTCAACCAGCCGAGAGGCCTCCCCTGACCTGGCTTGTATCCAGCATTGGCCCTGCGAGACGTCTTGCAGGGGAGACCGCCCTTGTGTGCCTTGCAAGCACAAAATGCAGTGAAATAGCCTTCGTTGGCATCCATGTGATATGTGATGAAGCCCAGGCCAGGGATCCCTACCTTGTACAGGAAAGCTCCCAAAAGGCCAGCATCGACACCGACATCGCCTGCACCACCACCGTCGTGATCGGCATCATCGGATGACGAAGAGGACCCCGAAGATGAAGAACTGGTAGTCGACTCGGCCCTGGGAGTGGAAGTGCCGCCTATTTCGCTGACAGGGTGGTCATCAGGACGACGGTCATCGCCGCCGCTCTCCTCCGAGTCCCAGCCGTGGCCGTCTCCGCGAACAGAGTCCGTCGGAACGTCCGACGCGGCCTCGGACTCCGCGACGTCGCTGCCCTTGTCAATGTCGGGCTCCTCGACATCAACGACCTCGTCCTCATCGCTGGGTTCGTTCTCCGCCTCATCGGCCCACGCCTTCTCGTGAGTGTTCGGTAGACGCTTCTGGCGATGAGGACTGAAGACAGAGACCAGCCTCGTGGATGCCACCTCCACCTCGCAGAGATTTGGCTCCATTGTGGCGACGAACCCTTCTGAGAAACGCAGCTGCCAGCCAGATGCCATCCAGCGGCGAGGCATTGCCAACGATGTGACGAGATCGTAATCAGTGTAAAATTCGTCGCGCGAGCACAACTCAACGACGCCAATCGGAGCATCCAGAGTCACAACCCCATCTTCGACGGCAGCGGCTGGCCAAACCCCAGCGCGAGTAGGATGCAGCCTCTGATACACAACCTGGGGGCGCAACAAGTTCACTCAGACATTGTTGCGGCTCCAACGGGCTCGCATAAGGAGATTTCTGGGTGGCCCGAAGGATTCAACAGCGCACCCACTGGCCCGAGTGAGGGCCACAAGTGCGGCCCTGGATCCTGGGAACCCTGGGGCCCGAGAGGCCACAATCCACGGATGCCCGCGAGCGACGAGGCGCGCCCATCGACACCTAAGCTACTCCATGCCGCCATAGACATCAGAAACCGCCTGAGCCAGGGAAATGCCCACGGGCCCTCGGCCCGCCCTCTCTGCTTGGCCCAGGGGCCTGGCGTCCGCGGCGGCGGAGGTGGCTTCGACAAGCCCGCCGCGCAATGAACGGAGCGTGGTGGTGGATAGGATGGTGGTCGGCAACCCCCGCTCGGCACATGTAAGCGCGTAGCGCTACACATCATGGGGGCGGCCCTGTGTCACAGGCGGGCGTTGGTACGCGTTGTCGGTTGCGTCGGAGACGCCAGACAACGCCCAGCACCGTCAAATCGCCCAAATCAACTCTGGGGGTTGCAAGGCGACCGCTATCAAAACAATCAAACATGTCTCCCCGAGAGCGGTTGGTTGGGTCGTGTGTGACCCCGCTTCGCAGCATAGTCAAGCGCAGCATAGTGATACATGAATTCCAAGCGGTAGCGTGTCACCAGGGCACAGAGTAGCATAGCATGCGCATTCGCAAATGCCAGGCTGGCCGATATAATGCTCGTAGATGCCCCCGTAGGCGGGCCAATGCGGCTCCAAGACGGCATCACGATCGCCTCAAGAGAGCGCCCAGACTCAGACTCTGCCAAGAGGACCCAAAGCCAGAGGGGGAGGGGCGCGGCCGCAGACAGACGACGCCAAGGGGCTCAAGAGAGTCTCAAGGGACCCCGAATATGGCGCAACATGTTTTCAAACCTTTCTCAAAAAAAAAAAAAAGAGTACCATGTCGGTCCCCAATCATCCCCGATACACCGTGCCAGGGATAATAAATATATTGCTGCGACGGCAGCGGTCCTCACCGACCCCCCCCCCTCTCCCCTCAGCCCCAATCCGTCGCTATTTTGGCCCGAGGCTGCCAACTCAAACATGTAAATTGCTTTGTGAGTTCGTCTGGGCAGCGAGGCCCACGATGACATGGACCGAACGCACCTGAAAGAACAACCCCTGAAACTTGTAACCGATCGGCATTTGTTTTCGGACGGGGAGGCTATTGTAAGTTCCGTTGCCTCCCACGGCTTCTGCAGGACGTAGCATATGTGAAGCCACTCGGCGTGGGCAGGCTTGGTGGTGAAGTCCACTGGCAAGACCTTCCCGACATGATCACGGAATACGTCCCAGCCGCAGAGGAGCACCACCACCTCGCTTCGAACGAGGCCAGCCCTTGCAGCAGTCCTGGCGCGGTACATGCTCTTCATCCAGTCGTGGAGGCCGCTGCGAAGCTTTAGCGACATCTTGGCAACCGAGCCACACATGCAGCGATTGGCACGCAAGCACAAGAAGTCACCGCCACAAAGATCAGGGGCCTTCGCAGCATCATTGAATCCATGAATGTGCCTGTGCTGGATTGTAGAGCACCACTGTTTGAACACCTTGGGTATCACATGGTGGAGCTCGGCCACGGTGTTCCTACGAGGGTCGCCGCGGCTGTCCAACGTAACCACCTTCTTAACCCAATCAGCCCAGCCCTGAAACCGAGCTCGCAAGTGATCAAAGCGAATGGCACCACCAAGCTCGGATGCGTTCCAAGACAGGTTCGGGTTCCTCTCCAAACGATGGGCAAGAGAAGGTAGCGCGGCGATAGTCGACTGGATGGGGCCATCCACCCGCTGCCCATCACGATCGAACTCCTCAGCTTCATGTTGGTCAGCGATCATTGCATCGGAGATCTCTCGGTTTCTGTCACGCCTGTGGAGCTGCACTGAAGACAAGCAGTCGGCAGGGCTCAGCAGCGCCGTCCGCGCAGCTAGCGACTGAAGAGGCCTTGCATCATAGGCATGGCCGTCGGCTGCAGCAGGGGCGCGACGCATAGCAGCAGAGGCTGGCCCCCCAAGAGGGAAGTGGTTGCCCGCGGTGTACGCCTCGTCCGCAGCAGCTGCATCTGCATGTAGACGGGCGCGCTGCTCGTGGCCCAAGGCCCTGTACTTGGCTGACATGCCCGCAGAGGTTGGCACCTCCTCGCCAGTCTTGCCCGATACTTCCTGGCGGCTACGGGGTACGAACACAAGCGGACACTTGCGATGCGCTGCCAGGTGGTTCACGTGATGTCTAGGCTCTAAGCGAGGCGAGGGGCCCGTTCAATGGCCCAGCCCCCGCGCGCGCCCCCAACGACATCGCAACCTGCCGCGATGTCACGTGCTTTCGCTGTATGAACGGCGCCGCCTGGCAACGGCGTCGGGGTGATCAATCGGCGGCCCATGGGCAACATCGACCGACCTTCGCGGTCGAGGACGCCGTTTGATCCCCGACCCCTCAGCCGACACGACACTCATCAACAAACGAATGCACGCAACAACGTTGCAATTGTCGCCGGTCACGCGCGTGTGAATCACCCTGGCAGCGCACGCGCCAATGTCCGAGCTTGCATTGCAACCCCGATGTGCCGCCGTCCTGTGCCCGAAATACATTCCACGCAGAATGCTTCCGCTTCCGCCCCGTCGTGCCCTCCTGCCCCTGCGCAACGTCCAAGTCGGCGTCGACTCTGGCGCTCGGTGCAGGGCCCGCCCACCAGCTACGCCGCTCCAGCTGCAAAACGTCAAACACCCACCACACGTTGAGCCCGACCATGTCAACGGACTTCGCTTGCACGCCCCTCGACATCACGAATCGACGGATCCGCTGGTGCCCCCACTCGATACCGACTGATTCATCTCTCCCAAAGTTCGCGATTGGCAACATGTCCAAGCGAGCCTCCTCTGAAGAAACGTCACCATTCCAGAACTCCAGCCACGACCTCGTTCCCCGATCCAGCCGTCTCGGGCACGATGCGTCAGCGCTAATCTCTGCGGCAAGCTCTGGGTACTTCACAATGGCAACACCTTTGTAGGGATAATTCCGCCTGGCGTCAATGCACTTATGGTTGAGGGCACCTGCTCTAGACAACATGATAAATATACGATTCCGCCTGGTCAGAGTCCGATGCTGCATCGACAAGGGGCCCCACGGCTCTGGCGCGCGCAACTCGGAAATGGTCCGCGAGAACTCGCGCTCGACCGTGCAATCATACGACACAACGAGTCGGTATTGTCGGTCTGGAACTTCAGGGCCATGAACTCCAGCCCCCTGAACACCAGGCTCGGCATCGGAAGCTCGACGGCGTCTGCGCGATCGTCGCGCCGAAGCCTTCCGCTGCGCCTTCTCGAACTCACGCCCAGATATCCACAGACTAGATGCCATTGCTTTTACATGAGGGTACTGCGAAACTGCGAACGCAAAGCAATCTGGAAAGACTGTGCCCTGATTTACCCATGCCAAAACTGCTACTCTGAACCTGTGTTGTTCCTTCCTCTGAGCCTCCGCATGTTCGCGAGCGTCGTGTCGCTGCGCATCGCCAGGTCGTTCGGGATCAGCCTGCCCGCCTCCAGCTCCCTCCAGTTCTGGACCAGCGGCCGCGCCGACAACGCCAGGCATGCCGTCATCGTCGCCACCCTCGCCAACATCTACGAGTTCATCGCCAAGGGGGAGCAACTCGTCGCGACCGTCGGCATGGGCATGAGCATCGGCAGCCAGCGGAAGCACGCCCGCTGTATCTCCGATCTTGATGCAGAAGATCCGATACGCGTCCTCGAACACACCGAGCATCGACAACAGCGATATCCAGCGAGGCGCCTGCTCGGATTTGGTCCGGCTACGCCCAGGGAATCCGCCTGGACCTGTGCCAATCAGCGCACGAGCAGCAGGCCCAACCAATCGCGATAGAGTCTCCTCCTCGCTCTCTGTGCTCCACTGGTACCAACGTAAATCACCTTTGCCCCAAGCCCCTGGGAAATGCATCAAGATCTCAGCCTTTCGCACATCGTTCTCAGGAGCATCTGGAAGTATGAACTTAAGGCGAGCTAAGTTGGAAGCCCTAGCCAACAACGGCGGCCGGGCATCATCCCTTGGCAACTGCAGCAACGCGCACCTCACAGCAGCCCTGAACATCCTCTTGTGGTTGCTGAAGGACAACGACTGCACACATTTATAAATCAAGCTGGACACGGGTTCCTCTCTGAGAAAGGACTGCTCGCGGCAAGTGTTATTGATGTGGACGCCACATGACGTGACGGTGTCGGACAATTTGTCGTCACGATTTCTGGCTGAGGCAAGCGTTGCACGCCGAGCCTTGGCCAGGGCGCCTTCTCGATCAGTGCAAAAAAAAATGCCGTCTCTGGAATTGTGATGCAAGCGGCTGCACGCCAAGCATTTCTTCTCTCATCGCACATGCCTGGAAATAAACTTCCCCTGTGGTGCGACCCAAGCTCTGGACAGGACACGGCACCTTCCAGCTGAACAACTTCCACGACCCACCGACATTCGCAGTACATGCCACAATGATTTCGCTCTGCAATATTTTTGCAACACCCGTGTCGGAATCCGCAACTGTCTCGAAGTAGGGCTGGAGTTTGTCAACAAGTTCAGCTGGAAGGCCATGCAAGGAATCGACATCTGAGACGGTCATCTTGAGTGGAGTCTCGTCTTCTCTCTGAAACACATAGAACGTCCTAAGTACACCACCTTTGGACTGCACCTCGTCAATAATTGAACGTATGGACGACCTCACTGCGTGTAGGTAAGCAATCCAAGTCGTGGAGGCCGCAAGCATTGCTTTCTTCGCAAAGACGGGGCTCCTCGTGTCGCTCCTCTTGGCGTGCTCACGAAGAGATTTGCAAGTCAGAAGAACGTTGTCGTATGAGAGAAGGTAGTCGGCAACTCTCACGGATTGAGCGTAATATTTGGCACCTTCCCCTGTTGCATGCAAGATGTTACACACGGTTTCAAACGATGCAATTGTCGCTCCGAGGAACACTCCAGCGTTGGCAACATTATCTGGCACGGTCGCGACTGCAAGCTCAAGAGGAAGGGCATGATCATGTGCAGGGACGGCAAGTGCCAATTCAACGGGAATGCCAACTGGAGCCGCATCCTCTATTGGAAGGCCAACTGGAAGGCCAACTGGAGCCGCATCCTCACCTGGAAGGCCAACTGGAGCCGCATCCTCAATAATTGGAGCCGCATCCTCGACTGCGAAGGGAATGAATGCTCGAACCCGCTGCGGCAAAATTGGCGCCAATCTGTCCCGAAGTAGCCTCTTGAACACTGATCTGAACTTTCGGCGGTTGACTGCAGGCTCGACATCCATCTCATCGTCGGCCTCCGCAGCCCACAGCATTTCGCCTGGCACGACCGCGTCTCCGTCGGGCGCTGCGGCCTCGACCTCGCTCGGCGCCACAGGCGCGCGCTGATCTTCTGGAGGCGCCCCTGGGGCCGCTAGATCGGCAGCAGGCGCCTCCTCGAGAGCCTCGCCATCAGACGAGCTGGAGCCAGCCTCCCCAGCCCACAATAAACCGAAGTCCATGTGTGATACGTCGCGCCCCGACTGTCGGTATAAAAAAGAGAGAAATTGTGGAAGCCGATGGGTTCGAGCCAGAATTTCCAAGACGATACCATCGCTGTTCGGTTGTGCCCGATGGTGTCCCGACGGTGTCTCGACGATGTTTTGATGTCGTCTCAGTGGTTGTGCTCGCGGTGTCCCGACGGTGTCCCGATGGTTGTTCTAATGTTGGGCCTTAGTAACCGCAAGGTTGTTATTGTATTAGTTTGTCACTTCGGGGGCACCTCTATTGCTCCTACTTGTCTCCCGACAATTGTCCAATGGTTGCCCCGCGGTCCTCAATTCTAATGGCGCCCCAGCGCCACCGCCAGCGCCACCGCGTGGGCGCTTTCAGGCGCGTCTCCGACACCTTATATGATATCCGCCAGCGCCGCCGCATGGGCGCTTCCAGGCGCCTTGAACAAATGTGAATCTCGCCCTACGCTTGAAATTTCAAGTCGGATTTTCTGCCAATTCTGCCAGGAAGTCAAAACCAATTGTTTTCCAATTCTGGGGCATTTAAAGGGGGGCAGCATTATAGAGAGAAAAGTTTTCTCAAGACGACTGATGGAGTTGCTTTGTGGTTCGCGAACAAGAGGAGCGCATCTGGGGCAATGCCCGAGGACTCATCAAACACCGCGTCATTATCGACCAGGGCCAGGCCAAGCAGGATGCCACCATCTAGTGGAGGGGGGGCGATTACCCCCCCCACGCACGCACGCACACACACGCACTCACGCACCGGGCCCCCCAAAATGATAGGGCGGGGCGGGCGACTAGGATTCTGCCGCCGGACACTGCGTTGTTCATCGTCCGCCCCCCAGCGTTTTCTTCTGGCCCTTTGGGGGGGCTGATTTTCAACTCGCCCTCCTTAGCTCGCCCGATCGCCCGCGGCCGCGGGGGGGGGGCGCGGGGGCGGGGCGGGGCAATTAGAGGGCAGTTGAGGGAAGGGGTTTTCGAAGAGGCGCTTGATCACCCTCGTCCTTGCGGACGGCCGCCGGTCGCCCTCGCGGGCGGCCGCGGCGATTGGAAGGCGGGGGGCGAGGGGGGGGGGGAGGAAGAGGGGGGGGGGGGAGGAGGAAGAGAGAAAGTAATGGAGAAGGAGGAGGGCGAGGGGGACGACGCGCCCTGCCCTGCCCCCCCGCTATTGCGGGGGCGAGGAGGCCCGCGAAACATGCGCGCATAATCGTCCGCGCCAGATTTTTTCCATCGCCCCCCCCCATTATTTGAAGAAGGGCGCGGTCAGCGCGAACCCAAAGATGGTCGCCCGGGCGAACGACGCGCCCGGCATGATCTCGAAGGGCGCGGCGGGGAGCGCGAGGGGGCTTGTGGAGACAGACGTCGAATCGTGGAAGACAGCGAGAGCGGGCCACTAGGTCCCAAGAGTAGTGGCAGAGATGCAGCGTGCTCCATAGCACCCGCACAAGGGAATCATCACCAACAAGTTCTTCTCGTTGTCACAGCATCTCTCCTACAAATATCATATGCATGCGCTATCTCATGATGTTCGAGCAGCGGCTTGAGGCGTTGTTCTGCGAGCTCAAAGGTCGAAGTTGGAATTTCATCGTCTTCGCGGCAACGCGGCGCGAAGAGACCGGAGACGTGTTCGCCGCAGAGGGCGGCCACGCGCGGTTCGGGAGCGGCGGGGCCAAAGGGCAGAACGGAGTCGGCATATTGGTGCACCGAAAATGGAGCTATAGATTTGTCAATGCAGCGCGTGACAGCGGTGCAGTGTTGGAGTTGGTTGTAAACGATATGGTTTTCAGAGTGTTTTGTGCCTACATGCCACATTCAAATACTGAAGATGCCCACGCGGAAGCTGCCATTCGATATTTGATGTTTTCCGACGCCCGGACTGCCGCGCGAAGCCCAGATGTTTGGTTGCCGGGGACTTCAGCGCAAAAGTGGGCTCAGGCTTGGGCGAAGGCGAACAGGGCATTATATCGGTGCGCGTCCGATTAGACAGCGCACTGCACGAGGGGAGGGGCTGATACATGTTTGCGATCTCCACGGTTTCATGTTGGCCAACGCATTCGATCCCGCGGAAGCTGATGGATGGTGGACGCATTCGAATCAGGATTCAAAATGGCAGCTGGGTTTTAAACAATGAGATTAGGGCAGCTTTAGATATGGTTTTCTGCGGGGCGCGCCAATGGTCGGACGCCGGCCTTGACCGCCGACCGGTCGAGTCACGCGCGTCTGCGCGCCCGCCGGCGACAGTTATCCCACAGATGCGGCGATGCATTTGGAGTTCGGCAGTCGATGCCAATTTGCATGGCGGGACTTTGGATGCGAAGTCCTAGCGGGAGCGGGCAAGAGGGATCGCATCTTCTGAGAAAGCCGAGCAGATGGAAAGATGCATGGCGAGCGCGCCGAAGGAAGTCCATCCAGTACCGGGGCCAGAGTGCGGACGCCCAACGACGTCGACATGGAACTCAAATCTTCGATTGCCGAAGGGCGAGGCTTGCGGAGAAGGGCGGATTTGAACGTCGAAAGGAAGAAGACACCCCGCCTGGAGATACGCAAGATGACCCAGAAACGCACGCAACGCAGGCGGGAAGAAATGCGCGAAATACTCATCGGCCGATCGGACAGACTTCCGAGGCATATCGGGGCTCGCGGGAGTGGAGAGCCCGCGGGGAAATTTCGCATCGCAGCCATCGCAGATGTCGCTGGCGCACAGCGCGCAGATCGAAGCAGCATGTCAGGAGTGTTCGCTTGCTTTTACGAGAAGCTCCACACGGGCAGGAACAGTGCAAGGATCACTCGCGCTGTTGCTTCAGAAGCAATTCCGCCTTTCGCACTGGACGAGATAGACGTGGCAGTAAAATGCTTTAAACGCGGCAAATGCAAAGACGAGTCTGGAGCGGCTGCAGGAACGCTGAAAACATCGAGGGCCACTTTCCGCAATGCCGTTCTTGATTCGTTCAGCGACGCGACGCAGGCGGGCGCGGCGCCGCTGGAAACGCGGGCTCGAACGCGGCCTGTTGCACGACGCAAAAATATATATCCTTTTAATTGCGAAAGAACTATAGGCCCATAGCTACATTGCCAATCCTGCACGCACTGTTCGCCCGGGTTCTGCGCGACAGATTCCAACCGGCAATTGTTTCTGCGCGGAGCCCGGACCAGGCGGCCCACCGGAAGGGGCATTCGATTGTTGACCATTTACTCACACTGACGCGACTCACTAAAGGACGCTCGGAGTGGAACCAATCGCTGTGGAGAGCCCACGTGGGTTCTGGAAGAGGTTTTAGAATTGTTGGCCATCCTGCGACGTCGGATGTACTTCGCGCGTGAGACGCAGACGCCAAGTATATATTTCCTTGCAGCAGAAACTGCGCTGCCATCTGCGAGCCGCGGTCGCAGCGGGGGAAGAGCCGAGCATATTCAAATTATGTCGCGGCGTGAATCGAGGCGACCCGATGGCAGCATTACTCTTCATAGCTGCGATGGAGGTTCGCTTTCGCGCACCGAAGAAGAGATTGCACGGGCCATATGAGCGCCGGGTTGGGCTATAGTACGGTTTGTCATCGACTCCGTGGATGACCCGCGGGCGAATTCACGGCTTGCAGACGACGTCTTTTTACTGGCGCGCAGTAAGTCAGACATTGCGAAAATGCTCAAGGACTCGAGACTAAGGAGGCTTCCCCGCATGGGCTTGTCGTTCACGTCGGGCAAACAGCGATTCTCACCACTTGCGCAGACAGCTTATCGACGACAGAGCAAGTATTTGGAAAGGACGTTGCTGTTCAACAGCCGGGCCACAGCCGGGTGACTCGGAACGGCATTTGGGAATGCAGTTATGTCTTCTTTATATATATATATATATATATATATATAAACGAACACAGACACATTGTCGTCTGCGTGGAGGGCACCCGCCAAGTTCAAGTGCGCTCGATGTTCTCGGTCGCGCCCGCCGAGGAAGCGCCTGCGACTGTTCGACAGCGCCATGAGCCCGATCGCGCTCGACGCGCGCGAATGCTGGACACCGGATGCAACGTCCAGAGACAGACTCAGAGTCGCTCGGAGAAGATGCTCTGGAGCATGTTCCGCACGGCCATGGGCGCGGACGAAACGCGCGCGGAGTGCGTCATGCGCTCGACCCGGAGGGTAGAGGGGCATTGATCCAATTTTCAAATCAGAAGTTGGGCGCCCATCCAACGCGCTCGCAAATCTGCGCCCGCATCTTCTTCGACGTCGAGAACAAGTGGGGCAAGCGGCCGCTGCACTGGACGCTGCGATTCCTGACAGAAGCCAAGCGATTTCAAGGGCGACCTCGTCTGAGATGGAGAGATTCGTTAGACGTTGGAGCGGCCTTCCATTCATGTGTTTCACTTTTGGGCATTTTGATATTCTTGTTTGCCATGAGCACGTCTGCCCCTCAGGGGGCCGCTCCGGCTACCAGAGCCAGCGCGCAGACTTCCGATCCTGTCCTGACCCACGCGCGCACGAGGCGCAGCTGGGCAAAGGCGCGCAGGTTCTGACGCTGGAGAAGACGCCCTCGGGACACTTAACCACCCCAGATTCGAGCTTGGGGGGGGGGGGGGGGGGGGCACACCCGGAACAAACGGTGAGTCAGCAGCTGAGACGTTCACCCACGTAAGTGCAGAGAGCTCATCCCAGCACGAAGCAGAGGCCGACCGTGGACAGGCATCCCAGCAATGCCAGGACACTGGCGAGTACAGTCATGAAACGTTGGATCGCTTCGTGGACCAGGCCGTGGACAACGCGACCACCATGATGGCCAGCTCGACCATGGACCTTCGGCATCGATCTGATGGCGCAGTGGATCGCTATGAGGTGATCAGGGTGCTGCTTGCAGGCGTCCAACACAGTGTGAAAGAAGCAGCTGGTAAGTGGGATCCAGACCCAAATGACAAATGTCCTCCATCCACACCTGCAGGAGGCAAGGGGCAGGCTCACCGGCATCCCCAACGCGTCGAGGGCGGCAGCGCCCAGAGAGAAGTGGAGCACCATCCCGATTGCGGAGGACATGCCACAGGTCTTCCATATCGGAGAACCTAGCTCGCCGTCGCACAACACCGCCGATCAGGTCACCAGTGGGGGTAGGACGAGTTCGAGCGACGAAACGCCGGGCATCCTTCCCCACATAGATGACCCTGGTTGACGTGGACCTGCCCGCTGCCCCAAGGGGGCCAGATGCGCGGACACGTGCCTTAAAATCGTGGGCGCATGATCTACAATCAACGCGGAATTATATCATTCTAGAGCTCTGGTCATAGAAGATACCCGCGCGGCGTCCGCCGAACTGCGCTGTCGAGGACACGCGCGCGATCGCATCGCGCACAACGAGGTCATGGCATCCGGGGAGTCTTATCTGGAGACTACACTCTACTCTGGCCACGCCCGCTGATTGGCACGCCGGGTTGCCGAGCAAACGGGCTGGGCCACGCATCGACAGGATAATCTCCGGGCGAAAGCACGAGGTCCCAGGATGCAAATAGTCTCGGTAAGACCGCCCGGACGCCTCTGGAAGTTGGTTCCAATACAAGATCCCTCCAGAACCTCAGGCTCAGAGATGTCTGGATGCGTATATGCCATGTGGGCATCAAGTTTGATCGCGTCAACAAGAGGCTCAGTGGCTTTTGCGTGCAGATATTTACATCGCGCACGGAAATACCAACAAAACTATGGAAATGCACGTGCACCAAGGCCAATGCTGATTTTTCTAATCTGGTACGGACACGACCAGCAACGTGCTGAATGGCGAAACAATACAATGACATTCTTGACAGCTCAACTTGTGGACCAACTTTGCCAGGATACAAACGAAGAGTGAAGGCGAGCTCACGCACAGGTGTTCACCCGTACCGCCCGTGCCGATACGAACGCGCATAGTTGTCCAGCGACAGCGGACCACGTTGGGACGACGCAGTTCGCCGAATTACAATTGACCTTGACCAAAGGCAGGTGATTGAAGATATTATGGTCAAAGATCAGCCAGCCGGTTGCACTTGGAAAGCACCGCTACCCAACGGAATATGCCATATTTGCGCGAGACTACATTGGGAAACGGCCCCCCCGGAATTGCTCGGGCACAGGCGTGCCCCGCCAGGCCGCGAGCAACGAGTCGCGTTCGTCGAAGATGATCGCCCCCCCCTCTCGAGTGGGCTTGGCGAAGGGGGCCCGCCCGAAATCCCAATTCTCTCCGGCGCTGGCAAGCGTGCCAAACACACGAACAGCATTGCCCAACGACGCCCGCGTAGAGCAGAGGTAAAAAGCAAAAAAGTTGACGAGGAGGCTGGCATCAAACCAAAGAAGGTCTCAAACGCGTTGAAGCTGGCAGCGATGATTGCGGTGGCGACCTCAAGGGCCCTGGCGATGTCACGTTGCTCTCCGACGTTCTAGTGGGCGAGCTGGGGTCAGACCATGGTGGCCGTTTCTTTATAACATTCCCAAGCGGCACGGTGGACGCGCATGCCGACGCATGTGCCGCTGCCCCAGACCCTCTATTATGGGGGGGACATATGTGCAGATATGTTAGAACGATGTGGAGACACTAGTGGCATATCACAATTAGCCTTCAAGAGCTGGCCTCTGGAGGTAATCTGGGCAAACGTGCCAATGTTGGCTTGGGCAATGCACGAGTGCAGCAAGCCGTGGAGCATGACCCAGAGGTCCTCAGGGACTATTTTTTCGTCCGGGCACATCTTGTTGTTCTGGATGACACAGAACCATCATTTGGGACAATTAATCGTCCCGAAAAATATGTGGGACAATAAATAATCCCAACTGAAAGTTTGCATGGAAACATATATGTATAGATGTGTTCACGTGGTACTGTTGCGCGAAATGATACCTGGAACAACAAATATGCATATACTAGCGTTCACGTGGTACTGTTGCGCTCACGGGCACTGCGGTGGAATAACATACAAAGAATAGATAGCAAAAAAAAAAAGCACAAACATTCTAAAACGCCCATTTCGCATACTCGAAGATCGAAGGAGGAGGAGGAGGGGGAGGAGGAGGAGGAGGAGGAGGAGGAGGAGCAGGAGGAGGAGGAGGAGGAGGGCGCTGAGGGGCCCTAGGGGGAAGTCAGGGGGAGTTCAGGGGAAGTTTGGGGCACCCCGCACCCCCCCCCCACCCCCCCCCCCCCCCTCGAGAAGAGAGGGGGTTCGCCCCGCCCCCAAGAGAGATGGGAATTTTGGGGGCTCCGCCACCCCCCCTCGCGAGAAAGGAGAGGGGGATCGCCCCGCCCCGCCCCCCGAGAGAAAGAGAGAGAGAGAGAGAGAGAGAGAGAGAGAGAGAGAGAGTGAGAGAGAAAAAAGCTGTATAGCCATTTTGGCCCAATGATCCAGATGCCAGCCAAAGCGAGGGCCAAGACGTGCGATGACGAGCAGGGCATCAAGGAGGTATGGGCGCAATACATCAGACAGGTGAACACGCCTTGCTCTTAGCGGTCCTCTTCATCCGCCCCCCTCTCCCCCTCGGGGGAGGGGGGGGAGAGCGGAATGGAGGGAAGGAGGTTGGGGAGAGGAAAGGGAGGTATAGGAGAGGGGGAGGAAGGGAGGGAAGGTGGCAGGAGTAAGAGGAGGAGGAGGAAGATGAGGAGGAGGAGGAGGAGAAGGGGGAGGAGGAGGAGAAGGAGGAGGAGGAGGAGGACGACGACGAGGAGGAGGAGGAGGAGGAGGAGGAGGAGAAGGAGGAGGAGGAGGAGGACGCGATAAGGTTAGAGTACTCCACATGCATGGAGGGGGAGCCCGACCAGGAGAAGCTGCTACAGCACAGGATGCTGATCAAGGAGACTAGGGCTGTCGCTCCGACAGGAATCGCGCAGAAGACGGCAGAGGCTGATGGCTTCCCATCGTCTCGCTCCGCACGACTCCCCCCCCCCCCCCCCCACGGTCCTCCCCTCATCTCCTCCTCCTCCTGCTGCTGCTGCACCTCTCTTTCCTCCTCCTCCTCCTACTCCTCCTCCTACTCCTCCTCCTCCTCCTCCTCACCCTCCCCCTCCCCCCCTCCCCCTCCTCCCCCTCCTTGAAGAGGAGGAGGAGGGGAGGGGTGAGTGTAGGAGGGGAGGAGGAGGAGGGAGGAGGAGGAGGAGGAGGAGCAGGAGGAGGAGGAGTAGGAGGAGGAGGAGGAGGGGGGTACTACTACTAGCTACGACTACTGCTACTAGGCTATCCTCCTCCTCCTCAAGGAGCTTGGCTCAAGGCGCTTGGCTCAAGGCGCTTGGCCCACAGGCGCCTAGCGTGTGCGGGGGGGGGGGGGGTGCGGGGGGGGGGGGGGGGGGGGGGGGGGGGGGGGGTGCGCCGCCGCGGGGGGCGCGGCAGCCATCGCCGCCTTCGTCTTCTTCTGGGCCAGCGAGATTGGTCCAATTTGGGTTTAATCAGTGAGATTTATCAGTGGGATATCACTTTCATTGGTGGGATATCGATTCCATTTGGCGAATTCGCGAATTTGTTGGGTTTTGCCAATTCGGCGCTTCATTTCCATCTCAAATTTTGGGTAACTGGCTCGTACTTACACTTTCGGCCATGCCGACTTTGCAGATTGGAGAAACCATGCAAAAGCTCTTGTCTTTAGATATCGACAAGCAGAAAAGACTGAGAGACGATGCTCGGATGGTAGACGAAGACAAAGAAAATCAGCAAGAGGCCTCGAAGGCTATGAGAACACTGGCGGCCAAGGGTTCTGCTAAGGGTACAGGCCTGGGAGAGAATGGTTCAATTTCTTCAGGGGCCGTCTCGACAGCCACAGGGGCTGACGGATTTTTGGTACAACTCGAGTCGCTTCTAGATAAAAAGATCGCTCCCATCAAGGACCGTATCGATTCTTTACAACTGGACGCTTTGGGAACTCAAAAGGCGTTGGCTCAGGAATTCTCAGTAGCCGTCACTTTGATCAATGACCACGAAGTAAAGCTTGCCAACCTTGAGGCAGGTGAGACCGAGGTGCAGAAAGCCTTCAACGAAAGGATTCTGGCTGTCGAACTGGAGCAGAAGTCCCTGCGCGCGGAAATGGCAGCCAAACAACTAGAAAGCCAGTCAAGCCAGGGTTCCTCCAGGAAAAAGGGTCCGCCTTGGGCCAGCACCCCAAGAGCAGATAGAGACATCTTCATTCTCACCAACTTGGGCTGGAATCTCAAGAAGCAGGAGGCTCTGGAAAAGGCGCGGGCGATCCTTCGCCGAGCGGACGTTCCCCAGCCCACGCATATTGTTGCACCATTTGGATATGGGAGTTGCGTTGAGATCAAATGGAGTTCGATTGCGGTGGGACTTCAAGCGGCAGCTACGATCCGTGATCTCAAGATCCCTGGGTACTTGGAAAATTTGATCTGGTGTGGACAGATCAGTACTAAGGAAGAGCGGGGCCCAGCAAAATTGTTCAAGACAGTTTCAGGTGCACTGGAAAAGGCAATGGGAGATCGCACAGACAGTTACGTGATTTGTCCTCGGACTCGAAAATTTTTCGTCTTGGACCATCAGATAGGTGTTATCAAGGATGGGGAATTTCAGTGGCACGAGTCTTTCAAGGAGATCCCCGATGAAGCGCTCCGCAAGACGCTGAAAGACACCATCGACGAGGCACTCTCTCTCTGAGAGGCCTACGTGAGGGGTCTCGTTTGTGCACTCAATGTGCAGGGCAAGTGGGCCGACGAGACTCAAATGCAAGCCAACCTAGATTTGCTCGAGCTGAAGTGCTGGGGCTTAATTTGTATCTTAGAGGCGGATTTCAAGGGCTGCCTTCAAAACGATGGGCTACTACGCCCCGTTTTCAATGGCCACGCTTACTACCGCCATCACTCTGGCCCCGGGTGTAGGGCCATGGGCGTGCTTGTGCACAAATCTCTGAGAAAACGTGTGAAAGACATTGTCTGCGATTGGAGATCTATCCGTGTTGATCTTCGTCCTGACTGTCTCGATGGATGCCACCATCATGCCAGATCCTTTCTCTTCTCTCATCTTGCCCATGATTTTTTCCATGATTCTCTAAACTGTGCCATCCAACTCGGTCGATCCCGCCCTGTGGGGTCTACTCTCTCCTGGTTGGGGGACATGAATGCCGATCAAGGTAACGGAGACCAGAAATTCCGTTCGTTCTGCGAAGCCTGTTCATATCTCGATCTCCAATGGTGCCCCCTCAGGTTCCAAGAGACTTCCATGCAATTCACTAGGAAGCCCGATGGTGAGCAGGCGCTCTCTCAAGCCAACAGCACGATCGATCACATTGCTCTCGCCAGGAGTGATCTCTCTTTTGACTGTTTCGCCCTCTGGGCGGGCGTCCCTGGGGACCATGCCCTTATTGGCTGTGATGTCCTGGCCTTTCACCAGCAGTTTCGTAAGAGAAGACCTCTCCTGTGGACTCCTACAAACATTTTGGAGGTTAGGAAGATCGCCCAGGGTCTGTTTCCCGAATCAGCGGAACTTATTCGTCTAAATGACGAAGAACAGCCCGATTCTTGTGCGGTCAGGTATCATGATCCAAGGGACCTCACCCTCTCCTTCGATTTCTGGGAAAACATGTTGGGCCAGGTTTATGAAGCGACGCAGGCTCTCCCAAGGAGTTTTAGGAGATTTGCTGAAGAGCCATTTTGGGTCAAGAGTCTCAGGACACGGTTCAACTCCGAACTTAACGAAGCCACGAGGATCGCCTTGGGTCAGCTCCTCTTGAAAGCTCTTAAGATAACTAAACTTCAACGTGATTTGGCTCAGGTTGCGCTCAACGCCTCTCAAGGAAAACGGGTCTGGGCCTCCCGCAAGTCTCTCCTGCCCATATTGGGTTTCTGTGTAGATCAAGTCAAGATTTTTGAAGTGGACCGCTGTACCACACTGGTTGCTGAAGAATACAGCGAGAGGTGGGGACTCTCAGAATCGGAGCGGCAGGAGGACATCGCCTGGCTTCGCGCTTTGGGTTTCTTCAACTTCTACGGCGACCCCATCATTCCCTCCTTGCTGGAGGACGCGCTGGACGACATCAAGGCCCCCCGAAAGATCGACACAGAGTTCGCCTGTACGGCTGTAGTAAAAGCTTCGGGCTGGTCCCAAAGGCTCACGGGGTGTATACAGGCCTGCTTAGGCGACCCCGAATTTTGGAACGACGTCACATTCGGGGGCCACCTGGGTAACAAGATCAAGGGTTTTGGAACCCCTTCTCAAACTAGAGTTGTCATTCCTCAGCCTGCAATTGCCAAGATTGGGCACGCATATGTGGCAAGGGCCATTCTGCCAGTTCTGGATTCATACACTGATTCTAAAGGCCTCAAGGGTCTGATTTTTGGGCTCAGCAACGGTGGACAATTACAGGAACTTCACACGAGTGTCTATCACATTTTAGAATATGGCCGAGATCACTTTAACAAAGGAATGGTTGGGATTACTGATATCAAAGCTCACCACGACCAGATTCGTTATGGATTAGTCCTGCGGAGTCTATTGGGACGAGGAGTCCCTCTCTTCTTAGCAGTGGGCTGCATCAGGTTGCACAGGAACCCTCGAGTTTCCATCTCACTTTTGGACTCAAACACTGGGATTATCCAAAGAGACCGTGGGTTGATGCAAGGAGCTGGGACGGCATGCATTCTGGCGCGCGTTTCCGTAGAAGATTGTTTCGCCTCCACCCTGGAGAAAATCACCCATTCTTCTTTGGGAATCTCTATCCGCTGCGAGCAGTTGGGCTTCGATTTCAGGATTGCTCTTCTCAGCTGGTCAGATAATATCTTCGTTGTGGCATCCTCAGAACAAGACCTTGCAACTCTGACCGCACTGGTAGAGTCGGAGCTCTGGAATGAACATCGGCTCAAACTCAAAGACGATCGGGAAATCCTTCCGGCATACCCCTACTTCTTTCAAGGATACAAGTGGTCTGATCCCTTTGGGAAAACTTGGTCTGTAGTACCGGAGGCCAAGGTGCTGGGTCCAATTCTCTCCGCCACTGGTTCCTGTCACGAAGATGTCAAGCAGGGTATTTCACAGATTAACAAAGCCTTTTGGGCTAACAGTAGGTTCTTGATTAACGAGCGAATCCCCATGTCTAAACGTCTCTCTAAACTTAACTGTATGGCGGGGGGGATTATCCGATCCAGAGGTGCTGCCTGGGTCCCTTGTAAGACGACGGCGGATTTGATTACCAAGGCTCAGAATCAATGTATCAGGATCATGTTGAAACTCAGAAGGCTCCCGGGGGAATCTCCCGAACAATTCAGTTTACGCAGAAATCGCAAAACCAAGGGGTTCAAAGAGGTCTCATGGGCTATTTTCCATTTGGATTCAGCTATTAGTTGGGTTTCACACATGCAAAGACATCCAGAAGATTTCTCGTCGAGGCTGTTTCAATATTGCAAGCACTGGGTTATTCAGAATCGCTCCTTTGACAACTTTGGTGGCAGCCGTACCCACTCACGCTCGCATAGGGGGTACGTTTTCAGGTATGACAAGGATGCCTGGACCACCTTATTTTCTCCTCAGGGCTCTCGGGACAAAAAGTTCCGTTTGGGGCTTGCTCAAGAAATGCTTGATTGGGTTCGGCAACCGCTTCACCTTCGCCTTCAGTAGCCATCGGCTCTGTCTGGCGCAACCCAGACACACTTTTGCTATCGTACTGCGCCCAGTGGGGCTACCTTTACTTTCACCACGGACACCTGTTACTCTCAGGATCTGGATTTGATTGGGAATCAGATTCAGCCGACTATCCCCCTTTTCTTTGGATTCGATCGCCACGCACTAGATCGTTGGGCTCGGAAGCGTCTGGTTAAGATGGAAACGAAGCCCGTGCTTACCTCGAATGAGAAGAAAGTCAAGCTGCAGAAGAAGCTCGAACAGAAAAAGGAGGACCAAGCAAGGACAGTCGAGTTCAAGAATCAGGGTCTCAAGGCCAAAGCATCCTCCAGTGCTGACCCTCGCGAAGCCAGGATACTCCCCACGCCGCCCCCAGCACCTGTGCACAGGGGAGACTCGGCGTCTCGGAGCCGTTCACCGATTGCCAGAAAGATGCAGTACTCAGTTGGGTTCAAGAAACAGCTGCAGGGTGGCGGGTCGGGGTCGAAGCCCGAGTCGGATGATGCCTTACCAGAGACGCAGGACTACCGTGGGGAAACACCTGTCAAACCTGTGGGCGGCACTACCTGGGAAGTACCGTCTTCGGGATCACCAGACTCCAGGAGTTCCTCCTCTGGCTCTGAAGCGGAAGTCGACTCGCCTGACCGAAGGTCGCAGCCTGCCCCAAAGAGCTGGGAACAGGATAAGAAGCCTTGGATCAGTAAGTTGGGCCCTCCAGTGTTGAAGTCTCAGTTGGAGTACGATCACTCAGGATGCCCAATTTTCGCCCCAAAGGGCGGCACAGACCACACCAGCTCAAGGCGCTACATTATGGCTTTCGTTCCCCAGCTTACAGGTTTGAACACCTTCAAGGCAAAGGTAGGGGAACACTTCCAAATCATCACAGCTCGTGAGCTTACGCCTTTCATCATCGACAATCAAGGGCCACTGGTTCCAGACAGTATCCCAGTTTTGGGAGAGCACGGCTTTCTCACTACCAGGGATGTCACGAAGATTCTCTGGCACTTTGGGCTCAACACGTTTCGTTCTAAGGATTTTCATTTGTTCAATGCGCGGTTTTATACCAAAGAAGCGTTCATTGGCCCAGAGGTCTGCCCCAAGAAGGAGAGGCTACATGACAAATCTCAGATCTTCGCTGGCAGCTGCATTGTTGTACTCCTCTACGTCAAGGACACGTTTGAAGATGTTGGAGATCTTATCACGGTGGAGTCTGGCAATAACGGTGCTAATGTAAGGTGCCATCTGCTTTGCAAACCTCGTTTCCTGATGTGACCGAGGCAGCTCAGAAGATACAGCTAAAGTGCCTCTTCCCCTTGGGTCCTCAGCTCTCTTCTTGGTTCAACTCTGGATCAATCTGGGGTTACAAGGGCTTTCAGTGAGACCCCAGGTCATTTCTCTGAGGCAGGGATTAAGTTCTGCTTTCTTCAACACGTCCGTCAGGGCCAAAGTAGTGGGGTCGATTCTTGCTCTTCACCCACAGCCTCGTTGGAACATTTCTTAACTTGGGATTGCTTCGCTCTTAGTTTGGTCCGTCACTTCAGTTCAAACGGGCTTGGGTGGGATTGCTAATTTCATCACATTGTCAGGATTATGACTTTCGATTCAATCTGGGAATGCCTGGGATTACAAGTGTCTCAGGGTATTAGGCCTCCAGGCCATTTATCATGAGCTGGGACTGCATCATATTCTCCTCAATTCGGCTGACGGGGTTAAGTGGGGTTTCTTCTCACCCTTTTGCCCAGGGCCCCGAAGTTTCAAGTTTCAAGTTTCAAGTTTCAAATTTCTTCTTGGGGTAGTTGGGCGATCAGTTTGCTGCTTCACTTCAGTACAAATGGGTTTGGCCTGGGATTGTTAATTCCACTTCGCTGGCCAGGACGATGACTGCCGTCCGACCCCTGATAAAGTGCATCTCTTTTCTCTATCTCTCCATCTTTTGAATCCACATCTTTCGGTTGTCCTGGTGTCCTGGTTGCTTCCTGTAGTCATTTTGGTTCAATTCGCTTTGCCCGTTCTGCTCCAACCCCTTCTCAAGTTATCTGGGAACACACTCTCATGCTTGCCCCTCAGAGGGTCGTCAGGCCATGGAATTCAAAGTCTCTCCAGTGCTGTATCTTCGAGGCGTGGGCATCCGTCTGCCCACGTGCACTGGCAATCGAAAGTTCCGAGATCGTTCCTGTAAATTCAGGATCATACAACCCACGGAAATGCGTCACACTCCACATGTATGAGAAGGGGCGCGAATTCGAGATACCCCTCAGGCAGCTATGGAATCTCTTTGAGGAATTTTTCTCAAGCAAGGCATGCAAGGACCTTATTGGGATCGTGGGAATTGCAGTACGCTCTATGTCTTTTGTACAGATTAAGACAATGTCATACAAGGGCGCAGTGTTCTACGACAACCGCTGGTCAGACCCTGGGAATTTCATCTACACTGTCTGGTGGAATATTTGGGGTCAAATGGCCAGGTATCTTCAAAGACGACAACCTACCAGTGCCTCGTCCAAGTCCATGGAGGAGCTTCGCTCAGTTGCTGGTCGTGTCACCGATGTACAGAGGATGGTCCGAGAGCGGTGGAACAGGGAACCCGACACTTCTCGATGGCTAGAGCTTATTGGAGATTTGATGGGGTTAGGGCTGGGAGCGGGGTATGTTGAACCAGATCAGTTCTGGAACATTATTCAGGGGATTTCTCCTATCATCTGCTCCATTCGGTCTATTTTGACGTTTGCTGATTAACATGGGTCTTTTGCTAGGACCGGGAAAGACCGTCGCCTTTTTCGCGGCCCATGTGCACCTCACACTCGGAAGTTTGCCGTGGCAATGTTTCACGGAATGCAAGTGCACAAATTTAATGTCACGGAATCTTCAGAGGTCTGGGTATCTTACCTAATTGCGGCCTCAGAGAACAGGCTCCAATACTAATGGAGCGGGGTATTTGACGCCCCACGGAATTTGCATTTGGGTCTGTATCGAGACCTATTTGTGTCCTCCTCTCCTCTCTTTGCCTCCCACCTAGGGGATTGGCTGACACCAGGAGATGTCACTTGTGCGATTCTATCTGGGACCCGCCTGGTCCATGCGATCTTAGGGACACCGTGGCTTCGCAACAATCCATCCTTCCTCAGGTGCCTCCGTGTTCTGGGACTCGAGTCTGTTCTCCTCTCTTGGGGTCTGGGGGGGTGGCCCCCTCCCCTTCCCTTGCCTCCTGTCGGCTCCTGCAGCCTCGGGCTCAAGCTTTCAGTATGCTACTTCCCAAGGCATCGGACCCTCACGTTATCTTTCAGGGGAAGCTTTGCAGGTCTAAACGCAAAGTCTGCTTCCTGTCTAAACAAGATCTTGAGGCACTCTCATACTGCTCTACGCTGCTATTCCAAAGGGTGGTCAAGTTGCCAGCTCGGTTTCTTGTACCATCGGACCTTGGTGGTCCTCATTTCACTTATGACTGGTGCAAAATCCCGCTTTTCAAAGCTTGTCGGGACAGCGGCTTTAAGGGACTGTATGTCAACGTTCGGGGTCCCGACGAAAGGGTTCGGAGAGTTCCTTGGAAAGAACTGGCTGCTGGTCAGTAGCCGTTTCGCCTCAAATGCTGACGGGAACTCTCGTCCGAGACGGCTGGGAAACATCCACATCCATATCCAATTCCAGGGGATGGCCAAACGCAGCCTTCCAGTCAAGCTAGCCGCCAAGAAGCGTCTCAAGTGGACACACGGCTCACTACTGTGAAATCTACACCAAAGTCTGGTATACGGAGTACTATGACACGTGGTTCGACCCCGAATCGGGCTGGCCTCACCCAGTGGTATGGTACCTATCTGACTACTGGTGGGACGGAGACTTCTTTGTGGAAAAGTGGCGCTGGAAGTACCCGTGAATGCAATTCCTGGGACTCCGACAGACTGAATCCCCTGGCGTCTGCGGTGCATGGGCCTGCGGCTTTTGGAGGACTCCCAGTATCCCTCAATCTCCTATGCATGTTTTTCAACGTTGTTGGTTGGCAAAATACAAAAGGTTATAAACAGATCCATCTTGCGCCCTCCATACTTGTTTGAATTCAACCTTACTCCATTGGTCTTGATATGCCTGGGGTGGGTTGTCACGGTTGAGTTCTCACTCGGCTTTGACATTCCATTTTGTATGCCTCCGTATCTTCTGGGTTCATTGCGTGCTTGGGACATTCAGTTTCTATTTTAGACTTTCGTTCAGTACATATATCCGTCTTGGTTGCTACTTATGTTCAATGGGTTTCATGGGACTCAATGAAAGATTTCTTTACTTCTTGCTTACTTCAGACCTTGGGACCATATGCCCCCAAGATTGGCTTCAAGAGCTACTCAAGCCACTCAAGATTGTTGATCAATTTGAGCATACTCCTTTATCTTGCATTACGTTTCTCATTTTTCTCTTCTTCATTCAAAGCAAGAGAGACCTTGTGGTGGGATTCATTTGGGACATCGGACAATCTATCATTCATGATTTCTTTCAGTATCATGGGTTTCAATCCTGGGCTGGGCTTCACCTTTCTTCTGCTTCATCTTCCTTCCGCCTCTCCTCTCGCCTCCCTCTTTCTCTACCGTACGCATTTGGCGTATTGGTGGCTTCTCAGGTTTGTGTTTTGGGAGAACCGACCTTTCAAGGCGCTTCATCATCATCATCATCCTCCTCCTCCTCCTGCTCCAGGCTGCGTTCATGATGCTGGCGGCTGACAACGAGGGCCAGCGGCGCTTAGCCGCGTCGGCGCAGGATTGGGCCCACGACCAGGCCCGCATGATGAGGGCGATGTTGCGGCACGCGTCGAAGATCGCTTCGAGGACGACGTCCACAATCGATCTCCGACTCGGCCCGACTAGCCCACACCCTCCTCCCTCCTCCCGAGGAGGGATGGTGGGGCGTGGAGGGGGATTGGGGAATGCTGGAAGGACGGGGGAAGGCGGAAGGGGGAGGTGAAGGAAGGAACGACGAGTGAGGAAGTGGAGGAAGGAACGAGGAGACGAGAGGGGATAGGTGGAGGAAGGAGGAATAAGGAAGTGGAGGAGACGGCATGTAGGAGATGAGGATGCGGATGCGCCTCCCCGAAGGACGCACATCCCCGAGTGGGCCCGCGTCTTCTTTGATGGTGATGGCGCTGACGGAGGGGGGGCAGCAGCACCAGCACCAGCACCAGCAGCAGCTGCACCAGAGCGTCGGAGGTCAGGCCTGGAGACGATCGCCACCATCGACGGCTGGGAGTTGGGCTGGCAGGCAGACATGCAGGAGCTCCTGCTGCTTCTGCTCCTCCTTCTCCCTCCTCCTCCTCCTCCCCCCCCTCCCCCTCCCCCTCCCCCCCTCCTCCCCCTCCTTGAAAAGGAGGAGGAGGAGGAGGAGGAGGAGGAGGGAGGCTGCGGAGGAGGAGGAGAAGGGGGAGGAGGAGGGGGGGGGTGGAGGAGGAGGAGGAGGAGGACGATGAAAATCAGAACGGGAAGAAACACTCGCTACCCCTCCCCGCCCCCCATCCCTATATGGGCAGGGGAGTAGGAAGGGTCCCTCAGTCCGCCTGGCGCGGGAAGCGTGGGCAACCAGAAGTCGAGTGGGTGGTGGCGCATGCTCAGAGCGACGCGAACCTGCCGCTGTCGGCATCGTGGCCAGATGGTTTCAGTTGGCAGGTTAGCGATGATAAAGCATTCGATGTGTCAACATATGTGTTTCTGCTATGGCCCGAAGGGGTCATACCTCCGACGCCGTCAGAGGTATGACCCCTTCGGGCCATAGCAGAACTGACCCCATAGATGATCACATCGAATGCCTTATCTGCGCAGGTCCCAGATACAGTTGGCAGCTCTGCGAACGCGAGAGTGGGTGGCAGCAGGGCTGGCGCAGCAGCAGTGTGGGAGGGCATCGAGGAGTCCAGCGGAGAGAGAGTGAATATTGTTTTCGAGAACAAGCAGCAGAAACGGTGGCTTCAGGTGAGGCACAAGGGGCAGCTGATGCAACTCATGAACTACAAAGATGAGGAGTCCGCAAAAAAGTGGCTGATCAATCTTGTGCAACGGTACTGCAAAGGCAGAGTGGATAAACCGATGATGGAAATTGAGCAAGCAGCATGGCTAGAGGCTAACGGAACATCAAGAAAGAGACCTTCGGCAGCAATGAAACGACCAGCAGCGCGGCGGCCGATATCGGCAGCACAGAAGCCAGACGATGATGATACTGGCCTCGACCCCCAGCCCGAGGGCGACGCGGACAAGGATCAGGAAGAGGAGGAAGAGGAGGAGGAGGAAGAGGCCGAGCAAGGCGACGAGGAGCAGCACCCTGGCGAGGAGCAGGAACAGCACCTGGCAATGAAGCGCCCAGCAGCAGCCGAGCCCCCGCTGGCGAAGATCCCGAAGCAGATGATGAAGGTGGCATCGGCGCAGGCGGCGACTTCGGATGCATCGGCGGCGCAGGCACCTGCGAAAGCGGCATCGGCGGCGCAGGCGGCACCGATGAAGGCGCCAGCGCAGGAGGCAGCCGGGTATGTAGAGGCCGAGGATATTCCTCGCTCCGTTTTCGACATGTAGGCTGGATGACAGACGCCCCAGCCTGCAGCATGTTTTTGCTTGAAGCATTGGGGCGAGCACGCCTCGCAACGCACGCTGCTGTTTGGGAGCGGATTCAGCGATGGCGACAGCAACGACAATAATGGTGACACCATCAACGTCAGATCTCCAAACCGACCCGTATAAGTCAAGCAATAATCCCCAATCGAATATTTTCTCAGCCGCCCCCCGAACTCACCCCCAACCCCAAATTACCCCCAAGTCAACGAATCACCCCAATCACCCCCTCTACAAAAAACAATCACGCCCCAACCAATACCACTCACAATCATTCCCTCCAAAGTCCATCCCTCCCCTCTCTGCCCACCTATCTCCCTCCCACTCCTCCTCCTCATCCTCATCCTCTTCCTTCTCCTCCCACTCTGTCCACTTTTATCTCCCACCCACTCCTCCCCCTATCTCCCACTCCTCCCCCCTCCACGCTGCAGAACTCGCCTTCCCCCTCACAGCCCTCTCGCATGCCATAGCCTTTTTGGGCCGAGGCGTCACGATCGATTCGCGCGACGCGGATCATGGCGCCGCCAGCGGGGCGATTGCGGGATTGCCCCGAGACAAGCGACGATGAGATGGCGACGATTCTTGGACAGATCCCACGGCCGACCGACACCTTGGCGGAGAGCCCGATGGGGCCCAACATGACCGAACTCCTCGCTTCCGATCGCTTTCCATCAGAGGCCGACGTGGCCGACGCACAGCAGAGAGATGTTGAGCACGCAGAGAGGATGGCAAATGCAATCGACATCGGCGGCGAATCCCAACCAGTGGCAGGCATGGCAGATTCTCTCGAGGCAGAGGCGCTGGCAGCTGAGGAAGAGGCACGGCTGGCAGCTGAGGAAGAGGAGGCGGCAGCTGAGGCAGAGGTGGCGGCAGCTGAGGCAGAGCAGACAGGGGCAGGTGATGAATCCGAGTTGCAGGCGGCGCTTCAGGCGTCGCAGCAGGAGGCGGACACCATGGCCAAGCGGCAGCAGGCAGAGGATGATGAGATGAAAGCAGCCGTTGCAGCATCGCGTGAGGAGGCAGAGGAGAAAGGTATTGAGATTTCTGGCGTGCGCGATGTGTGGTCGGCAACCAGCGCGGGCCCGATCGGCTCGAAGGTCACCGCGGAGCGCCTCGTCGGCATCGCGCGGGTGGCTGCTGAGGACACAGGGGTTTCATCGAGGGGTCAGGGATTCTACAGAAAAACGCTCCCCGATCATCGAACCGATTATCTCGACGATCGCATCGATGATCGGGGCCTCCCGGAATCCATCGTACTCAGACCCCCCCTTCACGAGGGCATTGCCATTAGCACTGAACAGGGCTTGCACAGAAAAACGCTCCCCGATCATCGACGCGATCATCTCGATGATCGCATCAATGATCGGGGCCTCTTGGAATCCACCGTGCCAAGACACGACCCTTACGGATTGTCGGGCTGCCCCCGCCGACGATCAGGACGTTGGCGCGGCGCGCAGGGGCCAGAAGCGCTCGGCCAAGTCGACGGACGAGCAGGAGGAGCGAGGGAACGCGGAATGGAGGAGAGAGGGGGTGGTGGACCTATAGGGGGGTGGTGGATGGGACCTACAGGGGGGTGGTGGATAGGTGGAGAGCGAGGACTCGACGGGAAGGGACTCGGAGGGAAGGGAAAAGGATAGGGAAGGAGGGATAGAGGGAGGATGGAGAAGAGTTATAGGGAATCCGCTCCCTCCTCACTCCTCACTCCTCCTCCTCCTCCTCCTCCTCCTCCTCCGCCTCCTCCTCCTCCTCCTCCTCCTCCTCCTCCTCCTCCTCCTCACTCCTCCTCCTCCTCCTCCTCCTCCTCATCCTCCTCCCCCATCCTCCTCCTACGCCATTATGGTGTCTTTGCGTGCCCATAGGAAGACGCGCCGACAGAGTTCACAACCCCGCAGAAGGTATCCAAGACAGCTGCGCTGCAGCAGTGCAGGCAGAGCCAGGAACGCCCCGAGACCATGATCAAGAGCAACAACACAATCGACGACGTCGGGGCCCACGAGGAGATGATGAAACTGTTCACGTCCGAGGGCCTGAAAGCCATCCTCGGAATGAAGGGGATCACGCCGGGAGATCTGTCGCCGCCCCAGAACGCGTTCAACGACAACGAGTTCGTCGCCGCGCCTGGGTCGCAGATGGCCATCGACCTCGCCGAGAAGGACCCGAAGGTGCTCAAGATGCAGGCCGAGGAGCAGATGTGGGAGCACGTCAAGTCGCTCGGCTTCGTCTTCAAGACGAACGCGAAGGGCGGGAATGCCATCGCCTCGCGCTGGCAACGAGTGGTGGACAAGGAGGGCAGCAAGGAGAACGTGGAGTACAAGGCGCTGAAGGGCAACAGCAGCGAGCAAGAGGCCTACAGGGCCTCCTGGGCGAGGGAGAAGTACCAGGAGTTCGTCAAGAGACGCGAGAAGGTCACGACCTTCTCGCGAACCGAGTACAAGAATGGCCAGTACCTGGCCATCGGGCGCGTCGCCCATCTCGAGGGCGGAGGGCGTCTTGGCTGGTTGCAGGCTCCGCCTGCTGGTTTGTAACATCGGGGGTCCGCTCGTGACCTCAGCAGCGATCGACCTCAGCCGATCGAGTCGTTGATCAGCTCGCCTTGAGATCGACGTCCCCACCCATCGAAACGAAAACATTGGAGGGGGGATCACCAATGATGATCAGGAGGAGGCGCTACCTCGAAATCAACAGGCGAGGTTTGCCACCCTCCTTACGCCGCGCCTCAGGCGATTAAGATCTTCTGCAAGACGATGGCGATGGGGCCGCCGTGGATCGCCTACGATGAGCTCAGCGAGTCCCTGGGGACTCTCTACATCATCCGCGGCACGAAGGAGGTTTTCACGGAGGCCTGGACGAAGCATGAGGTCTGGAGCAACGAGCCCGAGCTGACGGGTGAGGAGAGCCAGAAGCGCACGGCGGGCGCAGCCGCGATGCCCGAGCTCGAGGCCAAGAGGAGGACGACTGAGCAGGAGGAGGCCGCTGCTCCTGAGGATGTCACGCTGAAGTGCCCCACGGAGGACGACGAGACGATCGCGCCCAAGGCGGCTGCGGAGGCATCCAGTTCCCAAGGCCAGGCGAAACCCAAGGCCAAGGCCAAGGCGAAAGCTGAGGCCGCCAGGAAGAAGAAGGCTCAGGAGACCGCAGCCGCGAAGGAGGCAGCGGCGGCCGCGAAGAAAGCCGCAGCTGAGGCTGGTGATGGCGCTGGCGACGGGCACGGCGGTGGCTCAATCAAGGACCAGATGGCCAAGGCCAAGAAAGTGGTGACCAAGTATACGTTGTCAATGTCGAATGCGCACACCATCAAGGCGTCCATCGTGGAGGGCGACCAGCAGTGGGCGTGGGCAAAGGACGACACTGACGCAGCGGCTCTGCTGAAGGCCATGGACACGATGAAGGAGAAGCTCTCGCAGGACCATCAGTTGAGCTCAGCGCTGACTCGCGACCTCCCCATGGTGCGCAGGATGATCAAAGACGAGTTCATCTTCGCGAAGACCCTGGACTCGGTGGAGAGCCTCGAGCCGCTCATCGAGACGATCTCGCAGCACGTTCGGAGCCTCCTGCAGGTGCACGAGATCAAGAACAAGAAGATCTCATCCTGATGTGGTCTTCAGATGCCGAGGCATCGGGGTTTGCAGAGCGTGCATACTGTATAAGTATGTGTTTAGTTCTGCCTCGAACGACGGGGTGAACATGTGGCCTTTTTTGCATGGCCCGCCAGTGGAGTCTGAAGACTCCATGCGTGACGTTGGGCCCCAGGAGGATCAGTGTATTCACATGCCTCTTCCTCATCCTCGTCCCTCCTCCTCCTCGCCTCCCGACCCTCCTCGTCCCTCGTCCTCCTCCCGCTCACTCCCACCCCATCCCATCCCACTCCTCCTGCTCGTCCTCCTCCCGCTCACTCCCACTCTCACTCCTCCTCACGCTCGCTCCCACCTCACTCGTGCTCGGGTGCCGACTTTGAAGCCCGCGGAGGCCAGAGAGCGGCGAACACCGCCTGACGGGACGGAATCGGGGCCGAACGGCCCCGTGATCGACCGAATCGACCGATGATCTACCGATGATTTTCCGATGATCCGGCAACCGATGATCACCGATGATCGTCGCTCAAACCATGGTTTTTCACAGGGTTTCGCGACCGATGATCGGCCGATGATCCCCAGTGAACCGATGATCAACCGATGATCCACCGATGATTCACCGGTCTTCGTCGAGTTTCTGCGTTGGGATCACCATTTGCTTGAGAGTGGGCTGCAATCCCTGGCGAGATGGGCCCAACGGCACGGATTTCTAGCGCTGTAGCTACTGTGGAGCCTCGAGCTGATGAATTCGAGTGCTCAGCTCTGTGCGCCTCTCTGGTTTTCAATCTTACCTCCGAAATCTGATCCCTGGTTGCACGGAGGGGGCCCTGGTCCGACCTGAGCCCCAGGGGGCTCGTAGACTTCGACGGTCGGGCCCCACGGGGGGGCCCTCGTCCGCCGAATCCGACCCATCGGATAATCCCCATACTTCATCCTTCTCCCCCGACCTCCCTGCAGAGACGGCGCTGTCTAGCGCCGCCCACTGCCATTCGTGGTGGTTCGCGGTGGCATCGGATAGCTCGAGTGCTCATTCCTGTCAGATAACCGACGGTGATGACAGCAATCGGACAGTGGCACACACACACAAGTTGCGGATGAAAGCGAGGGGCTCGGGTCCTGGTTCGTTGTTAAGAAACATTTTTCTAACATCAGCGACATATTTCTACATATTTCGCAAGACCGTTCGGCAACATAGTTCTAACATCAGCGAACGATCGTCGTGCTTCCCTCTGGCCCACGGTCGCGCTTCCCTCCGGCCCTCGCCCCACCCGCACCGTCCGCCACACGGCCGACGGAGAAGATCGACTTCAAGGCAGCCCGTGCGCGCGGCGCCGCCCGTGCGCGCGTGCCCTGGCCCCCCATCCTCCTCCTCCTCCTCCTCCTCCTCCTCCTCCTCCGCCTCCTCCACCTCCTCCTCCTGCTCCTCCTCCTCCTCCTCCTCCTCCTGCTCCTCCTCCGGGAGAAGAGGGGAACGGGGGGCAGTTCAGATGAGGTCAGCAGGGAAGTCAGAGGAGGAGTAGGAGTTCAGAGGGGAAAGCGAGAGGAGGAAGTCAGAAGAGGAGGATGTGAGGAAATGAGAGGAAGTCCGAAGTGGAATATATCAGAGGAGGAGGAGGAGTAGGAGGTCAGAGGAGGAGTAGGAAGCCAGAGGCGGGGACAACACATAAGCAAGTGAAGGAGAGCGGGGGGGAACGGCCAGGACGACGACTAACATCGTATAACGAATACATAGAGGAAAACGAGGAGGAGTATGAGGAGTATGAGGATGCGCACTGCGATCCAATCGTACCAATCATCTATGGCTCAATTGTTCTAACCTAAGCTGCGCGCTTGTTTGGAGCGGCCCCACGCCGCATGAGCTCGCCGCCATGTCTCTTGATAGGAGCAGGAGCTCTCGAGAGATTCAAAGGCGCTTCGCTCCTTCCACGCCCGAGCAGAGAGAGGCATGTGCCAATCTTCTCAGACTACATTTGAAACTTTACGGTTCTTGCAAACTCAACGCGATTGAGTTCACGACCGCCTGCTTCTTTGCAGAGAAGGCGGGAGTACCAGGAGGAGCGTTTTCAAGATATTCAGTCGAGCCTGGCCAACACCACGTGGATCAGGTGCTCCCGCCGCCCAAGAACCTATGCACCGTGCCGGCCCCAATGAACTACAACAGGCGCCCGCAGAGGACGATCAAGGATGTGCCGATATCACTTGTTTGCGAGAGTTTGTTAGAAGAGCTGACGAGCGATAATGAGACGTTTGGGCTGCTGGATGCAGGTCCAGGTCAAGCCACTGAGTCGGTGCTGGATCTACCTGTATATCAGAACCACCGCGGAGTCATTCAGGCCCGTAGGAACAAAGAGCGGCTTCCTGTTCCATTGTGTTTCTACTTGGACGGCGTGAACTATCGCGCCCAGGCGGCGGGACGAATGGACAGTACATTGGGCATGTGGCTCATTAACCTCCTCACTGGGAGCCGCCATTTAATATCAGTGACACGCGCTTCGGACCATTGTTTGTGCGGGTGCAGGGGCTGGTGCAGTCTGCACCCTCACCTCCAAGCAGTGCGTTGGCAACTCGACGCGATCGCGTCTGGACGACGGCCACCCGTGCGACATGATGGAGCAGCGATGGGCGTTGAACCGACCGACTTACCATTCAAAGGAGTTCTCATTTGGATCAAGGGCGATTGGGGTGAGCATGCGAAGTCCTTGGGCTTAACAGCCTGTACCAGCGTCCACTCGCCTTGTCAATTTTGCAAATGTAATAGGGACGAGATGCACCTAGTATATCCGGGGCTGAAAAATCATGACGGCATCGAGTGGCCCCTCCGCTCCCACACTGATTATGAGGCGGCTTGCAAGATGTGCGAGGTGCACGTGCGGTTGACATCACTTTCCAGCAGGAAGGCCATTGTACGAGCGTTGAAGTGGCGCAAGGGTGGGGTCGGCGTGGGCGGGCGAGTCGTGGACTACGACCTAGAGGTAGCTGGAGTCCACCTCCAGGCGGGGGGCCGTCTTGAGCCGTCCAAGGAAGTTCTGGATGTGGCTGCACTCGGGCGTCTTCCTTTGCCGCGGAACGTTGTTTTCTGGAGAGCTAGGCGAGACCACAAGCAGAGGCTTCTCGACTCGGTGACGCATCGCTGCGTCCTCTTCGACGACGGCTTGGACACGTCGCCTCACAAGAGCTTAGCGGTGGACGCCCTGCACTGCCTCTACTTCGGGCCCGTCATGAGGTTCGTGAGTTCGTCCCTCTGGAGGCTCATCTTGAAAAACGTGTGGCGCTTCGCTGGCACTCTCGAGCAGGTGGTCGAGCTTGGGTCCAGGCAGCTTGGGGCAGAGCTGCAGCAGTGGCAGGAGGCGCAGAATATCCCTCACTCAGCTCGCCTGGCCACCCTGTCGGCGAAGATGCTGGGGAAGCGCCGCGGGGCGACTCTCCAGGACCTTTTCTTTGTTTTTCGGGATACAGAAAAGGATGAGGGGAAGGAGGATCAGGAGGACAAGTATAGATATTACATCCTGGACGACAAACGAAACATGGGGGGCCCTTGGGGAGCGGTGGAAACGAGCAGAAGAACAAAAAGCGGACCCAAACGAGAGGGGAGGGAGGATGAGGATCCTGAAAAGGAGGGGGGGAGCAGGAGGAGGAGGAGGAGGAGGAGGAGGGGGAGGAGGGGGAGGAGGAGGAGGGGAAGGATGAGGGCGGGAGGAGGGGGAGGGAGGAGGGTGGGAGGAGGGAGGAGGGAGGCAGGAGTTTCGAACCACAAATGTCGGATAATCGCCCGATCATCGCGATGATCGGAACGACGATACTCGCCCAGTCAATGATCGGCGCTACGGTCATCGCCCGATCATCGCGATGATTGTGCGATGATCGGGCGATGATTGTGCCCAGTGATGGCCCTTTCAGGCTCATTTCGAGCCGGTGAGCACCCCTCGGGCTGTGTCGGGATGATCGTGCGATGATCGGGCGATGATTGGGCCCAGTGATGGCCCTTTTAGGCTCATTTCGAGCCGGTGAGCACCCCTCGGGCTGTGTCGGGCCGGTGAAAAACACGTCTTCAGCATCCGAACCATCCTGGTTGCGCAATGTCGCTCAAGGCTGCAGAGTGCGGCCTCGTCCTTCCGTTTTGCATCGACATGTTACGTAAGCACGGCGGTGCAGCTGTCTTCGGGAAAGGCCTTCTGCAGGCGGGTGTGTCTCTTTCGCAAATATTGAATATAATTCGTCATGTCCGGCGCAAGTTTACTGGCGTTGGAAAAGATATGCTTTTGGACGCGGCGCACACCCATCTCCTGGCTTGCGCGGAAGCAGGCCTGCAGTACACCCCCAAGAGCCATCTGCTGTGCCACGTGATCGACAGGAGATCGGTTGAAAGCGCACCCCGCCCTTGGTAGGCCCCCGATTAAACAGAAATCAACACGCGGTGAGAAACAATGGGGGTTTGGGGCATCCTAGGTAGGAATAAGAAAATATGTGTATTGTGTTTGGTTCCTGGTGCTCCCAGGGTTGACACCCAGGGCCCCCCCAAGCAGTGCAACTGCTTTATAGACGAGTCGTTGAACTCGATGCTCAGGGACGTGGCCATTTTTGCTCACAGGGCCACGTTCGAGAAGCGCATCTTCGCACTGCTGGATCTTCAATCGCGCGTAGGTGTTTCTCAATACCTTCCGACACGGCCATGGCTTCCGCTCGTGGCTGGCGTGGCGTTGCGTGGATGCTTGTGTTAATGTTCGTGGCCCAGTCGTTTGCTGCGCCAGATCACGATATTGGGATGAAATGGGCGGCGAGGACCGCTCGCGAGATGCATTCCAAGGGAGTTGGCCTGAACTTGAAGGACGGTACTTCGCCTGTGATGTTGCAGTGCTGTATCGATTACTTTGTGCATGCGATGCCGTTCATACCTCGGCACACGGGATTTGTGGAGGTGTTCAGTGGAAAAGGTGGCACTACTGAGCGAGTGAGATCTAAACAGATTCGAGCCTTTGCTGTAGACCGCACTCTCAAGACTGATGGCTCGCATGACGTCTGCACCGCGTACGTCCTGTGGCTTTGGGCACGCTCCGCGTCGGCAGCTTCGCCCACCTGGCCCCGGAATGCTCGACGTGGATTGGCTTGGCCCGCGCGCGCACCAGGCGCCGCCGTGGCGACACTGAAGGTGACGTCTCGCGGGAGAAGGTGTTGGAGGCCAACCACGTGGCTGCCTTCACGTCCTTGCGGTGGAAAAATAACAGCGGGTAGGAGGAGAGGAAGGAGGAGGAGGAGGAGGAGAATGAGTAGGAGGACGAGGAAAGAGAGGAGGAGGAGGAATGGGCGAGGAGGAGGAGGAGGAATAGGAGGAGGAGGCAGAAGAGGAGGATGAGGGAGGCTGAGGACGAGAACGCGAATCAAGCTTGCAGTCCATCCCCTTGAGGTCCTACGTGATGGTTCTTGCCGCGGTGCGCGGCTTCTATGTTTCCGTGGAGCAGCCTGCGCACAGCTTACTGTTTCACGACCCTTCAATGGTGGATGCGATCAAGAATGTATCTGCCAAGAAAATGTTCCTCTGGATGGGCGGTTGGGGCGGCAACTCATTGAAACCTACTGAGATCTACTACACCTGCCCCGCCGAGAGGTTCAGCGTTCTCCACAAGAGTTTCAAGGAGGCGGCTGCGGTTCAGGGCATGCAGCGGCCGCGTCGTCAAGAAGAAGAGTGCTCGCACCTCTGGCAAGGGCTGGAAGACTGGCGAGTGGATCACGGGGAAGAAGGCGGAGCTCAAGCAGACGCAGGAGTACCCTGACAACTTCTGCGCAGCCTTCGCTGATCTGATTGAGTCCGTGTTCGACGCCCCTGGAACGGCGTCGCTGAGCATGCCGTCGGTCTTGAAGTACTAGGCAGGGCCCGCTCTGAAACGAGGCCGCGCTGACCCATGTGGACTTGGCGTGGGCAAGCCACGCTGTTTGAGCTCGCGAATGGCCGTCGAAAACACACCAGCAGATGATGTTGCATCGGCGATCGCATCAGGAGTTTGGCAATTCAGGCCATCGTGCCAATTTTGGCGCTCGGCCATAGCATCGCAGGCAAAACAAATCAAGGAATTCGAAGGAGGGTGGGAAAAGGAAGGATGGGAAGGGGGAGGGTGGGAAGGGGGTGGACACGGTGAGGAGAAAGAGGCGTCTGACCCCCCCGCACCTCCCGCTCACCTCCCTCTCCTTGCGTTCTTCTAGAACCATGTTCGCCCAATAATGGCAATCCAATGCGAACAAACGGCCACGCCGCGTGCTGCCTAGTACGATCACCACCCCGCCTGATGCGCTCCCCGCCCCCCCCCCGATGTCCAAACTAGCGAGACTCTGAATGAGGAGGTTGAGGAGGCGGCGGATGAGAAGTCAGAGCACAGCCTGGACAGAATGGACAGGCTGGATGAGGAGGAGGGCGAGGAAGAAGGAAAAGATGAAGAAGAATAATAAGAAGAAGAATAAGAAGAATAATAAGAAGGAGAACACGACGAGGAGGAGGAGGAGGGGGAGGAGGAGGAGGAGCAGGAGGAGAAGAGGGCATTACCCCTCCACGTCGTCGCCGACAGGGCTGAGCGCGGGATCGATCTTTGGAGGTGCCAGGGCAGAACGCTGTTTCGGGGGGGGGGCGTCCTCCGAACCATGCCTCCCGCGGCCGCCTTGCCGCCCAGGTTCCTCTTTCGCCGCTCTTCCATCTCCGCGCCTTGGCCCCTGGAGCAGGGCTATCGCACTGCAAAGCGGATGAAAGAGGAAACTGGGCGGCAGGCGCCCGCGGGAAGCTGGAAGGAGTCACCCACGTCCGTACCCCGAGGAAAAAACACAGGAGGGAGAGGGCCGAGGCCAAACGCGCTGAGGAGGCAAGGCGCAGGGCTAGAAGCGCTGAGTTCGACAGGGTCCAAGCTGTCACCTGGGCGACGCCAACCAGCGCCATGCAAGAGGAGGAGGAGGAGGAGGAGGAGGAGGAGGAGGAGCTCGAAAGTCGACCGGGACTGATGCACGGTTGGCGTCGCCCGAACCATGAATTCGGTGATATGTGGGGAACCTTACCCGCCCCGCCGTCCAGAGCCCACGCCCCGAGTTAGGCAACCTAGGAGTAGCCTGCTCTCTAAGCGTTTTCCCATCAGGCCGCGCCCTTTCAAATTGAAGATGTAGCCTCTCGGCCGCGGGTGAAAGTAGGAACAACAACGTGGTGGTAGCACATTTTCTGTGGACTCCCGAAGCCGAGGAAGCGGCCGAGGAGGAGGAGGGGGGATGAGGAGGAGGAGGCGGAGGAGGAGGAGGAGGAGGGAGGTCGCGCGGAAAGCCTTAAGAGGCCGTCGGCAGCGACGCTTTTTTTTTTTTTGGCGCGAAGGGCGGCGCCCTGGAGGAGGGGGCGGATGAAGTGGATGAGGCGGCGGCGGGCCGGGTAGGGCGACGACGACGACGAGGGAAAATGGGGTGTTTTGCATCACGTGCAGCGTCGAATGACGCACCTCGCACATTTTCTGTGGACTCCCGAGACCGAGGAGGCGACCGAGGAGGAGGAGGAGGGGGAGGCGGAGGAGGAGGAGGAGGAGGGCGAGGAGGAGGAAGAGGAGGAGGGAGGCCGACACTTTTTTTTTTTGCGAAGCCATGTAAAAGTATAGGAAAGCCAACCTCGCGCACACAATGATATAAACTGCTCTGCGCGCAAGTACGGTACCCCGCCAAACGCATAACACCTGGCACGATACCAAGTAACAGTCTAGGAAAACCAACTTCGTGCACAAAGATATAGAACACTCCGCAACCATGTCAAACGCATAAAATCTGGGACGATTAATTGTCCCACACGGGTGTTGTGGGACAATAAATCGACCAACACATGTAAGTACAGTGTTGGTCGAAAAAACTGTTCCAGAGGACCTCTGGGGACCTGAATACGCACTGCGTCACAATAGTTTTACTTCAACTCAACTGCAGGACCACCGGTTCGCCCTCGCTTTTAACTCCCAAGTCAACTACGACACGCGGTACAAACACCACAGGGAGGACATTCTCCATTTCACCTTTTGCTGGATTGTAGCCGCCGTGCATGACGACCTTCAACGCGCGCCCCTTCAGGGAACAGCCGGTTGGCACCCGTGTGGATGAGATGGAACCCCTGGACGACACTTGCCAAACGCACGGCAACTCGCAAGCAGATGATGGGCAACATGACCACGCGGCTCACATGGCACCCCCATAAAGAAACCCACAGACATGATGGCCAACCGTCATGCTTTCCCCAAGCAATTGCAACACAAAATATGCTCTGACCGTCGTGAACACGCCCAAGCGTGCAACCGAGAACTGGCGCAGGCGGCCCAGTGCTCTCCAAGGATGCAGTCATTGATCGTAGACTCAGAACAAATTGCATAGCCCCTTGATGCACGAGGCAACAACCCCTTTGCCGACAGACATTACACACATACCATTTGTTGACAACGGTGTTGGATTCGATCTCGATGACCCTACGATACCACGGGAGGAGAAAGGATCCATCAAACGCCCACCATCGGGAGAACTGGGCAGCCCAGCTTGCACCCTCAATGTTCGCATGAACCCACCAAGTCGCAACCGAAAGCCACGCCAATGCTGCTGGCATGATCTTATCACTGGGAATGCCCGGATTGCAAAAAGAACGACGGTAAAAACAAGCGGGGCCACCTGCTCACACCAGGCAAGCGCAGATTTGCCCAACCATGGCAGAATCCAGACAACCGCGGACAAGCCCCACCGGCTGCGCCAGCATCGGCGGAAGGGGCACCTGTACATGGTGTTGCTGCGCCAGCAGCAGTGCCGGACGACCTTCGGCGAGGTGCCTGCATCAGCAGAGCTACCACCAGCTCGACAGAGACCCTGGGGAGAAGCACGGCCACGTGCACCTCTACCTCCATGTAGGAATCCCCATGAGCCAATTGTGGGCGCCAGCAGCTACGACGTGACGAGGCGCACGCAGTGGCTCTGGGGCCAGCAGCTCCACTCACCCTCCGCGTGTCGCAGGACGACGCGGACGAGAGGAAAGCGGCGCTGCGCCGCCTCCTCCCCCGCCTCCAGCAGAAGCACGGCCGCGAGAAAGGTAACCTGATTAGTTAAAGTTAGAGATTCAGATAAGCCTTGAAAACTTACAGAACTATGATCCGACCACCGTTCTGAAGGAGCGGCAAAAGCTCCATTTACGCTGGCAGCACGCCTCTGAACCAAAGATGCGCACAATATTGTCTCGCGTGGGAAGTGCAGTTGTACGATTGAACGCGCTAGAAGGCGCAGTTGACTCTTGCCGCGAGTGCCGAGCTTGGGGGAAACAGGTAATACAGTCATGCATTCGATAAGCGCCCCTGGCAAATTCAACGACGAAGTCGAGTGCGATTTGAAGTTCTACAGACAACATTGCGCGCCACATCATCGACCGATGCATTCGGTGGGCTGCAGGCCTAGAACCTGCCGACAGGACGATGCATGCGGTATTAGACGCCTATCACAATTGCAAGATGCAGCGCGGTCCATATACCGCGTTGCACTCCGACGGAGAAGGGGGCCAAATCCACCCTGAAGGCAAAAGGCGCAGAACTTCGCGTTCGTGCTCGAGGCCGGCGCGCCCTTTTTTCTCGGGCGGGGCATGGCGATTCCAGGCTTGGCTTTGGCCTTTCCCGCCCTGCGGTAGATGCAGAGGTGGCTGCCGCGACGGCCCCCGGTGACTTCTGCCCGCTGCCTCGCCGCGCGCGTCGGCCCCCCGCGCAGGTGGAGATGCCGACGCGGGCCCCGCCCCGAGCCCTCGCGAAGGCGAGGGGGGCTCGGAGCCAGACTAATGATTTCTTGTTTGGGGGGAGGATTTGCCTCAGTGGCGATCTCCTCCAAAAACCTTCTTTCCCATGCTACATGGCGCTTTGGCTGCAGATATCTGGAACATGAAAAATACTTTGCCCTGCAGTTCCTCATCTGGAATTACTTTAAGATAGAACATATTGTAACTGTACGTCTAGATAAATCTTCCACAGGTTACCGGCAGCACCCATCGCTGATACTTGTGCCCTGGCAAAATAATGATCATTACGTCACACCAGGAATTCACAACTACGAATCAGAAGGTACCGCCCTCAAGATGTTCGACGTCGCTGGCACTGCACATGCAAGAGTCACACAGCGCTTAAAGTCATCAAAACTTGTAGCAGACTATCGCGAGGACCTCTCATAGTTAAGGGACCTGGCGGACGCGCCAGCGACGGGCGGCCGCGCCCAAGCGGAGGACAGACCACCAGCACCGACCGCCCTTGACCGTAGACTACCACCTATTGCTAAACATCAGAATTGGATTTGGAAGCACATGCAATGGACACGCGGCATGTAGAGCTCCGAGAGGACACGGAACTACTCGAGACCCCTTTCACGGGAGTCATTGCGTTCGGTGCCCAACCGAGATGGTCGCCGACGACCGCGCGCTCGCGGCTGCGGCCAGTAAAGGCCAAGGACACTTGCGAGGAAAAAGGTTATGCTCGGAATCATGATACCGACGAAACGTTTCTGGCACTTTGGAGGGCTGAATACGACGAGACATGCGATCTCGACCCGGACGACCACGGCCAGTGCGTCGAGGTATGCTTTACTGCTGACATGGCCATGGTCGCTCTATCAGAACAATAATACCAGTCACTGCGCAGCGACCACCAAACCACAATGCGCGCACATGTCTCGGCCGCAGCAGAAAGAGCTGCAGGTGCCAAGGAAGTCGACCCCCTGGCGAGGCAGAAACACAAGCCAACCCGACACATCTATCTCAGGCCTTGTACACCGAACCGAAAATGTGGCACGATAACAAATGTTTCAAGATACGAAAAATCAAGCATGCTACTATAGTAGCATGGCCGCACAAGTGGAAGCGCGTCAAGAACGTCAACGGCGACATGGGACGGACAATGCGACTGCGCCCTGTCATTTGTGGCCTCGTGGGCGCCGAGGCACTCGACGTAGGAACCTCCTCAGGCACAGCTCGGCGAGCAAACCAGAAACTGCTCGCCAGCGCGGCCGCTCGCACGAAACAGTGGATCATGGCATCCATGGACATCGACAAAACTTTCTTGAATGCTCTGACTTACCACGAGGTGGCAGAGGCCACCGGTGAGAAAGAGCGCGCGGCATGCTTCGCCCTTCCACCTCATTCGGCCTCGGTGCTACGCACGCTGTCCGGCATCTCGCTCCATGACGAGTCAAAACGTTGCCTTGAGTGTCTTGAACAAGGCGCACGCGCCGAAGGCGCCCCTAGGGCTGTCGAACCATCGCGCGAGGTTCCGGGCCGAAGCCCACATATGATGAAGAATTTGAGTCAAGCCCAAACCTCCTGACAGCCAAGCACGCTGACGACACCCACGCGGCAGGAATGAAGGAAACCATAGACAAGTGCGTCAAATGTGTAGAAGGTACGTTCAGCGCATGTAAATTGAACAAGCGCTGGTGCACCAATTGCGCCGCGCGATGCACAGGGACCGAGGGCGGCCACGCCCAGCTAGATCAGGATGAAGAAATGGAACAGCTTCGTCCGGCACAGCATAACTTACGGTCGATGTAGCGGGGGAAAAAAGGCGAAGAAGACAGCGCCCGATATGTTCATCTGTTTACGTGGCGCCTTGGAATATGCATCGATCACTCAAGTATGTTTAATGCTTCACCCCGTACCCTTGCAACGTGCACAGAAACCCGCAAACCTCCCAGAGCGATGACGTAACGCTTTCACATGCAAGCAGCAGCCATGTTCGGAGACAACGATATAAACCCGCGACCCCGACAGGAGAAGTGGACCTTCACAGTGGCTTAGGAAATCGTCGCCTAAACGAGGACGAAGATGACGAAGTAAAATGATATGGCATCCGAGGAGCCAACTTTTTACTGCGTGGACACGCGCCCAACGGTAACGCAGTGGCACAATTGATTGCGCGCTGCAAGTCACATCGGTTGCAGGCGCGCTCCAGCTATTCAGCTGAAACATTGAGAACCGCTTATAATCTTGCGGACTGTTATCTTACCACCGCTACGCTACATGAGCTTACAGCTGGACATCAACACCTACCAACTTCAGAACATTATGGAGTTAGGTGGTTTCATCTTTATGGCCATCCTTACCATGGACGCTGAGTCGGGCTTCAAATCCGCATCAAGTAAGATCTTGAAGACGCCGACCGAATGCGCCCTGCTGGGACCTATCAGTTGGATAAGACAGACGATGGACCGAGGTATTGTTCATAGCTTGCAATGGTGTGAGACACGAGATGTGCCCGTTGACGGTCATGCCAAGGGGCGCATCGATCGCGCGTCACTGCTGCATTTGATGGAAGGAATTCAATCGCCCAAGTACGACGCACAGAAATACGCACCCTATGGAGGCAAGAAAGACACTGCACCGACACAGGGGTGCCCTCTACGAGGACGAGTACTCAAACTCGGAGAAATAGTTATCACCGCCCGGGCACGGGCATGTCTACCTACAATATAGTCATCCTCGCCTGGGCACAGGCATAGACACTTAAAGAGTCACAGCTACCGCGGGCGCCCGGACACGCGCGATATTGTTTATTCTAAGAGGTGACAGCCCGGCCATTTCCCAACGCCCACTGCACGCTTTGACGGCTGGAATTTGGCCAGTCGCCCCCCTTTGAATCCTCTGCGGACTGTCGCGCGGATTTGCCCGTGGCCATCCATAATTATCCACAGCTCGTCGTGGCCCGAATGTTTTGCGTTGTCTGTTCTTTGCCTTGTTACTTTGCACTGTCGAGGGCGATGACAAACATCATCCTCGTCTTTCGTGACTCTACAGAACTCGTTAGGCTTAGGATCCACCGTTCGGCCCCTCCCCCCCAACTTTAAACGAGGTTTAAGGTGGGGCTATATAGCGAACGCTGGTCGTGACTCAAAGCAGCGCTGTCCTGTTTGCTAGTTGCACTGCCGCGTGCGACTCCGCTGGGATCAAAGCATCGGACAACTGGCCACGTCTATATATGATCCGCCCCTCTATCCCATGGTTTCTCCCTTACCTCTCTTTGCCGTCGAGGGATGAATTGTCGGGTGCGTCGATGCGTCGCCGACGGTTTCCTACGAGTAGGGTTTCAAGATTGTTACCTCATGGTCATCTCCTGTACCTTTACTTTTGACTGATGTTGGATTTCTCGGCGAGGCTTCTCGGGGCGTTTTGGGTGCTTCTGGCTGGGGGGACCTCTTTGAGGTTTCTTGGGGGGGCACTTGGGGGACCTATTGGGGTCCTTTGGAGCCTCCTGGGCGCCTCTTAGGTCTCTCTTGTTGCCCTCTTGGGGCACATTCTGCGAGCCGCAGGGGCCATCTTGGAGGATATCGATCAAAGGAGTAAGTGAGTCTCGTTGACTGCCCCCCCCCCAGCCCAAGAGAACGCCCAAACAGCCCAAGCAGCCCCAGGACGGCCCAAGAGGCCTTCAAGGCGACCTAAAAAGCCGCAGGAACGCCCCAAGAAGGGCCCCAGAGGGGGTAATCAATACTTCCTCTTATCAGACATGAAGCACTGGCAGTAGTTGGAAACCATAGCTGGAGACATAGGAATCACATCAGCCGTGCCCATAACGCCAAGCGCATGATGGACGTCGCGTTTTCTTTTTGATTGTCCGACAGCAGATCATGGAGAATGTTTCTGGAAATGTTCTTGTATCGCCATCCTGATCATAGCCCTCTTTTCTCCTGCCCGTTGTTCCGCACCCCTTTCAAACCCTTTCGGAACTTCCACTATCCCCTTATTCTCTCCCGCCCCTCGCAAAGCTTGGACCATTGTCCCCACCCGCCCCCTCGCCCAGCTGTAACCTGACCAAGCTTTGAGGCGGTCTCCGCGCTGGCGATTTGCACACCCTTCGCACGGATTCACGCCTGGCGCCGGAAAACAATGAGCATAAATCTCAAACCATCTCTCAACCTGCATTTGAAACAAAAGAAGCCTCACCCGCCAGACTGTGGCCAACACCTTCGTAACATCAATGAGGTTGGCCTTCTCGTCGAGGCCTCTTTGGGGCGCCTTGGGTGCCCCTTGGGGCCTCTTGAGCTGTCTCGGATGCCTCTTGGGGGCATCTTGGGGGCCTCTTGAGGCCATTTGGAGCATTTTTTGGCTTCGGGGGCCATGTAGGAGGAGATCGATCAAAGGAGGGGAGCGCCTCATTTAGGGCACCCCCCAGGAGGCCAACATGTGGCCAACACCTTTGTATAATCAATGATGTTTGCTGCCTCGCCAAGGCCATGTTGGACGCTCGATCTTCTCGCGAAGCGCCCCGTCCAAGTACAAGAGGAGGGCGCAGAGGGGAGCGGTAAACCCATCCCCGAAGGGCCTCGCCGAAGTGGAAGAAGGGGGTTCTAACAAAACGTCCCGGAACCACTCGCGCCCTAAAGGGCTGGTGGGATTCACTGTCGTAACATGTGACAGGTCACTTCCCCATCCCAGCGAGGGCGGTAGCAGTCGACATTCGCCTTCCCTGGGAGATGAGCGTGGGCGAAACGGATGTACGCGAGGGCGAAGAGGAGGGCGATGAGGAGGCAGCTTGGCGGTACCGGGGTAGGCGTCGAGGCCCCAGAGAGTCATAGCATGTGACATCCAATTTCGGTCATCGGATTGTTATACACCTCCAAAAGTTGTTCGGGGGATGGTTCCCAGCAGTTTTGTTCGGTCTTCGGGGGGTTTGGTTGGGAGTCCTTCGGGCTATCCTGGATGGCCTGGTGGCTTGGATTCGTCTGAAAACTTTGGGGCAGGCTCGTAGAGTATAGTGGTCTTTTGCCATCTTGGAGCCATATCGAGGCGGAAATTGTTTGACCGCCTTGGGGCCGCACTGAGTCTTAATGACATCTTGAGGCTATCGCGTGGCCGCTTGGAGCCCCTCGGCCATCGGGGGCCGCCTGGGGGGCCTCGCGGGTATCTCCTGGGACGCCCTGCTGCTTGTAACAGCGTAGAACGGAGCTATAGTTTATGTGCTCCCTGCTTCTCTTGAACGCAGATCGGATGCATTCAGAGGCCTCTTGTGGGGAATATTCAAGCCAGTTTGAGCATTGTTGTGAGGCTGGCTCAGCGATGTTGAGTCGCCTGTTGGGGGGCAGGGTTTCGGAGGAGGTTCGTGGTCCGTTGGATTATCTGGGTTGCCTGGGATGTGTTTGGTGGTCGTGGGGCCTTCAGGCGCGATGGAAATCGGAGCTGCCTAGAGACCATAATTCACGCAGATGGATGCCCAAAGGAAGGGGGGTCAAACAACACAGTTCAGGCAGCACAGTAGCCTTACACCACTCCACTGTGTTCCAGGAGGGCACAGTGACGGATATGTCTCCGCCGCTGACGGGACTTCAGCTTCGGCAAATTTGCGCGTGTTGGTCAGGGCGGTGGCGCCGGTCGAGGCCATGACGGGAGGCATGCCGTTCCGTTGGATTCCTGTCGTTGTATTTGCGAGCGCAGTTGTAGGTTATGTGATGGGGGCCACCCGTGTCTACCAATACGGGCTGCACGCACAGAGGTCGGATAGCACGTTTGGTAGGGCCGGCAGGGATGTTGAGCTCGTCGCCCCAGGTGCTTGAGAATTGAAGCATATAAGGGCACTCGGGTCGCACATCACTATTAAGTGTTGTGAAGGCCAATGTGTTGAACCGTGTGTGTCGGGATGCATAGCAAGCAGCAGGCTCATAGACAGGATTTTAGAGTAGCATCCGTAGTTCAAGCAGAGGTTGTGAGAGGAGCGCGTTGGGACACAATTTCGAACAGCGCCATATTTCCGAGAACGCACTCAGAATGAAGGAAGGGATGTACGCCAGAGAACGTCTATGAACTCGGTGCGTGAACACACACAGACGTGTTTGAGACCATGATTTGCGATATACTCCGCTTCGCATCAGCATGTTCTGTGACATTGTGGAACATCATGGCCTGACGCCTCGCGTAGTTGGTGAGCAACATGGGTTGTTTTGGAATTGCGACCAGCATGGCCAAACGTGTTCAGGATAGGGTGCATCGCAAGGTTCATTCAGTGTTGTCATTTGCGAACACGACAGGTTCAGCAAGATGTTTGGTGTAGTTGCAAACACGCCCCGTGTTTGCGACCATGATAGGATTTGCTACGAAAAGCTATATGCAACCTTTGATTCGGTTGTCATACAATTCAACATTTGGGATGTGGTTATTATGAAAGACTTCGCACGTACGACCATGTCTTGCGAACGAACTGCGTGGTTAGAAACGGTGCGCGTGCGCGTGTGGACAACGATAGTTCGACTCATGCGTTGTTCTACAAGAAGAGTTCATCGAAGCAGGAGCATGTTAACAAAAGCACAGCAGCAAAGACGTAGGCCCAGCAGGATCTTATGAACTTTAGCCAGCGCGCACCCCAAAAAAGGAATTGCTTGAAATCAGTGAGGTGCAATCCAGGTGATGAAGTCAAAGGTGCAACCTAGGTGGTGCAATCCACCTGGTGCGGTCAAAGAAATGCAAACCAGTGCATTGCAATGAAAAGCAATGCAACGCAATGCAAAGCAACGCAAAGCAGTGCAACCCCAATACGAAGCAATATAAAGCAAGTCAGAGCAGCGCAGTGCTAAGCCATGCAACGGTCATGCGAAAGCAATGCGAAGCAACGCAAAGCAAATCAAGACAACTCAAAGCAATTCAAAGCAGAGCAATGCAATGCGATGCACATCGATGTAAAGCAATGCAAAGCACTGCCAAGCAAAGCAACGCGGCGACGGGCAGTGAAGAGCCAGCCGGACCGCCATTTGGGCCCAGGGGCGACGTCAGCAATTTTCGGCGACGAGCCGGCTGGACCGACAGCGTGGCCCAGTTACATTCGAGCACAAGTAAGAACCCTTAAGTGGAAGCCTTCCTTGGGGAAATGGGAGTGAAGAGGAGTGGAGGAGGCAAAAGGGGACGTCCTCTGCCAAGCACGACTGCCAGAGCTCCGATTTCGACGGAAATGGAGTGGTTCCGCGGGTCCAGTCCTGGCGGCGGGGAGGGTGTTTGGGAAGAGATGGAGCAGCAGCAGGACGAGGGAAAGGATGAGGAGGAAGAGGTGAAGCATTAGGGAAGGAGGGGATGCTACCTCTCCTTCCTCCCTCCTTCTCACCTGCCTTTGTCTGCAGCGAAAGGCTGCCATATCTCTAGATGATGTTTCATTTGTTTTCGCTACCCAAGCACAAAGGATTTTTCAATACTGCAAAATCCAACCTTCACCATGCACAGTGAAACTCAATGAGTTTGCTCCCACCTGTTAGAACACACTGTCTTGTTAAAAGGTGTCCTCTATAGTTCGTCCGCATGGTGCAAGCTAACTTTCAAACATACAACGGAATGATGTGATGTTTGACGTAACTGGTAGAGACGAATAGGCTGCATACGGTTCCCGATGCACATATCCAATTCACCCAGGCCTATTTTTTCACATTTCGTCGGGTCGCAAGCTGTGGCAACCTCATCGGTGGCTTCCACTGCTTGTTCTATGAGTCGGTGAACGCACGTGCCACTTCTACACGTGCACACATTTTTCATACATACATGTACATACACGCGTGTAAACATAGACAGTGCTTGCACCCTTTAACCCTCACGAAAGTGCCTCTGCAGCCTTTTTTCTCGAGTCCTTCCATCCAGTGGATGGTTCATGAGATTCTGTCCTCCGCTGCCAGCTTCGCCCATCAGCTGGCCGCTTCAGCCATAGGGGGTTGGGTCGTGCGGCCGGCCGCGCCGCCCTGCCCCGCCTGCCGCTGCGAGCCACGGCTCACTTGTGCGGCCTGCCCAGAGCCGGCGGCGACGCCGGCCTGCCCCGCGGTCATCTGCGACTGCAGGGGCGCGGAGTGCCTGGCACGCGAGGCCGGGCTGCAGCGGCCGGGGCTCACGCTCTCGGCCACCTTGGGCAGCGGGCTCGTGGTCTTCGCGGGCTTCGCCGCTGGCGCTGCCTGGACGCGGGGCTGCCGGAGGAGTTCCTTGCAGCCGGGGCCACGCCCCGGCGGCCTCGCGGCGCTGGAGGAGGCGCCCGCCAGCCGCGGCTCCCGCGTCGGAGCTCCCGCTGGGGCGCCGCGCTCGCCGCGCTCGTCTGCCTCGTCGGGCTGGGACGCGGACTCTGGGGTGGAGGCGTCGGCGTGGAGGTCGCGCCGCCGCTAGACGAGCTGCTGAGGAGGTATGGCGGCTGCGGCGGCACGACTCTCCCTGGACATCCCCGAGCCGCAGGTGGCGATCAACTTCGAGGACGATACCAACTTCCGGTGGCACGTGGTACTACGTGTGCGCCTCGCGGATGGGCGCTGGGTTGACTGGGCGCCAGACCTGGACGTGGTCGTGGTGAACCTAGCAGACCACATCGCGGTGCCAATCCCGAGGCGAGCTCCAGCGCCAGCCCGAGTGCGAGGGAACATGTGCGCCGCCGACGCGCTGACGGAGGACGAGCTCACCACGGTGAGGCTGGAGGCGGCCGCGCTGGGCAGCGTGCTGGGCGCCGCCCCAGCCGGGGCGGGGGCGGCACTGGCGGCTGGGGCGCTGGCGGCGGACTGGCGCTTCGCTTCGCGGACACGGCGCACGAGAAGTTCGGGGAGACGGCGCCGCCGGACATCACCAGGAACCCGCTGAGGCTCCGGGCGAGAGGGGCCGCTGGTCTGGCGGAGGTCGAGGCGGGAGGAGAGACGTTCTGGACCTTCGTGGAGAAGGTCGGCGACCCGGACTTGGACGAGTGGCGGGAGGAGAAGCAGTCTGGCCCTGGGCAAGACCCCCGAGTGCTTTCGGTCCACCGCGGGCAGAGCGAGGTACCTCTCCATGCGCGAGGGGCTGGCGCTCATGCAGTTCTTCGAGCCGGCGGACTGGCCCTTCCCAGCGACCGCGCCCTCGGCGATCCGCGAGGTGCTGCTGGCGGCCAGGGCTGCCAAGGAGGAGTTCGCGGGGTTCCACGACTTCTGGGCGCGGGCGTCGGGGGCGAAACCGGACTCCCCAGTCGCGCTCAAGCACAGGGACCTGGTCGCGGTGCTGCACCACATGCTGAGCTTCGACCAGCTGAACCTGGGGCAGCTATCGTCAGCGGAGATGCTCGATTGGCTTATCTTTCAAATACATCAGGCGACGAAGCGCAACCCCAAGAACCCCGACTTCCGCGGGACCGACCTGATGGCGATGTCGACCTTGGATTCCTCAGGCGGCGCGCTGTCTGGGGAGCTCGCGCGGTGGACGGCGGAGGAGCAGAAGTCGGCGGCCTTCACGATGAAGCAGCAGCGCCTGCACCAGGAAGAGGGTGGCAAACGACGCGGCAACCGCCCCGACGACAAGGGGGGGGCCCAGAAGGACAAGGACAAGGGCTAGCCTCGACCATCGGGGCTTTTTGGTGCGTTTCCTGGGCGGCGTCTTCATGGTCGCCGGGGGCGGGCCGTTTCCGCTGCCGCTTCGCCTTCGGCAGGCGGCGGAGAGTCGAGGTGGCGTTCGCCACCTTGCCCGGCAGCTGCGCCGGCGCGCCAGAAGCGAGTCGCTGGTCGAGGGGGCTGTGGCGTCTCTCAACGCCTCGGTCTGCTGCCTGCCGGGATGGATTCTTCGCGCCGAGGGGCCTCGCCGTGTTTTCGATGCTGACATCGCGGACGTGCAGGGCGCGATGTCACGCAACGTTACCAGAGCAGCCTTGCAGTTCGCGCCTGCGCCCGCCGCGTCGGAGGAGCCCCCTCTGGGCGCGCTGGGCGAGCTGCCGCAGTGTAAGTCTATCTACGACCTGGACGAGAACTACACCGCCCAGGCGGACTACGACGCCTCGAAGCTCAAGGTCCTCAAGCGGAGCTCCGTTCCGCCGGAGGCCCTGGGCGTGGCGGGGGACGAGTGCCGCAGGTATCTCCAGGACCCCGACAACCTCATCGCGCTGCCGCCTGACGAGCTGGCCCCGCTTGACAAGCCCGTCAAGCCTCATTGGGGCCAGCACTTCGCCATCCCGGGTGCGGCCCGGCGCGAGTTCATCCAGCGCCTCGGCGCCTTCCGCGTTGAGTTATTGCGCCTCGGCCTCGCGCTCCACGAGGAGCTCGCGCCTCGACCTGGCGTCGTGCTCGTCGGCAGGGAAATCCGCGGCAAGAGGCGCATGCCGTTGCCCCGGCGGCGGCGCAGGTGGCGACTGTGGTTTGCACTCGACGAGCTGCGTCGCCCCCCCGCGCTGGCGCCCGCGCAGATGCGCCGTGCGGTGGAGCACCTTGTCGACCACCTCTTGGTGCGACGGGAGCTGCTGACCTGCCTCGGCTCCGTCCGCCGCTTCATCGGCGACGGGGCCGGCCGCGCGCGGAGGCTCGACGCCGCGACCATGGAAGAGCTGCGCGACATCCAGGGGCTCCTCCCGCTGGCCGCGGTCGAGCTCGGGCGGAGCACCGCGGGGGTGGCGTTCTGCTCCGACGCCTCCGAGCACGGCTATGCGGCGCATCGGTCGCGCGTCGGGCCCCGCGAGGCTTCGGGCGCAGCTCAGTGCCGCGAGCGCTGGGGTTCCGCAAGCCCGAGCCTGCTTCCTGCGGGCTCGACCGTCATCGGGAGCTGCAAGGCGCGCCGGCAGGCAGGCAGGCCGAGCGCGGCGCGCGAGGGCGACTTCACGGACTTCGCCCGGCCGCGCCTCCCACGGGATTTCGCCGACGACCGGGCGCGCTCCGCGCCCGAGTGCCAGCCGCTCGCGTTGAGACGCGGCGAACCTGCTAGAGGCCCTCCAGGAGCCAAAACCTGAAGTGCCGTTTGGAGTTCGAAACGTAGTCGGGACAACACCCCGCGCGAACCAGCGAAAAAGTCAAGCAAGAAGTCGAAATCTAGTCCGTCACGATTTCGCCTGAAATATGTTCCAGGCTTCAACAGTCGAGCAAAGTCGTCATCCCTGAGACGGAGCGCAAAGCCTTCATGAGGCCAGCGCTGGCCACGTTAAGTGATCGAACGAGCGGCACGGCCATGCCGCGCCGCTCGGGCCAGGCTTCGTGAACGGAAGGATGAGGAGGCGGACGGAGGAGGAGAAGGAGGAGAAGGAAAGAGGAGAAGGAAGGTGGAGGCGAGGAGGGTTGGTAGAGCGGCGGGGCGACGGCGAAAAGGCGAGGGCGCGGTAGGAGAGGAAACGGGGGGGTGACGTGCACAGCGGGTCAGTGCAAAGATGGGGGGCTGATCGTCGGATGGAAGGGGTAACGAAGCAACGAGAACACTCGGAGGGACATGAGGAGCACGATTGGAGGCAACAGAAACAGCAATGCACCAAGGCGGGATTGCAACAAGAAAAAAACAGCAGCAACAGCAAGTACACCTTGGGGCGCCAAGAAGCAGCAGCAGCAAGGAATAAGGGGATGAACACGACGCGGCGAGAGCAGGGAAAAAGAGAAGGAGAGGGTGGAGGCGGTGGCAGCGGGGGGGGCGAGCGGCGACGGACGGCGGCGAGCACGCCTTCTTCTCGTTCGAGACCCGAGGCCGCGGCGTGGGGTCACCGCCCTGCTTCCTCCTGCTACCCTCCCTCTTCCCGCCCCACGCCGCTGCCGATCACCCCTGCAACCGCTGTCATGCCATTTGCCCCTCGTTCTCCCTCCACCGTGGCTGGTATATACCCTCCCCTCCTTTCTTTCTCCTCCATCCTCTCCCTCATTCCCCCCGCCCGCTCTCCGACAGACGATGCGATGATGATGTGTGGTGTGTTGTTTTCTATGTTTTTTTGCTAGGGCGCCTCCGAGCCGTCTGCGTGTGGCTCGCGTCCTGCTGGCTCAAGCTCGTTTACTTCGCCTTGGCTAACTGAGCGACCAGCACGCTATGCAACATCACATTGACAGCGGTCTCTGCCGCTGACTTCTGCAGCTTCGCGATCGCCCTGTGGTGGGCAACCTTGTCGGAGTTGGGAGCCCCCAGGACGCTGACGATCGCGAGGGAGAGCGTGAACGCTTTCGCCTCATTGACCAACGCGATCATGCTATCGCACTCGTGCTGAGGGAGCATGCCACCGAACTTCGCGTAGACGTCTCTCAATGACACCGCGGCGGAGAGCATGGCATCCTGCTTCTTCTTCAGCTCCGCGGGGTAGATCCTCTCACCGAGGACCTTTGCCTTCTCAGCGAAACCAGCGTAAACCTTGAACTGCGTCTGGCCGAGCGGCACGCCGTTCTCATCACGGACGAGGGCCAGCGCTGACTCCAGCGCAGCCTTCGCGGACTCTGCCACGGCCATCTCGTGGGTCATCAGCACCTCCTTGCCTGCGCTAACCATTGAGCTGGCACGCTGCATCAGAGAGGTCATGTCATCCATCTGTGGGCAGATCTTCTCGAAGAAAACCAAGGTCGAGTGAAGCTTGTCGTATGCCGCCACATTGAACGCACCCGTGTTGATGCGCTCCTTCTCGTGCTCGTAGTTCGGCGCGTAGCCGTTGACCGCGTCAACCAGGTTGAGGAAGTTCGTCAGCACGTACCCTTCAGTCTTGGTGGTCTCAGCGATCGAGGCGAACACCTTTCCGAGAGCCGTCTCCACGCGCAAGCACGTGGGGCCCAACTCGTTCGGGCACTTCGAGGCGGCGGCCATGATGAGCTTCAAAGCCTTGGTCGCGTCATCCTGCACCCCACAACTAACGTCTGCGCCAGCAGCGTTGTCCGCCGCGGCGAGCAACGACGAAAGCACACCCTTCACATCACCTGGCCCCGCGTCCTCGCCCAGTCTCAAGCAGGCTGCCACGGACTCGACCAAGCACTTCTCGACAGCCTCCTTTCGCGACTCCTTCGCGTAGGATGCAATGGTGCCGCTCATGGCAATCACGTCCTCTCTGGCAGGGAAAGCGTACGACATCTCCATCGTCGAACTAGCAAGCTTCTGGGTCAAGTCGTCCGAGATGGTGCGGTCCCTGCAAGCGGCCCCGACGCTCACCAAGATAACGTTGACGACTGGCTCGATCTTCGAGGAGAAGTGCTCTGAGTATTCTGGGTCCAGCATGGTCTGTACCTTCGTCAAGTTCTCGCAAGCGGACGTGACAGCCTCAACCTGCTTGGTCAAGCAGTCCTCGAGCATGGCCGCCTCCATCGCTGAAATGCAGGAGCCCATTGTATCGCTCAACGACGTCATGGATTCCTCTTTCTGGATGATGTCCGTCAACCTGGCCTCGTACCACTCCGCCCGCCTCATGCTCTGGCCGACGCTACCGAACAGCGAGGCGTTGTGCGTAGACATGTACTTGTGGAGCATGCGCAGGTCGCTCATGCAGTCAATCTTGTCAGTCAGGGTGCTCGACACCAAAGCACACAACGCATCGCACAGAGAACGGAACTCTAGAATCACGTGCAATATGACGTCGTCGATCGACTCGGTGTGCTCGCTGGACTCGCTCAAGAAACCCTTCAAGATGACCGCGGCCTGCACAAGCGAGTCCTTCCCGCTCTGGCCCTTCTTCACGAGAGGGTTCAACAAGTTCGCAGCCACGTAGTTCGTGAAGAGTGCCGCCTTCTCCTTCGGAGCAATGCGGCTGCACGCGAGAATCGGCTGCTTGAGGTCGTAAGCAACGTCCCCTGGAATGGCCCACGGGCGCAGGCATCCGAACAGGGCGCGCAAGCCTGCCTCAGTGGTTGCATGCTGAAGCATCTCCTTGACCCTGATCTTGAAAGCGGACGTCTCCAACGCCGCCGAGGGCTCTACACCGTTGCCGACGATGATGGTATCCACTGCCTTGTTGAAAGCATCTGGCAACAAGAACTCCAAGTTGTCGTCCGCCAGCTTCTTCGCATGATCTACGAGCTCGAGGTGGTTGTGCAACTTGTCGCGCTCGTCCGTGGTCATCCTGCTGCTCTTGAGAAGGACTCTGGCATGGTGCTCCTGGACGCCGAGCTTCTCGCCGTCGGTGATCTGCTGCAAGTCCAGCACCCTCACGTAGTAAGCTGCATCGTGCCCCCTCGGGGTGCCTTTCCTCTCTGGCCCGCCAGCCTCAGTGGCTGGATCTGAGAAGACGCTCCTGCCGTCGTCATCGGCGTGGCTGGCAGCCCTCTGGATGCGGGGCGGCATCGGGCTGCGACCGTAGGCGCCCGCGTCGGCTGAGGCAGCAGCAGGGCATGCCGCGCTCGCCGCAGAGGAAGCTGCAACCCCACTCTGGCCACCTTCTCCACCACGCGCTCCGACGGTGACAACGGGCTGATCCTCAACGAACGTCTCCTCGCCATCCTCGATGTAGATGTCCTCCTGCTCTCCCTGGGTTGCGCCAATGCTGTCTTGTTTCTTGAGCCTCTTCTTCTCAGCCGCCTCCGCAGCGGCCTTCGCGCGCTCGGTGACGAAGGCTTTCTTGAACGTGTTCAACTCAGGGATCTTGCCATTCAACAGGCCAGAGAAACCGCTCGACCCGTTGGCAGCATCCAGCACAGTGTGCATCGCATGAGTGTTCATCTGTGCTGCCAGGTGCATCGACGGATCCAAGTGTTTGACAGTGTCCGAAGCGCCATACTCGGAGAAGTAGCTGAGAGTGCGAAAGGGCATGAGGAGGTGCTCGAACAGGTAGAAGGTCTCAGCCACGTTGGAGCCCTCCTTGCAGACCTCGACTGAAGGACACGCGGGCATCTTAGAGTGCGGCTCGCCATTCATTTTCGACTTGAACTCAGTCTTGTCGAGCGCCATGAAGTCCTTCCTGACCCGCCAACCTGAAGTGCGAGTGGCCTCGACGCCATGCTGCCTGAAGTTGAGCAGCTCAGGCGACGACTCAATGTTCTTGTCGACCTCTGCCAGCGCCCCCTGGTTCGCATCATCGCCAGCATACTCGCAATACTCTGGCCACGAGAGGTACATGTGGAAGCCGCCCTTGGAGTACCGCTTCCAACACTTCGCACACTTGTCATCGAAATCGACCATCTGGCCCGTCCGAGGGTGTGGCGCCTGGAATGGCCAAGGCTCGCTCGCTTTATCGCTCTTGGCGCCACAAGATGAGCACGTGCACACTCCAAACTGTTTGGCTCTCTTGGGTGCTGGCTCATCGGGTGCCCCAGCCGACGCTCCTCTGCCGCCCCTGCCCTTCTTGCGGCCTCCGCCTGCACGGCCTCCGCCGCGACCGACCTCTGTCCCTGCGCAGGAGGCTGCCCGCTTGCCGCCTGCCCTCGCCGACGGGGCGACCGACGGGGGGGCGCTGCCCCGACCGCTCTCCATGCAGACGCCCAGACTGCAGAAAGAAAGTCGGAGGCTGGTCCCGAGTAAACTTGCTTTGCAGAAGTTGCCCGAGCACAAATGGCAACGGTGAGGGCAAGGCGGTGCTGCGAAGACCTGCAGGTGCACCGACCCCAGGGCGCATTGCGACTGACAGACAGGCACATCACGATCTCGGTGCCACAGCGCGGTTATCTTTACGCCACAGCGGCTAGGAGACTTTGATATCCCGCCTGTTTCGTTAACTTCGCGCCCGCGCTTCTGGAAGGCGGGGGGGGGGGCAGCAGAAAACGAAATGCCTACGTCATCGCCCAGACGTCCCATTGCCGCAGACATAAGGGCGGGACCCCAATGTGCATGCGCACCAACGACGCTGGCACAGGAACGTGGCTGGTGGGGACCACTTACGGCAAGAGAGCCACGTCTTCCGACCTTGGACAAATGGAACAGCGTACAGCGGCTGGGGGAATACGCTTGCTAGGTCCCGTAGCCCGCAAGACTCACGCGAAAAACTACGTTGTCAGGCCTCAAATGATAGGCCCGCCGTCGGCGAGATGAACGCCCCGAACGCCCCTGGACCTTGGGCACCGAAACAGACAGGGAGGGCAATTGGTCTGGAATGTCGTGAAGCCCCTTCCCGTCCAGCAACGGCCCCTGTGACCCGTGGGCTAACCAGACGTCCAGACAGGAGAAGCCACCGCGAAGCGGACAAACAACGGCCGCTGCTGCGCGCGTCGGCTCCCAAGCTTGCCGAAAAAAAGAACGCGCACACGAACCGAAGGGGTTGGATAATTGCTGTCAGGAAGGGTTTTACTGGCACGTTCGCAAACCCTTCGTTTAGTCAACCGCTTTCATGAAGAATTTGGTAAACGCGGCATTCCTGTTTATCACGGATGCATGACGAACTGTTGATTGCAAGCTTTTTTTTTCTGGCGAGTCACATGGCCAGGGCGGGCATCCACCGCATATGTGTACACATACAGAAGGGGGGTGCAGCAACGCTGCGTAGTCACACGCGCATGGCGCGGCACGGGGCCCTCGCACTTGTGCGAACGAGCCAGCGGTGGCGGGCAACGACGTACATCCAGCTGGTGAAGCTACGCAGCTGGTCACAGCATGCACCGCGACACCACGGGGCAAGCAGCGCCACGCCGCGAAACTGGTGCTGATGGACGAGCGCGCATCCGCAAGGATGCGACGGCAAAGGCCTGCCATGCAGGCCGCGTGCTGGGCGCGCCCAACAGCAGGTTGCTACCAGAGTGATGTAGCGGCTGCGACAGACTAGCGCGGCGAACGTGCGCATCGCGCTGACCCTGCGTCGCCAATGCGACGGTGGAACCACAAGCGGCCGCACAGAACGCAACGCCACGCGCGGCTCGCATAAACACAACGCCCACCACCGCCCGCCCCAACGCCCGCACGCACGACCACCCATCCACCCCCGCCGCCGCCACCGCCAACCCCCGCCCACGCGCAACGAGAATTCGCTGAATGTCAAGAACAACCTTCCGTTCTTCAAGCAGATGGCCGTGGCCGAGATCTCGACGGGCGCCCCCCCCCCCCCCCGCTCGCGCATGCCGCGAAGAAACCAATCGCCCGAGCGCGCCCCCGCTATCCCGCGCCAACCCGCCCGCGCAACATACGTCGCCGCCGCCTCACGCACTCGGGCGCACTGGCGCCATGGCCGCCCGCCGACCAACGCGCGCGCCCTACGCAAAACCGCCCAGTCGCACGCCGCAGACCCCTGCCGCCAATGCGACGCTGGGCCGCGCTGCGACCCAAGTGCGCTTGAAGGGGGCGCCCACCGACCGTAGGCATAGGCACTTGCCCGCGCGCGCACGGCTGGGCGCAACCCCGCCGCAGTGGCAAATGCGCGCTAACACCAGTGCACACTGCGACCGCCTATTAGGCAGTGGGACCACACCGCCGCCCCGCTCTGCGCGCGCGTGCCCCCCCCCCCCCACCCGCCAACTCAGCCCTCGCCCGCGCGCGACCCCCCTTCCCTCCTCCCCCCGCCCAAACTGCCGCCGCCGCGCGTTCTGCCCTCGCCCGCTCACGGGTTAGGCCCTAAGGGTGAGAGGCGCAACGCGGCCGTGGCGGCGACAGCGCGCGCCGATAGGATTGCCCGTGCGCGTAGCGTGGTGGCGGCGGAAAGGGCGGGGCAGAGGGTCAACGTCGGGTGCGCGCTGGGTGGACACGCTGGCCGCGCTCCGAGCCATCCATGTTGAAGCATCGCGCAGCGGTTGTCAATGGGCGCGTCGGAGCCCCAAGTTGCATGCGAGTCGGCGCGGTAAGTGGCGCCGTCGAATCGCAGTTTCGGTGGGCGGCAAGCCATGCGCTCGCGTGGGCGAGGGGGCGGCGATGCCAGCCCGCCGAATATATCGGACAGCCACCGCGGAGCGTCGGGATCGCAATATTTGCACGAGCGGGTTGGGCGGGGCGCATGCGACGCCATCGTCGGCGCCTTCTTCAGGGGCCTCGCGTGACGGGAGGCGTCGCTCGCGTAATTCCTTCTCGCAATCGGCGCGGGTCGCCTGCTCACCCGCCCGAATGCAATTCTCTAGCGTCGGGTCGGCGGGAACGGGCTGCGGGGATACAACGTTTCCAACGTGCGGTTGGTTGCGCGAGTGGTCGGATTGGTGCGCTAGCCGTCGCGACAACCAAAGTCAAGCAGGCGTGCGGTTGTCGTCTTGGTATCAATGCGGGCCGCTGGCGGCGACCATCATTGATGCAGTTTGCATGCGGGGTCTTGAACCCGCCTGTGGGGCCATGCGTGCAGCAAGCGATGGTTGCATCAGCCGTTTCTGGGCCTTCGGTTTGGCAAGGGCGTGGCGTGCGCGGCGGGATGTGCCCGCTTCTTCGCGTTGGCGGCGAGGGCCGCGGTTGCGGCGATGTGCGCGGTGCTGGCGAGCAGTGGCGGGGGTGGTGGCTGTTGCGTGTTGTCGCGGTTGTTGGCGCACGGGTTGGCGATGCGCGGTTGGGGCGGCGCGGGTGCGTGCGCGCATGCGCACGCGACTCTGCGTGCGCGCGGGCGGCGGTGGCGGTGGTGCATGGCTGGCGCGGTGTCCAAGATGGGGGGGGAGGCGGCGGCGGCGCGCGCGCGCGGTTTGGGTCAAGGTAAGGTGGGTGCGTTGGCGCGTGGGCGAGGCGGTGCACGGTGGAGCGGCGAGGTGCGCGCGTTTGCGCGTGGTGTTATCGTTGCACTGTGGCGCGGGCGCGCGATGCGATGGCGGTCGCGGCGCTGACGGCACGGCACGGCATTGGTGCGCAGTGCGAGGGCGCGCGCGCCGAGTTGACACTGCGGCGCAGTTGATCAGGCGGGCGCGCGGCGGTTCGCAGAGACGGCGGCGGCGGGCGCGGAGCGCGCGGCGAAGGGGTGGAGGGGTGAAAAGAGGGGAAGGGGGGGGGGTCGGCGAATGCAACCGAATCAACATCTCATTCCGTCGGCACACATGCCGCCGAGTTGCTGTAATACATATCTGCCACCGCCAGCGCCCGAACCCTCTCGCTGGGAAAGATTGCCCACCGCCCTGTGAGCCATCGCGCCAACGCGAGGACCGACGGCGCGACCACTGACCGCCGACAACGGGTGCATCACGTGGTGCGGTGCAATCTGGGGTCGGTACTGGGACGCCCTTGGCGCGCGCCTGTCCGACGGCGGGGCCCCTGCCCACGCCGACCGCCCGACCGCTCCGCGCGAGCCGTCATCTCCCCAGCTGGCACCCCGCAATGTTGAGACTGTCATGGCATGGCGCCCGCCAGCGCAAACCCGACGACTCGTCGCGGCCGTGTGCGCGCGCCGCGCGCCGCGCTGGAAACGTCGGGGGCGGCGGGCGGCGGCTGGCGGCGACGGCGGCGGGCGCTGCGAGCCCCCGACCGCTGGCAGAGCCAACGCGAGCGAAACCAGCCTTGCTTGCGGCAAGGGGCTGATATTCTACAGCGGCGCAAACTGCCGACCCAAGCCCGTTGAGCAGCTCAGATGCGCTCGAAGAGACCTGCCCGACGCATGCCCCGCGGTGCCAACCAATCCTCGCCATCGGTCTCCAAGGCGGCGGCGCGCCCCCGCGATGCGCTTGCGCCGCGGGTGGTGGATCGCCAACGGCGGCGGCCGCCCCTGGCTACCCAGCCTCATGGCGGCCACCTGGGCCCAACCGCAGCAGACTGCACGCCGCATACGGCCGCGCACTGGCGCCCCCCACCTCGTCGGCCCACGCGGCCGTCGCTGCGGCGCGCCCGCCCGCGAGGCATGGCCCTAGAGAACGCGCGCGGGCGCGCCGACAAGCCGCGCGCCAATCGCTGAATATCAATTTGGGTGGGCTCGGGTTGCCGCATGCGCTGGCCGATGGGCGCCGCGCGCTGCGTCAAGGGCGACAACGCCGAAATTAAAAGATGCGCTGTCGCGGCGTCGCGGCGAGGAGCGCGGGGGGGGGGGGGAGGGGGGTGCTTTGCAAAATTCCGATGCGTTGCCGCAAGCACGGCAAGTGCGTTCGCTTCCACACTCGCACAACCGCGCGCGCGCGCATCCGAATGGCGCGACATGGTGAAGCGGTTCGTGCAATTGAATGGGCAGCGTTGGCTGGCGCGCATGCGCAGGTGCATGGCTGCGGCGCGCGCGGCAGCGGCGGCGACGGCTGCGCGCGAGGTGGGCGGCTGCGATGGAATCGGCTGGCGCTGGCGCGGGCGCGCAACTGGCTGACGCGGCTTGGCGCAGGCGGGCGCGGGCGATGGCAAGGCGAGATAGTCGGGAATTGGAGCGCGACCGCTTCTCTCGACTGGACCAGCGTTGCTAACAGGTGGCGCGAACGCCGCACTCCTGAAATTGGCCAACCGCGCCGGAAGTTCCGTGGCCGCGCTACCAGGCGCGGCAGGTGCCGCCCGACGGCGAAACGCCCGCTGACGGGCCGACGCAAGCCCGCGACACGACTCTCCTGGAGAGATGCGACATCTAAATTTCCCCGAGCGCAACTAATCAAACGAGTCGAACCCAAACGCCCCCCGTGCGCAAGACTAGTTCAGCAAGTCAAAACAGCAGTTGAACAAGTCAAAACAGTAGTTGAACAAGTCAAAAAAGAGTTGCGCAAGTCAAAAAAGAGTTGCGCATTTCGCGCCGCGATTCGGAATTCAAACTGCACCACGAAATCAAAGTAGTGCGCATCCGCCCGACGGAACAACCTTAGTGCAGCTGCCGCATTATGTCGGATGCAGCGCCGACACAGGAACATCGCTGGCTTCACTGCACATGTGCCATGGAATGCGGTGGCACCTCGATCGCGCCTAAGCCGCTTGCCCGCGGACTGCCGCACGCGCGCCGTCAAGCGGTGGCGGCGGCGCGCGCGCGGCGGCTCGATATGCGCCTGGCGGTGGCGTCGCTGCGCGCAACGAATGTCTGTCGCAGCGCCTCGAACCGCCACCACGGCGCCGCTCGCGCCGTCCACCGCGCACTTGCGGTAGTAACGTCGCGGTTCGGCCCCCGTTGTCGACCAACCCACGCTCTTAATGGCAAGTCGCCAAGCAGTGCGCGCTGCTCTCCGACCCCAATGAAAGGCGCGCTGCCCCGCAAGTTGCAAGCCCTAGACGGCGATCAGCAACGCCAAAGCACAGGTGTAGTGGCGAAACCGCCCTTACTTGCGCGCTCGGTGGTCGCCCAACCCGTAGCAATGCTACTTGTGGCCATGCCAGCCGCTGTTGGAATACACGAACCAACCACCTCTTTGGTGCCAAGAGAGGGCGGCGGCGGCAGCAAGGGCGGCGCGCGACCGTCATGGCAACAACTGTCGCTACAGGACTTGCGGTGTCATCCGTCTTCACAACAACCGCCCCAACCGCCGCGTTGCAATCGCAACGGCCGCCGTCGCCTATGCCGTGCTAATAGCACTGGCACTGCGCATGGCAATGCTACCCGAACCACCTGCAGCCGAACTGTTCAGAGTCGTCGTGGCGGTTTGACGTAGCTGTTACAAGTGCGGCATGCTTGCATGCGTCGCTGGCGCGTGTCGTTATGTCCGTCGCCGCCGCCGCAGTTGCAGTCGATGTACCCGTAATGGCCGCCGAAATAACAACAGGAGGGGGCATTCAATTGCCGCTATCGCGTTGGCCCCAATGGCACAGATCACAGCCGTGGGCGCAGTGGTGGTAATGTGCTTTGTCTGTTGTGACATGTGCAAAGGTTTTGGGAACGCGTGTCGCCCGATACGCAGCATGGGACACAACTTGTGCCATGCCTGTGGCGAAGGTCGGACAATCAAATGTCGCGGTCGTCGCGCTCATGGTCGTCGCGGTGGCAGAAGAGCAAGCGGCAATTGCGGTGTCAACAGTAGCTGCAATGGCGGCATCAACCGCAGTAGCACCAATACCCGTACTGGCCAGCAGAAGCAACGCCTGCACCGACCCCATGGAATGATGCGTGGCCGCGGCGCTGATCGCAAGTGCGTGCGCGCGCGCGTCACTACAGTAGTAGCTCACTCGCGATTCACAATTGTCGTGGGCGCCGCCGCGCTCGCAACGAACCGTGTAGAGCGAATCGCAGAGCACACCAGCCACATGGTGGAAATACTCACGGGCGCCGTTAACAAAAAAGCTGCAGCGCTAATGGCGATAGCAGTCGGCCATGGGGCAAAGCACGCACGCGCACTGACACTTCCGCGCGCAAGAAAGGATGGCGATAATAGCGCACGATGCCGCCTCGCAGTGCCCAGCTCCCGCCCATGGCGTCGCGCAGGCATTGCATTGCGGCGGAGGCGCGCGTGAAACACTTGTTCGCGCATGGCTGGCGACCGCAGGGCCGCCGCCACAAGCCCAACCATGCAGGGGTCGCGACTCCAAGGCGCGGGGCGATTGCGCACTTCGCTTCGGCGAAGCGCGCTAGCAACAACAACAGCAAGTTGGTTCAAGCCAACCGCTGTAGACCGCGATGGAGAAATCAACCCATTCCGTTGAGCCGCCGATTTGTTCGAACCAAAATGGCACCTGTTCCTCGGTCCTCCTATTACGACCTCCCTCCGCCCCCCATCCTCTGTTCTACCCGATTGCCCCCTAAATGGTCACACTCCAATCCTGACGGCGTTTTATCAACGGCTGGCTTGAACACACAGTCCAATTTAGAGTCGCCGCTGCACTTCCTTTTGCACTGCACATGCGTATATGCGTTTGTTCTTGGGATGTTGTCGCACATTGGGGGGCATGATAATGTTTGTTTGTCTGGGTGCTGATGATGTGCTTGATGTGATGGGTGCGCACCCTGGTCGTGAAGGCGCGTGAACTTGCACATGCATGAGGCTCAACTTCCTGAACGCGCAACGAGGGTGAATGCTTTACCAAGTGAGCCGCTCAAGCCTCTCCCGACTGCAACGCTCTGGCACAGACTTGCGACCACGCGCTCTCGCAACTTACTGCGAGCAGCGTTGACAAAATGCTAAGTGTTATTGCACCGTGAAGTGTCTGACAGCGAACGGCTTACACGAACAAGCACCCGAACAAGCAATCTCAACTGTAACTGCAGCCCCATTGCTAGATCACACCATTCAATGATGCACCCAAGGGACGGCACTCTACTAAGTGCCCGTGCGAATGGGGAACACGCGCTCGAAATATCGGGATGTCAACGCGCTCGCAACATCACTGGCTAATCGTCATCGGCATGGCGAACATCAACCTGCATCGAGTACTTCGCCACATACTTCACCCTCCTGACGTCGATGGATCGCATGCCCACTTCATCGATGGAGGTGTTAATCATGCGGGCGAACACGTTCCTGACGTGGCCTGGCATCTGGTCGAAGCAGGTGTAGCTGTGCACCATGGTAAACACGTGGCCCTCATTCTCTGGCCACACGTTCCCGGAGAAAGAGGGCTCGTCACGCACCGTCTCGACAACCGTGTCCCTGCCATCGGATGGCTGAACTGCCGCGGCTGGGTCCGCAGCCGATGCAGCAACAACGTCCTCTGCCACGCCCTCCTGTCCTGATCCGCTGGGCAGCGTATCCCCGCTCGGCTGCGGCTCGGAGCCAAGGGTGTGGTCTGCCCCCGTCCGCGCCCGCTTCGTCTCTGACAGGTGCTCTGGCGCTCGCTTCGATCGGCGGCGCCTGGGGCCGAAGCCCGAGTTGCCCGTCTCTGGCGAAGTGGAGTAAGACCCTTCGCTCAGGACTTCGACGGAGTCTGACATCAAAAATGCGAGCGCTGCAGAGTTGCAATCGGAAGAATACCAAGCCCTAACCGCACCGAGCTCAAATTGCTACACGATGCTGGTGACGATGATGACGGCCATGCTGCCGAAGCTTGCGATGGATGATGCGGTGGTGGTGGAGGGGTTGTGGCGCTGACTAGAAAGGTGTTGCAAAGCATGGGCTGACGCCGCTCCGCTCGAGGATCACATAGCCCCAACGAGGATCCCAACTATAAGCGGCCACGTGCCACACATCGGTTCCACAAGAAGCCGCGCCACCATCAAACGCGCCAGAGACATACCTAATAGTGCTGACGGAAAGTGCAGGATGGAGGGTGGATCCTGTTCAAAGGCGGACCCCCCCTCGCAGACACCATTCGTACAAAACTCATCCCATTGTGGCCAACCGAGCCCCCGCAGGGCGCACTACTCTATGCCTACCGTGGGGCCCCGTTGTTCCCATTATGGCCCAGGGCACATATTTGGGCTCATGACGAGCTCATCGCGTCATGCGTGTACATGGTGGCCTCGCATTTTCCACGGGCTGCGGGGCGAACGGACGCATGGCGGGGGATTACTGGGGGATGGGCGGTGCAATTGAGAGACCTAGACTGGCGTTGAGGGGTGCGCTTCATGCCGTGCGCGCTCTATCGCTCTTCTGACTGTGCTGCCCAAGGCGAAGCCTGAAACCTGGGGCGGCAAGCCGACTCGGCGCATAAGGCATCGGCCATTGAGGGGATCGGCCCTGCGGGCTGCTCTTATCTTAGCCCCGTGTGAGGCCGAATGCAGACAAAGGAAGCCAGCTACCTGCCCAAGAGGAGCCCCGCCCAAACCTCGCCCAGCGCCTCTCAGCCCCCGCGGGATTTCCGATGGCCTCGGGAACGGCGAAGCCGACGACGACCAAGGCGACGACGGCGGCGGCGACAACGACTGCGGCGGCGGCGGCAACAACGACATCCAGGACCAGGAGGAGGGCGAATACGAGGACGAAGACGTCGACGGCGGGGACGGCGATGGCCGCCATCATGACCCACAGACCCCCAAGACCTCACCGTTGCTAGTTTGTTTCAAGGCAGCCCTTTGGGCTCAGACAGTCCACTGGGACGCTCACGCTTTAGCAAGCTAGCACTGCCTGGCAGCGCCTTCAACTCCCTCCTGTACCGAACACGGTCGCGGTGACAAGGGAAACACATCTTGTTGCCCACGTGCTCCTTCCTGTTTGGAAACGCACCAGAGTAGGCCATGGAGAGCCATCCCATCATCAAACCAAGCGGCCTGCCCTGAGCAAGCCTCCTCTCGTTCGGCCTGCTCGTGCGTGTCAAGCGGCATTTATTGCCGTGGGTTGGGTTGGGGCACTCTGCAACAAAGTCACCGCTGCGATAGTACACGATGCGGCCGCCACCAGGGATATCCAACGACTCGAGGGCTGCAGTCTTAGGGCCACCAGCCCCGCGAGAGCTCGAAGAAGACGAGCTGCTCGAAGAACTGCTGGAACTGGAAGACGGCACGGCCCCATCACCGCTGGAGTCGCCCTCGCGCGCAGGAGGTTCATCGCCGTCAACTGCATGGTGATCGCCGCCCTTGTCTTCACCTCCGCCGCCGCCGCCAGGCTCGCCGATGCCACCGCCGCCGTCAGCAGCGTCCAGGCCACCACCCGAATCATCGCCATCTCCTCGGTCAGCCTCGAGGTGGTCGAGGTGGTGCTTGACCAAATCAAACAAGTCGACGCCAGCCTCCTCGGAACAGTCGGACACTGCGGCATCCGACGCCGCCTCGAGATCCTCGGGGTCGCTGGCGCGGTCCGCATCGTCGCCCGCCACGTCGTCAACCTCGCCATCCTCGACGGCGCCCGGTTCCTTGTCAGCTAAACCATGAAGCACGACATCTCCAGGCTGGGCAACTTTTCTCTTCGACATTCGCCGTGGTGGTGGCCACACCTGTTGCTCGCCGCTTGGTACAGCTTCCACTGGGACGGTGGTGACGTCGAGGGCGCCAATAACCTCCACCGTGTCCACGAGGCGGAAGATGCGGCAAGTCCACGTGCACGACCGATCCAGATTTGAGAAAAAGCCCCAGTCGTGCTCGTACGCGTTGGTCGCAGACACCCAGATGTACGGACTCGGCGCGCCGCCAGTGACCTCATCGAGGACGTGGTAGTCTGGGCGGTACGGGCTGAAGAGCACGAAGCCAATGTGGAACCAGTGCACACCGTGGCCAAACTTGTACTCATCAGCGGCAGCTGTCTCATCATCGGACACGGCATCGCACCAGGCGGAACGCTCATGCGCGACGCCCTCGAGCCTCATAACCAGGAAAGCGTTCTTCAACAACTCGATGTTTTCAGAGTGCCGAGGGCAGACAGACTTGATATGCCGCAAGACGCTGTTGCGAAGGCGCAGCGTCTCCTTGCCCCCCTCGGAGCAAACGCAGAAGCCGTGCTGGTAACACTGCCCATGCCCGCATTCGCGATCACGTTCTCGCCATGCAGGTTGGTCGTCGTGTTGGATAACCCTGTTCTTATGAGCCCAATCGCGCAGGAGAACGCCAGACATGTGGGAAGACCTGCTGTTCTCACAAGCAAACGCTGAAATGAACCTGGCTTTCTCCGACAAATCGAACAATACCTCGAATGCGTCCATGGCGCTCGAGGGGAGCGGCTGCAAAGCTGGCTTGCATGGGAGAAGCGACGGACACCTGTCGATCAAGCCCTGGACCTTGGCCTCCGCATACTGAGAGTCCCACTCATCGAACTTGCCTGCTGCCTGCCCCTCCTTCTGCCGCCTGGCTAAGCGGAACGTGCTCGCCGCCATGCGGGCCGCTTGGCAGTGCTGCTGGAAGCCCTCGTCGGTCGTCAGCGGCGCTGAGACGTAGTCGCCAGGCAAGGCCAACACTATACTGGGCGCACCTTCATATGCTGCCTTGTCAATTGCAACCTGCAAGGAGCGCCGATGCTTGAATCGCTGAATGGCCCTGGTCGACACGCCGAAAGCCGAACCGCCTGCGCGGTGAGCGCGACGTGCCCTCTGTCCCATATGCTGAAGCTCTCTCTCCTGAGGCCCGTGCAAGTTTTGATTGCGGTACTTGGCTGATATATCATGTAGGTCTGGCCTCCCAACGGCACCAATGGTCTCTCTCCTCACGAAGCTTCTCCAACTACCTCCGCCTCCACGCCTCTTCTTTCGAATCGTTCGCCGTGGCGCGCTCGTCCCCGACAAACCAGGCCCTCGCAACTGCCGAGCCCTATGATCCTTCAAGAACCATGATGAGCTCGATGCCAATCGGGTTCGGAACCTCTGGCAGACAACCTGGGCGTTGACGTACTCAAAGCTAGCGCGGTGGGTGGAAACGCTCTGCGCGTCCACATGTCTCTTGAAACTGCCGTGGTCGTTCTCCCCCTTGACGTTCTCCACATGGGTAATCTGCGCAACTGTCAAGAGCTTCGCCAAGCAGTCCTCGCCACCGAGCTCGCCATCAGGGCGCGACTCGAAGATATGATGGGAAAAGGCATCGCGAGTGCATCTCGGTCGGCGTTTGAGGTCGGGGCCTGCCGCGGCGTTCCTGACCATGGCGAAGAGCGCCACTGGGAACTGCTGAGCAGGCCGAACGAGGTAGGAGTTCACCAGGCACCCCGATCGAGACAACATCCTGAAGCACAGCGCACGAAAGCGGAACGTCCTCTTGCCAGGGGCAATGAAGCGCCATATGTTGGAAAACCACGCCCTCTCCAAATCGTCAAAAAACTGACTCTCGTAGACCAGGTCCGCGTACTGCGATAGACGGTAGAGCCTCCCGCCATCTGGTTGCGGGTCCAGCTGGTCCGCAGCAGCCCTGCACCTCTGGTCATGCTCCCACTCGTCCCCAGAGCTGTGCAAGTACGCCGACATCAACTCACGCCAAGGCTCCATGGTAATCCGAATGGCTTGCAGCATGTGAATCGGCTCGGCCTGAAGCCACTCCATGGCAATGCGACGGTGCTTCTCATTCTCGACCTGCCATGCCCGAGCGTCTCCGCCAGCCGCAGCTTCATCGCGGGCGCCGCGCGCATCAGCGGGCGCGTTGGCATCCGCCGCCGAGGCCGCGGACTCGTCTGGCTGGAACTGCTGGCCATCGGCTCCGACACCGCCGAGAGGGGCGCTGTCGGTGCCGAAACTGCGCAGGAAGAGCTGGTACGCTGGAAACAGCAGGCCGTGGATGCAAGCGCACAAACCAATCTCGTCGATCGAAAGGTCCGCACCAGTCCACCGATGCCTTGGGTACGTCCTGAAAGACCTCCCCAAGCAGACGAAGTTCAAGCACCGAATGACATTCTTTGTAACTGAACGGCGAAGCCCAACACCTATAGGGCCTTCCCCATCAACATACACAATCAACGACGAATGGTCGTGCCATGGCCCGTTCAAAACTGCCTGCGCCATCTGCATCCTCTCGTAAGATAAGCTACCCCTCCTGAGGAACAACTCGAGCATGAGCGACTGGTACTCTTCGTCCATGGTTGAGGGGCGCCCCCTCCTGATATCCAGTCGCGTGCGTGCCGCGGCGATGAACGCACGCCTGAATTTCGTCATCGCAGCAGCCGAAGAAACTGATAGTGACAAATGTATTGCCGCTGTTATATCGTAGTCGACGAGGTCGTAGGTCTTCGAGTGCCCAGTGGAAACTTTATGAACATTGCATGGCATGTGGAGGTTCATCCAGTCGGGCCCACGATCTGCTAAGATGCCCCGCTCCGTCTTGTAATTCGATGCTGCTGCGTCTGTCGTTGCAACTCTCAACTTGGCGGCGTAGTGGTCGGCATCTATGAACGTTGCAGCTGTCTCCGTCACGGCGCGCTTGCAACAGACCGCTGTTCCACGGTCAACAGCCTGAACCCATGTAAGCGCGGGGCCGAACAACTGAATGAGACGGGAGTCCACCCCTGCCCCAACTCGGAATAGACATGCCCAGCCATGCTCTGAACCAAATAGGTGGGTGCGATCAGTTGTCTTGCCAGCGGCGCGCTGCATGACAGGATCACAAGGTCTGGCGACCGCCCCGCCGTCGAAACCCACGACGTCGCCGCACAGCTGGTCGTCAACAAGCATGCCTCCAACGCTTGCCGTCGTGTCGTGGTGGCTCTGATCCACGCGGACCTTCATCCCAGTCGCGTCGTACCTCGAAAATTCAACGAACAACAACAGTTTCACGGCATCCCTCCGAACATTCTCGTGGAGCATCTGTATAGCACAACGGTCACAGTGCACGAGTGAACTGGCAAGAATGCTCAAGTTGCGCTGCATAGAATCTCGAGGTAAACCGAGCAATGACGACGCTGCTGTCTTGGAAGCAATGGTGGGGCGTTTGCTCGGGTCTAGGTACAGGCTGCTCAACTTGACCACGCTGCCGTCTAACGAAACCTGCCCCGACGCAACAGAACGAATCACAGCATCGAAAGGTCGTCGAAGCGGGGCTGCCGCGAAAGGTCCAGGACACGACTGTATCGCCGAGCTCTCGCCGACTGTGGGGTCCCACAGCCTGCGCTCATCTAGTGGTTCCCACGGCACGATCGGCCAGAAACCTGGGTCGACGTCCATGGCGTCATCATCAGCTGGATCAGCGGCAGCGTCTCCACTGTTGCCAGCGGCGCTGCCGTCATATGCGTCTGGGTCGACGTCGGCTGCGCAAGGCTCGCAGTCGTCGTCGGTTTCGCCGTCCAGTGCGACCGCCAGCCACGGGTCGAGCATGGGCGGAGTGGAAACACAAGGAAGCAACAAGGCCGCAAACATTAGAGCCCCAATGGTTGCGGAGGACGCTGTATGCGTTTGTCTGCTGTTATGTCGTTGCGAAACTGCAAAATCTTCCTCGTCGCCTCCCCTCCCCTCCTCCTCACCCTGCCCCATCCACCACCACCCCGCCCTTACGTGGCTCTACTGCCCCAGTTGTGATTCAAAAAACCCGCGGGCGTGTCCGCCGACCCAACGGGGGGGCACAAGGCGCGTGCGATGCATAGCGCATTGGGCCGTAAGCCTCACAAGGGCCCGAGAGGGCCAATCATGTGAAAGCCTCGGGTGGGCCTGTATGCTCCCATTGCAAACAATGACAATCCCAACCTGGGCCTCGACGGGCCCCCAAGAGCAGCTTGCGTGCCCCGTCTCTGCTCCGCTAGGAAACGTTCACCTGTTTTGTTATGTCGCTGCCCTGTCTCTATTATGTTCGCCATGTACTGGTTTCTCAAGAGTCTGCCGCTCAACCTTTCTCAAATTTGAGCGCAATTGTTTGCGCAACTGTTTGGGGGTTTTGTGGGGAGGTCGATTTCGACTACGTTTCGAACTCCAAACGGCACTTTTCAGGTTTTGGCTCCTGGAGGGCCTCTAGCAGGCGGGCCCGTCTCAACGCTCGTGGAGGACGCGGGTCGCGCTCCTACTCTCAGCGCCGCCTGGGGGGGCCCGAGGCGGTGGGGGGCTGTCGTCGTGGGCAAGTGGGGGCGGTCGGACAAGATCCACAACCTCGAGGCCCAGGCCGCTCTCATGGGCCTGGAGGGGTACTGCTCCGACCCTGGCCACCACTCCACCGCCCTCGTGTCGCTCCGCAACAACATGCCCGAGGTGCTGGCCACAGGGCGGGGAAGGTCGCGCACGTGGGGCCTCCCGGCGTTGGTCCGACGTGCCGGAGCCAGGCAGGTGGCCAGCAACGCCCGCTGGGCGCGGCGCCACATCGAGACGCACCGCAACCCGAGCAATTACGGGGGCCGGCAGCCCCACCTCCGGCCTGCAGAGGTCCGACGCGGGGCCGGCGCCCGCCCGCTCGACGCCGGGCGCCCGCGGGCGGCTTTGCTGGCCGCCGAGGGCTCGGAGGAGGCCGCCCCTGGAGCGGCGCTTCGCGCCGACGCTCCCTGCGGCCCCACGCCAGAGGGTCGGCCAGACCTAGCGGGCGCTGGTCCGCGGGGGGTCAGGGCCCCTGATTTTGGGGTTTGCTTCATTGACCGTAGCGCGGTGGTCGCGGCATGGTCCCAGGCGCGGCAACCGCGCCATCATTGTAGCGCGTCGGCGAGAGCCGACGCATCCTAGGTGCATTCCGAGCGAGCGCGCGCACATGGGCGGTTTGTACGGCGTCGCTTCCATCGTATATGTCCAAGGTATTAGCACGCGCCCCTACATACAACATTCTATGACCCCCATGGCACATAGATAAATCGCTCGCACGGGGCGGGGAATCTCACGCGCCAGACTGCCCCTAGCGGGGCTGACGACCTTCTGAGCAAACGACAGAGTCCAAACATAAAGGTGCGGGCTAAATACACACATGCAGGGTCGATGTTTACACGCATGGGATCTCGCCACGGGCATGAATCGCAAAATGCGTCGTTCCGTAATTCTTTTGGCTTAAATGTTTGTTGGCTCACACGACGGAAATGAACACAGAAGTTTGCCGTTCAGACGATGACGCGCCATTGCCCCAGAACGCCCTGGACACTCCTCGCAGGAAAAGGAAGAGCGGCGGCGACAAGCGCCGAGAGAGGAACGCTCTGCCCAAGGCTGTTTTTGTATATGACCCGAGCGCTCGAAAGTCAGATGTTCGCGCTCCCGTGCTGAACGGTTCCAGGTTACACAAGAGATGGAAGCGTACAGCGGGAGCGCATTCAAATTGCTCGTTGAACATGAAACACATGTCAAGAGCAAGAAGTGTTAGTGGGCGGGCATTTGTATAATCATTTCAGTGAGTTTCTGCTTCAACAGTGGCGAGTGTTGTCGGTGCCGGCTGGGGTGCGCATGACAGAGCCGTACAGCGACCCACCCATCATGTTCTCATTCGACGTCCCGCCCAGCTACGCGAGGTTCATGGGCGTCGAGGCTCGGATACCTGAACCCTCTCCCCTCGTCGGCGCTCGCTCCGAGGACGACGGCGCCGACGACGACGAGCGCGAGGATATTCCTGCCGCACAACCACCGCCACCAGGAGAGCCACCCGACGTCGGGCCAGGTGTTGGACTTCCACCGATGACAGCATTGCGCGGCTTGTATACGACGCAAGAGCGTGGCACCGTCACGCACAGGTACACGCCTGAAGGCATTCTCAGGTGTCTTTCTTTAGCCAAGATGTGCAGGCCTTCTGCTTCGCTGTCGGGCGTGATGGCAGAGGCTGCACCTCTGTTGGGCGAGGAAGAAGGCAAACGGGTCTCACACGCTCTGAGCATTGGGGAGTGCCGCTTGCCGTCGATCCGCCTCATGCGCACTGCGCGGCTGCGCTTGGATATGGCATCGATTTTGTTTCAGCAGAGGTGGTTCATTAAGTTTGATACGTTGACGTACACCTTGATTGATTCGTCACCTCAACTCGGCTACAATTTCTTGCTGATCATCGGGGATACAATCAAGATGCCAGCAGCACGCGCTTTGGATATCATGCTTCGCATTGGGATGAACCTCGCAGAACACTACGCATCAATGATATGTCCCATGAGTCCAATTGGAAGTGGAAAAGGTTCATTGGTCCACAAATCTTCGAAAACTATACACGTTGATTTGATGCACTCGAGTAGCGACGACCACTTCCACCGTAAACGCAAGGCCAGGAGAGGGACGACGTCAGACCAGGGCACCGAGAGCGGCCACAACGACATTGCCTTGAATATTGTCCCACGGTACCTGAACACAGAACAATCGGGGTCGCCTGAAAGTTATGTGTACCCGTGGTCCCTCTGGATGCCAGGTCAGTTGCGCGTTCTGTACAACAGTTTGGAGTCAGCTGTGAAAGCAAGCGAATTGTATTCAGATTTCGTCCACGTCCTCAAATTATTTCAAGAGTTCTTGAATGATCATGGGTTGGTGCGCCCGTTCAAGGCCACGTGCTTCGCGGACGACCCACAGGCCGCAAAGGACTTCAAGCCTGGTGCGTCTGTTCACATCGATTGGAAGTGGGAGTATCTTTCACGAGCGTTGGGTTCTCAGCTGCCGAAGTTCGTCGCGGCGCAGTCCCGGCTTTCGAAAGAGAAGATGCACTTCGGCAGCGAGAAGGGGGCGCAGACCAGGAACCGCCTCCTCAGTGATTTGATTGCTGCGGTGGCAGAGGAAGTTGAGTTCTAGGCCAGCGCGGAGGCATTGCGAGTCGCGGAGGCGACAACCGAGAGGACTGCCAAAGAGTTAGAGACATGTGATTGCCATTGGGACTAGTGGCATCGAGGCATCAAGTCGAGGAAGCGGCGAGTGGGCTTTATGCAACAGGTGACTGGGCACACTCGCTGCGTCTGGCAGGGACGCCGCCTGCCGTGGTACATCGCAGAGGGGCGGGACAGATTGATCTCTGATCTCAAGCTTGCGATGTCTTATCGATTGCCGGTGCTCCTCGCGAAGATGCCAGCAGCTCGGCGGAGCAACTTGTTAGCTGCATTGGAGCAGATCACGCTTCGCATCGTGGAGGAGATATGTGGCAAGACACGCCACCTCTTCCGATGCCCATACGTGGCCATCGGCGCTTACTAGTCAGTCCAAGGTGGTACGATGACACAGGGGCGCAGTCTGCTCAAGACGTCAATTGACGAACACGACGAGGCAATGCGAGTTGGCAGTGGCAGCCAGCTCCACCGAGTTGCTCACAGACTTCACGCACGCGGCACGATTGTCCGCGATGAATCGGAGAAGTGGATTGCCAGTCTGCCTGATGTTCCGTTGACTTCTTTCCCGCACCTGTTCGTGATGCTTCAGGAGCATGCTCTGATCATGGCGGTCGAGCGCAGGATCGAGGCAGTGCATGCCATGATCAAATCTGCTGGCTCACATGCACAAGGGTTGTCTTTCCCTTCGATTTGCGCCGCTGTGAGGGAACCCGATACACTAGCGCAGCTCAAGGCGAATACCGGCTTCTGGGAGTTCTGCGTCGCAAACTGGCGCTCCACCGCATTGGCCTCGCGCATCCTTCATATCCGATTGAGTCGAGCGGAGCTGGGCACCATGGACTTGAAGAGTGAGATATCAAGAATCTATCAATGCGACACGCAGTCAGAGCACGCCACTTGCGCCGAATCCATTGGCGCGCTTATCGTGTGGAGGGGTTTGACGCAAGGCCCACGGAGACAGCCGATCAAGCTCAGGGAAGACACGAAGGCGTTCGTGATGTTCTTGAAGAGCGTGTTGCGACCAGGTACTTACATCAGTATTCCGTCTGAGATGTTTGAGATGGCCACGGCTGGCGATGGCGATGTGGCGTTGGCAATGGGTCACCCAGCGGGCAACGCCATCGACGCCGAGCTGGAGGTTGTCGGACAAGCAACGCCCGCTGACTTTGCATGGGGCCCAAACGTCGCCTTCGCGCGGGTCGTCAACAGCCACCCAGAGAGCAGGCGCAACGTAGCGCTGCACCACATCAACACGAGAGTATCAACTATAGCAGTGACGTTGTGCCAGGTATGTATTCGCAACCCTTCTGCAAGGACCTCGCATCTGCGGGCCAAGAACTCTGCAGTCAAACACCTGACACTTGATCTGGCCGCTCTTGCTTCCAACGTGGAGTGTGCGTTGCAGAACGTCCACGTGTGGGACGTCAAGGGGTGCCTTTCCACGGCCAGGTTGCGGCCGCTGCTTGCTACTACTTTGGGCCCCCTCTTGACCGACGGGGCCGCCCAGGAGCAGCCGGTGTGTTCAGACGTTGCTGATGACCGAGTTTGCCGTTGCAGCTGGCGTAGAGTTTCGGATGGGCACTGTGATCGATCATCTCTTGCGTAGCAATGCGATCTCTGGCCAAGGCTTGCTGGGGGGCAACGTCGGGGCTCGTCCCAAACTAAGTTCCCCTGTGCTAAGTTTTCGATCTGGGGTAGGGCGCCTTATGTTTTGGACCAATCCAGCCTTTTAAGGGGAGCTTTGTTTGGGAAGGCCTTAACGTTGCCCCTTAGGTTGGTGCAGCGTCGATCTTACAAGCTCTTCTTCCGTCCATGGGGGCGCGACGGACCCCATTGGCATTGAGAATCTGAAAACAATTGGCGCCATTGAGACAAAGGAGAACAACTTTCTTGAACTGGAGATTGCGATCAAACCGCAGTTTCTTCAATGGTCAATGGTTTACGGATTATGGCAACCGCTTCCTCTCGTTCGCGTCCGCTCAAGTCCAAGCTGGAATTACTCGCGACTTTAACTTCGAGCGGCGGGGAGCCAGCCGCCAGACCACCTCTTCCATATGCAGCGGGCGGCGAGATGCTCTATCATCGCCGCGATCGGGCCCCACTTTCGTACTTCGCTGCCTTATGCGGCTGCTCCGAGATATTGGGCAAGGGCGTCGCCGGCATCCACCATGACAAGCCTGACAACTACTATCGATGTTTACTTAAGCTCACTGGAGATAAGCTTCAGGCGTTCATCCGACTTGAGGGCGGCGCTGAAGATCGGAACGACGAGCTCTACAAGAAGCAGCTCGGCGACGACAACGTGACCGACGACTTGCTCAAGCTCGAGGGGGGCGTCGTCGAGCCCCGTCTGTCCATTCAGGATGGCGATCGGCGATCTCGGTGTGCCTGGTGTCCACTATGCGGCCGCAGTTCCAGAGAGGGATAGCACAGGTTGGACTCGCGTTCGCGTGCACACAGGCGACGGCACACCCTGCATCAATATTTATTTTGACCACTTCAGCCACCAGAGCGGCAGGCAGAGAGGATGGGTTGATTGTAGGCACCACGCTTGCATACACTATGTTTTCACGTTTGGTGAGAAGCGACAGTTCTGCGCAACGATGTTAGCATGGGAGACAGCAGGTGAGCGACACGTTATTGCTTCTAAGGCCGACCACTTGGCCTACTCACCGTCGCCCGAAGAGGTGGCGTCTGTTGGGGCACATCTCTTGATGGAGGACTTCTGAAACCTACATGTTTTCATAACAGTGAACGGCAACAGCACACATAGCACGTGATAGTGTCGTCGTCGTCGCCCAGCAATTTCGCATGTGATGGGTTGGGTCGAGAGGGCAGGTATGGAAATCATGAATATAAAACAAGTGAGTTCGTAGGTTCCAGAGGGGCTCGATGGGGTGATAGCGTTGGGGTGGGGTTCCCGAAAATCTGACCGATTTCCATTGCCATACTTCCGTGTGCCCATGATTTGGGCCCTGAGAAACACCTGCTCGATGGGATGCCCAGGCGCATGCCATCACTTTCTCGGGTATCCAGCATTCCGTTGAGGCGCCAGTTCTTTGCGTTTCTGCACGTTGCACTTGCCGCTTGCGCAGACGGTGTTGCCCTCCAGGTTTCAGAGAGTCGGGTTGGTCCTGACATCGGTGACCGATTGTTGCGGCGAGGTGAGTCGCACTTGTCATCGGATTCTCCACGGCGTTGATAGCCATCGCTGTTGTGGTTGAAGCCGGCATTCTGGCAGGCCCCCGTCAGTGCCCGAGCCGCGGCGCGCGCGGCTTCAGGCCTCCGCCATGGATCCCGCCAGTGGCGCGGGCTCCCAGGGCCACCTTGGCGTGCCGCCCCCGCCCAGTCCTGGGATGACGGTGCCATCTTCGGGCACGCCGACACTGGCAGGTTCGGCGCGCGGTTCCAAGTCCAAAGGCACCCGCTCTCCGTGCGACGGCGTTCTCGACGGCATGATGGTGGACTTCGAGGATAGCCAGGGCGCAGGCCCCGCCATGGTGGTCGCGAAGTCGGGGAAGTCTGGGCAGAGCTCCTCGGCCGCTCCCCCTGGCTCCTACACTTGCGCCAAGTGCAAGAAGGTGCTCCCGCTCTCGGAATCCATTCCCAAGGGCACGCAGTTGTGGTGCTTCGCGGACAACAGGTCGTACAACGGATTGGTCGCTAGGTGGGGGAAAAACCAGAAGCTTCGTCATTGGTGGAATGGCCTCTCGGAAGCAGATCAGACAGAGTGGTTTCTCAAATGGCAGTCCATGGATTCGAAATCCAGGTTCCAGAGTTTAGAGTTCAAAGAGGAGCACCAGGACAGCACTAGCCAGGGTAGAAAGACCCATCCCACCCCCATTCCATTTGGTTGTTCGCTATCGGTTCCCATGATGGGGGGGAGGTGTGGAGGAGTGGGGGGATTTGAAAAGTGTTGACGGCCTTCGGGTCACTGCTTTAGGGATTCTGGTCACGATTCGGAGGCGCTTCGGAGAAACATCGGAAATGCAATAGCAACGAGCGCCTCATGCCGTTGATAAGCAACCGTGGCAACAACCATCCCACTGTGAGATCAGCAACAGCAGGCACGCATACACCAACCAGAATACATCAACATCAATTACACGACACGGCCAAACCTCAACAGCAACGAACACATGGCACTTCCAAACGCACCAGCAGCAGCAAAGCATCTAATCGACAAAACAAAATTCAGAAACAACAAACAGCACACGTACACATAGGAACCCTAGCAGGAAGCAGTAGAGATTTGCAACGATGACATCGACGGGTGGATACCGTGGAATGTATTCTTGCGGAACGGCATCATGGAGGGGAAGACCCGCGAGGACCTCACGAAGGAGTGGCAGCACATCATCGACACTCAGCAGTCGGAGTGCAAGTGGCATCGCAACCAGTGGAACGTCCCAGTGTACGAGGGCCTCAAGCGCATCAAGCGCCAGCGCACCAGCGAGATCGCCTCTTCTCATCGCAGTGCCACTGTCAGGGACGCTGATCATCTGCAGAATCTTTTCGCTGGCGGGAGAAGCAGGCTCGGTCAGTACGAGAAGTCGCTGACGCCCGTGCTCACTGCTGATGTTCGGCCTGGCGCCCCGCAGCCTGCTGTCCAAGCTCGCCCAGCAGACCAGCCAGTTCGTCAAGAGCCTGTCAGCGTGCTGCTCCCGACGATCGCGCGGGAGGCTGCAGCTCAATGGGAACTTGTTCGTTTTCTTTTTTCCCATGTTCCGAATACCTCTTGATGTGTGGCAGTCCATCCGAACCCCGTGTGCCTCTAGACGATTGTGTTTTATCGATTCGTCTCCCCCGCTTTCGGCATCTTGAAAAACATGTTCGCAACTTCTTGTTGTTTCAAGATGTGGGGAGGCGAGCTCCTTAGGCTGGCGCCATCGCCCGCGACGCGGCCACGGTGCGGAGCCTGGAGGCGCACGAGGCCATGCTGGCCCAGCAGGCCGCCGCCTCCGCGGCGGAGGCGAACCACAAGGGCGAGGGCGCCAGCGGAGCTACCAGGAAGCCCGGTGCTTCCGTCGCCATCGAGGAGTCGAAGGTCAAGGGTCTGGCTGGCACCATGGCCGCGAAGATCGCGGCGCAGATCACGAAGCTCGAGGGGGACATGAAAGCTACCAAAGCGAGTTGCATCTCTGCGTACGGCCCAGAGGGTGGATCGGCTGCTTCGGCGTTGGGTGAGTTGCAGGGGCTGGCGAATGCTGCGATACTCTACGTGAGCCAGACCGTGAACTCCAAGATGCAGGATGTGATGGGCAGGATGGAGGAGGGGTTGACGACGGTGCCCGCTTGCAAGGCCATCTCCAAGGAGATCTCGGACATCGGCAAGGAGTTGAACAAGGGCGCTGTCAAGGAGTTCACGACCATGAACGGCAAGGTGAAGAAGATGATCAGCGTGCGCTCGCGGGCGGCGAAGAGCACTGGCAGCGCGGAGGTTGAGTCTTCAGCTCGGCCGCCGAACCCTCTCTTCGAGATCCTGAAGCAGATGCAGGAGGTCAACGTCGGCACTTCCCTTTTCGAGGCCAAGGCGGGGGTCAAAGTGTCAAAGATGAATGCCGTAGCGACGCCGACCCAGGTGAGTATCTACGAGAGCGTTCGCAGTTCGGCTGTCATCAAGCGCGGCATCAAGGCCATGCAAAGCCACATGAAGGCCACGGGCGCGGACTGGGCACCCTCCCCCATCAGCACGTTGGAACCGAAGGGCAAGAAAGTCGTCTCCCTCATCGGCAAGTCCTCCGACGCGATGTGCACGACGAAGATGATTCCCCCAGACGAGCCGTGGGCTCACCAAGTGTACGCGCCCGAGCTGGTCTCGACGACGGAGACTCGCACTGTCGTGCAGGCTGGGATCCACGGGTGCACGGAAGCTCGCATGTACTTGGACGGGAGTGAGACGCTTGTGTGCTTGCCGTATGACAGCGTGCCTGGGGCGAGTTGGCGCGAGAAGCGCCGCAGCTTGCACCAGATGACGATCGACCAGATCAACACGTTGGTGGACCAGACCAAGGGCACCATCGCGCTGGTCACGAACACCGACGCCGGCTTGCTCATCCCCAGCGGCTTCCTCGTCCTGTCTGGGTGCACGCAGTCGTGCACTTGCCTCCGCTGGGCTGTCCCTGGTGATGAGGCGGACTCGAGCCGCTCGAAGGCGATGTTAGACGTGCTGCTGGACACGTACCCTGAGTTCAGCAACCCCATCAGGCCGTACAGGAAGTTCCAGGAGTGCCTCGCGAATCGGCGATGTACGAGCGGTTGGCATTGCATGTCGAGAGTCGCGGCAATGGGCCAGCACAGACGGTCGGTTGGGGTTACGTATCTTGTCTGTGGTGGATGGTGGATTCAGTTACGCGGCGACTGGGATGAGTGAGCGATGCTCGCACGGCATCTTGGGGAAGAGAGTTGTCTTGAGCCACGGTGCAGACTCTGTGGTACGAACGCCTCCTCGCCACCATCCTCCTCCTTCCCCTCCGCCCCTGCCATCCTCTCCGTCCTCCTCCTTAGTTGCGCAGCACATATGATCCTCGATCGCATTGCTGAATGTTATCATGATTGGATTGAAAACGTGATTCGTTGGTTTGGTTTGATTTCTCAGCGGGAAACGTCGAATAGTAATGGCCAGTAATCGGCAGTAATCTGCAGTAACCGCCAAGGCTACCCTTGCTCATCATCATTTTGATCCATCTTCTGCTCCTCATCATCCTTCTCATCATCCTTATCATCCTCCTCCTCTCCGTCCTCCTCCCCATCCTCTGCGCCCTCCTCCTTGGTTACGCAACGCATCGGATCCTCGATCGCATTGCTGAGTGTTATCATGATTTGATTGATAGCGTGATTCGTTGGTTCGGTTTTACTTCTGATCGGGAAACGTCGAACAGTAATGGCCAGTAATCTGCAGTAATCGGCAGCAACGTGCTGTAACCGCCAAGGCTCTCCCTGCTCGCAAGACGAGGAGGGATGATGGAGAGATGGGATCGAACTGGAGGTGCAACGATGGCGACGAGATACGATGAAGGGGCGAAGAGGAGGGGGGGAGGAGGAGGAGGAGGAGGAGGAGGAGGGCACGAGGAGGAATCTGACGCTGGGCTCAAGGGATGACGAGGGGGGCGCGGGCGGGGGGGCGCACGGGGATGAGCGGGGGATGATGATGAGACGAGGCGGATGAGCGGGCGGCCGAGGCGGCGGGGCGGACGGGCGGGCGGCGGAGGCGGACGGGGATGAGCGGGCGGATGAGGGGCGCATGGGGATGAGCGGGCGGATGGGCGGATGGGCGGGCGGCGGATGGGCGGATGAGCGGGCGGATGGGCGGACGGGGCGGACGGGCGGGCGGCGGCGGCGGATGAGGGGCGCATGGGGATGAGCGGGCGGCGGAGGCGGCGGCCGGGGCGGCGGCGGGGCGGCTCCAGCGGCGGCGGCGGACGGACTGGGGGCGGAGGGAGGAGCGGCGCCCGGCCCCGCGGCGGCGGGCGCGGGCGCGGGCGCGCGCGGCGCGGCCCGCGGCGCGCGCGGCCCGCCCCGGGGCCCTCCTCGGACCCGAGGGCCCTGGGGCGCCGAGGAGGAGGAGGAGGAGGAGGAGGAGGAGGAAGGGGTGGGATGGATGGGCGGGGCACTGGCGGCGGACAGGGCGGGGGCGAAGGGCGGGGGGGGGGGCGGAGAGGAGGAGGAGATGAGGATGATGAGAAGGAAGATGAGGATGTGGAGGAGCCCCCGCCCTCCATCTTCGCCCGCGCGAGGTGGCACGGGTTGGCGTGGAAGGGCACCTGGGTGTTTTGCCCCCTCCCCGTTGAATCCCCATCGGGCCCGCATTCGAGCCCGATGCGCGCGGAGGGGGCGGTGGGGGGGTGCATCCCGTTGCACTTCCATGATTGCCCGTGCTATGTCTGTCTTGTGTTATTGCCTGCCCTCCCCAGGGTCCGCCCCTCCTGTCTCTTTTTCAGTTCGGCCGACGCCTGTGCCGCCAACCCTTGGGCACGTGAACGGTGGGGCGCGAAACGTGTGATGGGCGTGTTGCCGAAATGGCGCTAGCTGCAACGATGCGCCACACTCCTGCACTTGCGTAACTATGTGGGCGACGCTCGCCCAGCAATCATGACAAATCGCGTGCGTAGTTGCGCGCGCGTGTGCGTGCGTTGTTCGTCGCATGATGCGTGCGCAACGGATATGCGCATGGATTATGCGCGGTTGGCTATAACATATTATTCGTCGATGGTCGTTGTCTAAGCGAGCCCGCGCAGCTGTGCGCGCCCATTGGAGTTGGTCAATGGCCGCGCCCCATTGAGGCCGCTCGCAAAACCAGGGCCTCGCTCGAGCGGCGGCCCCGACATCGCCTAGGCCGCCACCACAGGGAGCAAGAGCAAGCGGCGAACGCCGCATACGAAATGGGCCCTATCGTCCACCATGAGATTGGGGCGCAACTTCCATCAGGAGCGGTGCTTCTCGCCGCGCCACACTTGGCCTTCGCCCGAGGCCACGTCTTTCATGTCAGAGAACTGGCAGGGCCCATGCCCCCCCTGGACCAGCAGGCACTAGCCAGACCCGCTGGGGCGACGGCCGCCTGCGGCCAGAGGCCGCCGCTCTCGGCCGCCGAGAGGGCCGGCTGACCGACGGCCCCCTCGCCACCAGCAGTATTCCCTCAAGCTGTTCGCGGGCTGCATGCGGCCCCCTGCCTGCGCCGCTGCGCTGGGCCTTGCCGTCGCCGTCCTGGTGGACATCTACCTGGGGCCGCGCCTCGACGTCAGCCGGGCCAGGGTCGCCGATGTCATCATCGACTGGTTCGACTCCGGCCTGGTGTGGGCCGTCGCGCTCGGCGAGCCGTGCACCCGCTGGAGCACCGCCAGACGCGCCCGACACGAGGGCGCTGTGGGGCGGGCCGGCTTGGCCCTCGCCCGCTTCTCTGTCCGGGTGCTGGACGCGCGTGCTCGTCGTGGTGCGCACATGGTGATGGAGAGCCTGTGGGCTTCTCGGGCCTGGCAGTGGCAACCCTTCGCGAAGCAGCTCAGGCGTCTCAAGTGCGAGTGCTATCGGGTCGACCAGTGCGCCTACACAGCCGCCTGGAAGAAGCCGACTGGCCTCGTCTTCAACATCGAGAACTTCGAGACGGCAGCGCGACGCTGCCCAGGCTGCAGGCGGCACGTCGTGCGCCAGGGCAAGGTGCATCGCCCCGACTGGGGCTGGAGGTGGCGGACCTCGGTGGCTGCGGCTTACCCTCCTGCTCCTGACCTTTGCCGTGCAGTGGCGTCAGTGCTGCGGGATGCCGCCCCAGCGCGGGCGCGGCGCGACGCCGGCCGACTGGGCCTGGAGCCCCGCTGTGAGGACGCGCTCCTCCGGGCAGCCAGCACAGGTGGCAGGCGACGGTGTTCGGCGCCCCCGACGGCCCAGCGGCGCGCGCGGCTCGAGTGGGAGGGGACCGACCAGCACTGGGACGGGCTCGACCACGGCGCCTTGGCATCCTGGAGCAGCACCGCCGATAGCGGCCGGCAGCGCCGTCGTGGGCAGCGGGCTCGGCGTCGTGACGTCACTGAGCCGGGGTTCCTCCGCAAGCTGGTGGTCGCGGCAGCGACCCGCGAGAAGTGCGGGAGGTGCTATGCCGACACGGTCCGCTCCGTCGGCCGCCCGCCACGGAAGGGCGACTATGCCGGCTGGGACCTCGCGCTGGTGAACTACATCGGGGGCCTCTACCGTGCGGGCGAGGCCGCGACCGCGGTGAGGTGTGCTTGCCACGGAGTCTCGTTCGTCAACGACTGGCCTCGCCGCTCGCCCGACCTGCCTCCGAAGACGCGGCTGTCGCTCCTGGCTTTCGCGAGGTCGTCGCCGGAGCACTGCCGCGACCCGCCCGCGATCGAGCTGGCGCTGCTCATGCTGGACTACTTCCTGGACCGGGCGGTGGGCGACAACTGCCAGCGCATGGCCCTCGTGGCCGCCCGCGGCATCCTCAGCTTCGACTGCTACCTCCGGCCGTCCGAGGGCCTCAACCTCTCGGCCGGTGCTGTCGGGCGGCCTCGCCCTGGAGCGGCGGCTCAAGGCTGGGCGATCAACGCGGCGCCAGCTGGCGAGGACGCCAAG
>CAUYUJ010014220.1:210000-310000 GCA_963575745.1 Prorocentrum cordatum
TGTTAAGTCGCGCGTCGAAGCGCGCGTAGCCGTTGCCAGCCTTGCCCCCGCTGCGCGCCCGCGGCATGGGAGCGCGCCCGCTGCGCCGTGCCAGTGCAGGCAGCGCGACCCGCAGAGGAATTCGGGCGCCTGCATCTCGCGGCGCTGGCGCGGCGCCCGATGGCGGCGCCATTCAGCGACGCTTTTGTCGACGAGGGGGCGGCCGCGGCCGATGTTCGAATCGCGCCGCGAGGCGAAGCGTCGACCCGACGCCGCCAAATCTCGCGCGATTCCCCCGCAAGCATTTCGCGCAAACCGCCGCGGGCGCCGCCGACTCAAGCCTGCGCCGAGCGCGCGCGGCCACCACAGACGGCGACGCCTGCGGCGCGCTGTCTGTTGCGGCCGCGAAGGCGGCCGACGTCAGCCCGCGCGTCGGCGCAGAAGCTTTCGACGGGAAGGTGGGCAGGCAGCCCCCGTCCAAGATCACCGCGCGTGGTTTCGGGTTGGAGCTGGCGGAGGCCCCGCAGCATCACCCACGCAGAGCGAGCACTTTTTTTGTTGGTTTGGGTTTCTGCTCGCATGCGTTCCCGACGTGGGTCAGTTCCTTTTTCCCCACAGCTCGCATGAACGTTTGCGTTGAACTGCAGCTATTCCGTGCCCCCTTCTCCTGCAGTGCCAGTCACTCTGCGATGGCCACATGCAAAAAAATAGATAACACGTTCGGATGGCGCTGCGGGCGGGTCCGGAGCGGCCCCGCACGCCGACCAAGGGGCGCGCCCAGTGGTCCGGGATCATTGCGAGAGGCGCCCCCTGCGCGGCCGCGCAAGCACCGCTACGCGCGCTCCGATTTGCTTGTCGCGCGGATGAGCTCGAGCGCGCGCGAAACGCGGCATGGTTCCGTGGTTCGTAGCGCGCGTGAAGGCTGCCGGCGGGAGCTTCGGGGACCGCCAGGTTTTGCAGGGCCCGGTGGTTTTCGGAGGATGGGCCCCGGGGGCTGTGCAACCGACGAAGGTTCGCGCCAAGAGGCGCCCGAGGATCGCGCGGTTCAGCGGGCCCAACCGCGGCCAGAATCGAACGGCGGCAGCGGCGTTGGCAGGAACGCACGCGCGCCAAATCTGGACGCACATCATACAGAGCGGATCCGGGCCCCCAGCCCCCGGGGCGGCGCAGTTTTTCAGGAATCCCCCCGGGGCCCCACCCAGTCCCTTTTTGCGTGATGAGGGGGGCCTTCTCAGTGTCCGGGCGGCACATCGGCGCCCGGAACGATCAGACAGCCGTCCTGGCGGCCCAAGATGGCCCCGAACGCCCCGAAGACGGCCTCCAGTGGTTTCCGACGACCCAAGAAGTTTTCCAAACGGACCAAGAGACCCCCAAGATGGACCCCAAATGGCCCGAAAGAGGCCCCCCCAAACCCCAAAACGGCCCCAAGAGGCTTCGCGGCCGCCCTCGACGAGGCCCCAACGAGGCACCAACGAACACGCAAGAGGAATCTACCGCACAGCCCAGACACCGTGGCGAAATGGTCCGAAAGCCTATGTGTGCAGGCTTGTTCGTTTGAGTGTATGTATGCACGCATGTATGTTGTGTATATACACATATATGTATATATGTATGTTTGTATGTGTGTGTATGTATGTATGTATGTATGTATGTATGTATGTATGTATGTATGTATGTATGTATGTATGTATGTATGTATGTATGTATGGATGGATGGAGGGAGGGAGGGAGGGAGGGAGGGAGGGAGGGAGGGATGGATGGATGGATGGATGGATGTATGTATGTATGTATGTATGTATGTATGTGTATATATATATATATAGACAACCCTGGGCAAGAGGCGGGGGGCCCGGGAGGGGGGGCCTGGGCGGGGGCACCGGGCCGCCAGGGGCGCCCCAGACGGCCCAAGACACCCCCAACACAGATAAGCAGGGCTGCGAGAGGCCTCCAAGAGGCCAACAGTCGCGGAACCACCGTTCGAACGCGCCCAAGATGGCCCTCGGATGGCCCGCGAGCTTGCCGACGCGGCCCAAGTAGTCCCCAAGAACACTCCTCGAGGGGCCCCAAGAAACACGCATCATCGATTGTCTTACGGTTTCGGGCTTCCCGACGCTTCAAGACGGCCCAGGATATCCAAAAATCGCCCAAACAGGCCTCCACGAGGGCGCGGAGACGACCAAGGGCCGCCCCCCGACGCGGCCCAAGAAAGTTTCACAAATGAAACTTGTTGCTCGAGGCTTCCAAGAGACTCCGAAATGCGGACGCATCGTTCGAACGCGCCCAAGATGGACCCCAGGCGGCCGAGTAGGCTTCCAACGCAGCCCAAGAGGTCCCCAAGAGCATTTCCACAAGGGCCCCAAGAAGCCAACATCATTGATTTGTGTTTGGTTGTTGATGGATTTCAACGTTTCTGCTCGTTCAGCTTCCCGACGTTCCAAGATTGCACCGGACGCCCAAACGCCGCCCCCGCGATGGCGCCAAGACGGCCCAGGGGCGCCAGCAGACGGCTCAAGACAGCTCCAACGCAATTCAAAAATGCCGCCCTCCAAAAGGGCTGCAGTCACCGAAATATCGTTTTAACGCGCCCCAGACGGCCCCCAGATGGCCTACGAAGCTTCCAGCGCGGCCCAGAGTGTTCCCAAAAGCATTCCCACAAGGGTCCCCAAAAGCCAAAATCCGTGATTTTATTTTTGGTTGTTGATGAATTTCAGCGCTTCTGCCCGTTCAGTTTCCCGACGCTCAGTAGTTTCAGACGCTGTATGTTAAAAATGAAGTTCCCGCTCGAGACATCCTCAGGAAAATGAGATCCAGGGATCTTGCGAATTCGTCGATATCTGAAAAAGTAGGCTCTTGCTCTTTTGAACAAATTTGATGATAGACGACCTGCTTCAAAACATCTTTTGTTCAAATTGGGCTCTCGTTCGAGACATCCTCGACATAAACGAGGAGGAAGAGGAGGAGGAGGAGGAGGAGGAGGAGGAGGAGGAAGAGTATATGGAGGAGGAGGAGGAAATGGAGGAGGAGGAGGAAGAGGAGCAGGAATTGGAGGAGGAGGAGGAGGAGCACAACACGCTCCCAGCACATAGAAGGAATTCGGAGGGGGCAGACGGCAAGGAGGAGCAGCCACGGAAAACCTGGACAAACGACCAAACAACAAACAACATGAATAAACCGCATGAGGACGACGACGACGCCGCCGACGACGAAGACGACGACGACGATGAGTTGGACGATGATCCAGATGGAACTTTGGGCCTCCCAACTCCTCCTTACCGTCTGCCTCCTCTGGATGAAACGCCTCCTCCGAATGAAAGGAATTCGGAGGAGGCAGACGGCAAGGAGGAGCAGCCACGGAAACCCCCGATAAACGGACAAACAATAAACAACATGAACAAACCGCATGAGGATTTGAGGACGACGACGACGCACGCAAGTTCAGAGAAGCGGAGCTTCCTGTTCTTGTCCGGAAAGGTTCCCCTAAAAAGGCCATGTCATTCGAGACGTCTTCGAACAAATGCGATTTTCGAGGACGTGGTTTCAGACGTTTTACGTTAAAATGAGGCTCCCGCTCGAAACATCCTAAGAAACATTAGATCTCCAGGGATCTTGCGAATTCGTCGAAATCTTAAAATGAGGCTCTTGCTCGAGACATCCTCGAAACAATGGGATAGTATATGACCTGCGTCAAGACGTCTTCTGTTCAAAATGGGGCTCTCGCTCGAGACATCCTCGAAAAACACGGTCGGGGAGGAGGAGGAGGAGGTGGAGGAGGAGGAGGAGGTGGAGGAGGAGCGAGGAGCGAGGAGCGAGGAGGAGGAGGAGGACCCTTGCAAGACCATGCCGAAGCCGCTGCAGAAACCCGCTAAGACCTTGCAATGCTTGGCAACACCTTTCACACGAACCCGCAAACCCTGCTATGGCTCTGTAAGGTACGGCAACCCAAAATGTAGACACATGGGTGGAAACCGTAACATTTGGGCGGGCACCCACGTGTGCACATTTGGGTGGCCACCCGCGTGCATACCTTTGGGTTGCCACCCATGTGTCCACATTCGGGGTGCCACCCACGTGCGACCATTTGGTTTTTGCCACGCATGCGCGCGTGCGCACGCAAGCTCAGAGAAGCGGCGCTTCCCGTTCTTGTCCGGAAGAGTTCCCCAAAAACGGCCGTTTCGCTGGAGGCATCTTCGAACAAGTACGATCTTCAAGGACGTGGTTTAAGACGTTGTATGTTAAAAATGAAGCTGCCGCTCGAGACATTCAGAAAAATAGATCTCCTGGGATCTTGCGAATTCGTCGAAATCTGAAAAATGAGGCTCTCGCTCGAGACGTCCTCGAGAACATGGGATGGTAAGCGACCTGCTTCGAGACGTCTTCTGTTGAAAATTCGGCTCTCGCTCGAGACACCCTCGAAAACAGCGAGGAGGAGGAGGAGGAGGAGAAGGAAGAGGAGGAGGAAGGAGGAGAAGGAGGAGGAGTTGCAGGAGGAGGAGCAGGAGGAGGAAGTGGAGGAGGAGGAGCACAACACGCTCCCAGCGCATGAATGCCCACATAGAGCATACACCACGTAAACAATACACCATTCACACTAAACACAACGTGTGAGCACACCCTGCGCCCCTCCCGCCCGCCCGCCAATCACACCCCGTACACACACCGTACACCCCCCCGCCCGCCCGCCAGGCACACGCCCCGTACGCACACCGTACACCCCCTCCCCCCGCCCCCCTGGCACACACCTTGTACACGCCCGGGCTCACGCGCGCACACGCACACAGCCGCATACACAGGCACACACTGTCACACACGCGCGCACACATGCACATGCACGTACGCACACACAAGCATAGGCCACGCGCAACACCTGACCAAAGCAACCGCAGGCAACCACTAACCATGAGCTACAAACGGCGACCATCTGGGCATTTCGGGGAGCCCAGCGACTGCATCCATGTGCACGCATGCGCATTGGTTGCAAACCCTCTCGCGCGCGTGCAATCTTAAACAATGAGGCTCTCTCTCGAGACGTCCTCGAACAAATGTGATGGTAGACGACCTGCTTCAAGACGTCTTCTGTTCAAAATGGGGCTCTCGCTTGGGAAATCCTCGAAGCATGACGACGAGCAGAAGGCGGAGGGAGAGGTGGAGGAGGAGGAGGATGAGGAGGCGGAGGAGGAGGAAAAGGAGGAGGAGGAAGAGGAGGAGGAAGAGGAGGAGGAGGAGGAAGACGAGGAAGAGGATGAGGAGGAAGAAGAGGAAGAGGATGATGATGATGATGATGATGATGATGATGATGATGATGATGAGGAGGAGGAGGAGGAGGAGGAGGAGGAGGGGAGCGAGGAGCGAGGAGCAGGAGGAGGAGGAGGAGGAGCAAAGAGGAGGAGGAGGAGGAGGAGGAGGAGGAGGAGGAGAGGAGGAGGAGGAGGAGGAGGAGGAGGAGGAGGAGGAGGAGGAGGAGTAGGAGCAAAGAGGAGGAGGAGGAGGAGGAGGCGGAGGCGGAGGCGGAGGCGGAGGAGGAGGAGGACGAGGAGGACGAGGAGGATTCAGGATTCAGGATTCAGGATTCAAGGGGGACCCTGTCCCTCAGCAGCAGCAAGGCACGCAGGGATGAATTCCCTGACGGAGTTGGCAGCCCTCGACACTCTGTAAGATGGGAACTTGCCTTTCGCAATCCTCGAAAGGTTCTCTTGCCCCTTACGACTGCGGACAGGGGGGCAGGGGCGTTTCAAGTGCCGAGGGTCGGTGGTGGCCGTATGGCCACACTTCACACAAACACGAAGATGATGGAGGTCCCACGCCCAAATCTGGTGTGAGGGGTGGGCTGAGACATTACCGATCCAAACAGTGCCAGTGAGCTCGCGCAAACCAACACCAGCTGCGGTCGGAAAACTGATGGTTCCCAGGCGGGCTCCAGGGCAGGGTCTGGCGGCCGCAGACAGGAGAGCAGTATCGGCGACAAACTCCTGTCAAAAAGCCCTGGCCTGCCTGGAGAGCCTGAGCCTACGCTGACTGTCGCCCCCCGCCCACTCACCCTCCCACGAGTCGACATCAAGAGTGCCAGTCAAACTGCGTCGGAGCCTGGCGCGGATGAGAGCTGTCTCTAGGTCGGTACGGTCGACCGCCGTAAAAAATCCCAGCTTGCGGGGAGGGAGAGGGAGAAGCCACGGGCGGCGGCCTCGCTGGCCAAGGCGTCGGCCGTGGCGTTGCCGACCGCCGCGAACGCTTCCTCCCAAGTCCTGAGGCGCTCAGGATCCTGCTCGAGTTGGGAGGAGGTCCAAGCGAGGGAAACAATAGAGGAATTGTGGGCAACAAGAAAACGAATCTCCTTTTTAAGGTCAGGGTGCGATTCCCTAGGAGCAGGGCGTGTGAATCTGCCTCCCTTCCAGGCTAAGAGAAGGGGCAGGTGATCAGTGACGCACTGGAAGGGTATGGGCAACAATTGCAGCGCGAAAATGAAAGCACTGAGCTCCGCTTTGGGGACCGTCCTGTCTGCGGCCCGATAGGAATCCAACGGGTGGGTTCACATGGGGCGCGACCGAGAGCAACGATGGCCGCGCCACAACGTGTACGCCTAGGGCCACTACTGTACTGGCCTCCAGAGCCGTCGCCAAAAATCAAAAGATGGGCCCCAGGAGGCCTGCAGAGCTGACTGGGGTCAACGAAGGCATAGAAGCCCATCTCCAAGACTCTGTCCTCCGAGAGCGGGGGGCACGTATGAGCATTCGCAAGGACCCCACGAAGCCAGTAGGAGGGCTCAGCCTCATGAGAGGAAGCCGCACGGCGGAGGAGACTCTGGGATCTGTCGTAGCCCTCGTGGCATTGATTTTTCTCGCCTTCCCAAGCTCGACGGTATGCCGTCTCTGACCCTTTTTTTCCACATCTCTTGCAAACACGAGAACACGAATACCTGCGTCAAATTGTCTGGCCCGTGGCCAGTGTCCTCCCGTGGCCATTGCGAGAGTAGTGGCCCACATGGCCTGGTTCCCGTTGGTCTCATAGCGGCGCAGCGCGCCGGCGACACCAAGCATGTCAGCTCCCAACGGAAGGTCGTAAGAGTCGATGTGGTCCGAGGCCTTTCGCCACATCTGCATGGTCTTGTCATGGATGAAATTGTCGATGAGCTCTGCCGCGTCGGCCTTTGGAAGTCCTCAGACCCAAAGGCTGGGAAGGTCCACCTATCGGTGCCCTGAGCATTTGGCCGTTCCCAAGCTTCTGGCGAGTGCGGTTGCCATCCCACCTGGTGGAGGGATGATGGTGCCGAAAGGCTCACGCACTTAAATTCAATTAGCCTCGGCGTCTCTGATCACCCGATCCTTGATCGTGAGCCACGCGAGCCTGATGACGGGATGCACGTATAGGCGCGAGAACCAAATACCAAACCAAGTCTGAAGGAGATTGGCGGGGAGCTGTAGGTCAGGGCCCCTCTCCTGCGCGGTGCAAGACAGCGTGGAAGCAAGGCACCTCTCTCGTCTGGTGCCCGCCAAGGAGGCACCGGCCCGCCCTCTGATGGCAAGGAGCCGAGAGGGGGGAGCCCCTGCAGCTTGATGACCGTAGACGGCCTGAGGCAAGGCGCCTGTAGACCGAAGTCCCGCCGTATCACGATGCAGCTTGGCACCCAGCTTCCAAATGCGTGGAATGCGTCCAACTCGCTTGAGGGCCTTGATATTTCCCGCCGGAATCTTCATGGTAGACCTGCGCCTGCCTGCAGTAGCGTCGATGCCGAGGTCGGTGGCATATTCGTGTAGTAGTTGATTGGGATGCCGTCCGAGCTGGGGGGCCCGGCAATGAGTTTCGCACGGCGCGCGCTGGGGGCGACCAGGGTAGATGTCTCGGACAGTACTTGACGGCACTTGCGGAACTGGGGCAACCGCTCCTTTTTGATTGCAAGGGCCTCCTTTGCCACGACTTGCTCGTCGTAGTCCTCCACGCGGGCAGGGGCGTCGCCCGCGTAAGTCCGACGGGCCGGGGCAGGGCGCAGCCCATGCGCTTGGTCTAAGATCGGATGGAGCAAAAAGCTCAGCGACGCCCACCCCGTCTCGGGCTTCCCGCCACGAGAGAGCGGGTGGGATCGACGCGCGGGCCGACCCGCGACTTGGCCTTCAGAAAACGAGGGGCCAGGCACATCTGCGTCTCCATAAGTGCTACTAGCATGGGGTAGTTCGCCCTTTCAGCGAACTGGAGGTGCAGGACAAGCGAGACGCTGTCATGAATGAAACTTGGTCAGGTCGAGTAGTAAGCACGCAACGCGCTTGCCGTTCGTCATTGTCGCGTCGCCCATGAGAAGTTGAACCATGGCAGCGCGTGGGACTGAGGAGCCCGCCAGGGCCGTGCCCCGATGGGCCGCCAGGCCATCAGGCGAGCATTTGGCTGGGGAGACCCTGGCTCGGACCCAAATCTTTCCCAGGGTTGGGCGGGGCCCTAAGACGCGACCCCCCCCTTGAGGCTCGGGGGCGACCGCTCCAAGCGCGGCGTGGATCTGCACTGGCCACGCCCGTCTCTCCTCGCGAAGATTGACGAGAACAGCGCAGGCCTGTCCCCCAGCTCGAGGGGGCCTGGCGACGTCGTCAACGGTGAAATTGTCAACCCCCGTGGCCTTCTTGGCCGACGTGCGCGCGAACGCTGCGCCGAGGTCTTAAAGAGTGAGCTGAGGTATAGCTTGATCGCGCGCGCATTGTCGCGCACGACGAAAGGCTTGCAACATGTCGGAAGCTGTGCCCGCTGGGCCCTGCCATACTCTACGCCAATAGTTCGCACGGGCAGTCATGGTCGCGCCGGGGTCGGCCGAACCGCGCGGCTCCGAGACCTCCCCGCCAGGGTCTTCGACGCGTCGACGAAGGGCCCCAGGCTTGTCTTTCTAACGGGCCTGAACCTAACGTAAACTGCAAGTCGCCCTTGCCGATGGCTCTGGCCCGGGCACGTCGGACAAACTTGGTCGCGGGAGCCCGTGGCCGAGCGAAGGCGGACTGTCGGTGCTGCCCGTCGGGGGACCTCGGCGAGGAAGCCATCGATGTCCGCGCGGCGCGGCCCCGCCGCACCTCCTGCGACCCCCCCCCCCCCGCGCGAGACTGCCCCGCGGGGCCCGACGCGCGGCGAGCGCGGCTCCATCGCGGCCAACCGCGCGCTGGTCCAGCAGGGCGCTGCGAGCCCCAGGGGGCCCCCGCAGTCAGTCACGGCGAGCCCAGCGCCCGAAGCAGCCGAAGGCAAGGGCACAATCGAAGAAGAGAGGGCAGGTATACGGGGCCTCCTGTCGACGCTGGAAACGCCCTTCGCTCCGATCTTGCCCAGCGCGGGCATCGGGCGATCGGTCGACGAGGTCGTTCGGGGAGAACTCCATGTCCAAGTCCACCATGGAGCCCCTTATCAGCCTCGCCCGGGCTGGCACCGAAATCGAAGTCGATGGGGCCGCTGAAACTGAAGCACATGCGGGTTGGCCCCGCCGCACCTCCTGCGGCCCCCCCAAGGGCGAGACTGCCTCGCGGGGCGCAGCGCGCGGTGAGCGCGGCGACTCCAGCGCGGCTCTGCCGAGCGCTGGTCCTGCGAGGTGCTGCGAGCCCAGGGGGGTCTCCGCGTTCTCAGGCACGGTGAGCCTGACGCCCGAGATCCGCGGAGGCGAGGGCGAAATTGAAGTAGAGGTGGCCTGTGAAATCCTTGCTTGCAACGAAGCTCTCGAGAGAGGACAGGCTGCGTGTGGCGATGATGCGGGGCCCGGTCTGGCAGGCCCGCCACTCCCGCCACGTGGCCGCCGGGGGGGGTCGGAAGGGGCTCGAGGCGAAGGGTTGATTCCAAATGGAATATCGGAATACAGATATCATTGGACATGTGGCGCGCGACTGGTCAACTTGCGAATGCCTTCGTCTAGCTGAGGAAGAGGAGCATCAACGACTTCGTTCAAGGTCGGATGAGAGCCCCAGCGATTATCAACCCGTACAGTGTCGGATGAAAAAAGCGTTCTCTTCGACGCAGGCAGTGGTCAGCGAAATCCATTCTAGTCTGTCCCCGTTGGTGTTCTTCCCGAAATACTGAAGCAGATCATAGTCCACCAGAAGGGGGGGAGCGCCGACAGGAGGCAGGGGTGCTAGGGGGCTGCTGCGGGCAAGAGCCCTTAGCGGCAACGACGCCACATATGTCCAGGAGCGCCCCGAGCTCGGCCCAACGCTCGGCAGGGTCGCCACGAAGGCGGGCGCTACCAGGGGTGGGCCTCGAGCGCCTCCAGACCAGAGAAAAGCCCCGGCCCCGCCCTCTGGATAAGTGGTCGGGATGATCTTCCAATCCCAAGACAGCCTCCTCAAGGGCAGCGGCCCAGACCCCGTAAGCGATGTTGGCCTCTTGCTGGGCACCAGGGCGCTCGGCGATGTAAGGTGAATCCCCGACTGGAATATTGGCCCAGTCCGAGCCGTTAGTTGCCGCTGCAATCTCCAGAGCTGCATCCCAAGACTCCTCGGGCAGGTAGAAGAGGACCTTGGTGGGGATCTCGCCGGCGTCCTGTACCATGGTGCCATCGGTGTCATTCGCAGGCGGATCATGTGCAGAAATCTGTCGGTCTCTTCGAGCACGGGACCGCTTGCCGTCAGGGTCGGGGGCCGGCTCTGGCCCGCGCACGAGCGGCAACGCCCGAGGAAGCTCAATAGCCCGACGCCGCCAGACCTCCGACAATTGAGCGACCCCAGCCTCAATAGCGCAATGCGAGGGCCATGGGACTGCGAGGGCAAGCGATAGGGAGTACAAGTGCTCGGTACCTCGCTTGGCAATGGCATAGTCGTATAGCACGGTCCTGTCCCGGACTGCGCGTGGCCTGGATGCCCTGGGGGAGTAGAGTGCCTCCCAATGTGTCAAGCCCATCTGATGCGGAAAATTCGCCTGGCGCGATGTTCCAAACCCCGAGCATGGCCCAGGGGTCCCGGATGGCACAGAGGAGGGAGACCAACGCTGCACGGGTTTCGTGGTTCTTGCGTCGCAGGCCCAAAGAGGGAATCAAGTAGGCCGATACGATGAGGACATTCCCATTCTTTAGATGCCACAACATAGGCGTGAAACCGCGGCAGGAATCCTTGCGCCCCGAGGCCGGAGGTCGCGACGTGCTTACCTGCGATGATCCTGCCACCTCCTGAATAACAGTTGTGCTCGCGGAAGGCTGCGGCGCCTGAGACCTCCCATCCATCCTTGGACAATAGATGCTTGACAACCTGCCTCTGCGGTGGTCCCACGTGGGCTTCCACGTAGGCCAATCGCTTGTAGTGCTCGCGATTTTCGCGAACGTACTTCGCAGCCTGGTGCCCCCAGGCTGCGACATTGGAGGAGGAGGAAGCGGGCCGTGCCACCCGCCCGAGGAGCGAGACTGAGCAGCGCCGCCATCGCCAGCAGGGGGCAGACGAGATTCACCAACCGTGCTGCGCCCCACCTCAGTGGCCGCCGCCGCCAGGCTGCTGGCGCCAGCGGCCGTCTCTGCCGCGACCGCCGCGAGTGCGGCCTCCGCAGCCTGGGCGGCGGCCGCCTGCTCCTCGGCCGAGGTGGGCTCGGTGGGCCCGGCAGCCCGGGCGGGCTGCGAGTCGCCGTCCTCCTGCTTGGGGGGGGGGGTCGAATGGGGCCCCTGCCCCCTCGGCATTCTTGCGCTTCTTGCTGGCGGGGGCCTCGACCGAGGCACGAGCCGTCTTGAGGAGCTCCTGGAGACTCTGCTGCCCCCCTGCATCTCCTTCTGGTGTCGTTCCAACTCGGCCTTCCCAGTGGGTAAGGACTGCTTCGCATTGTCCTCGTGCTGGTCGAGGTCCTCGAATAGCTGTTCGACGAAGGCGAAGACGACGCGCTTGCCGTCGGACGTGGCAGCGGGATCAGCACCCTGGATCGTCTTGAGCTCGCACGCACGGGCCGCCTCAATGCGCTCAGACTCGGCATCGCCCGAGATGGCCGCCTGCTCCAGCTGCTGTTTCTTGCACTTGTCGAGGTGTTCCTGGGCTGCCTGGAGGCGGGCCGAGAGCGCGTGCAGCTTGCGCTTCTCCTGCTCGGAATTGCGGATCGGCTTGGCCATGCGCAAACCGTTTCGGGCTTGTCCTGTACCGCGATCTGCTGAACTCTGGTGCGGTCTTCGATCTCCTTGGCGAGTGCCACCCCAGTGGGAGACTCACGGATCTCTGAGGGGACCTTGCCCAAGATAAAGAGGAATTGGTGCTGGTCAGGCGTGGACTGCGCCCACGGGGCACGTCGTGGAGGTTTGCTCTTCAGGACCGTGTCGCGCTTCCAGACGTGCAGGGGCGCTTGGCAATGCTGGCACACGTGCCCATTCTGGATGATGCGCCAGTTGTAGGACCACGTCCCGCAGCTGGTGCAGGTGTTCCACGGCTTGCCAAAGCGTCCCATGAGAGAGACGAGGCGAGACTGCGTGTGGGGGTCAACATCCCACGGTACAAGCGAAAGGACTCGACGCTTGGCCGCGGACTAGCGGTATCCGTTGTGTCCCCCGGGGAACTTGGCATCTTGAGCCAAGCTGGCTACGGAGTAGCAGGAGGAGGAGGAGGAGGAGGAGGAAGAGGAGAAACAGGAGGAGGAGGAGGAGGAGGAGCACTTGGAGGAGGAGGAGCAGGAGGAGGAGGAGGAGGAGGAATTGGTGGAGGAGGGGGAGCAGGAGCACGAGGAGGAGGAGGAGGAGGAGCACATCGCTCCCAGCGCATGAGTGCCCATGAGAGCATACACCACGTAAGCAATTCACGACTGATCTTAAACACAAAGCCTCTGCACACCATGCGCCCTTCCCGCCCGCCCGCCGGGCGCACATTCCCTACGCACACCGTAACCCCCCCCCGCCCGCCCGCCAGACACACGCATCGTACGCACACTGTGCACCCCCCCCCCCCCGCCCCCGTCGGGCACACACCCCGTACACGCCCGCGTACACGCGCGCACACGCAGACAGCCGCATACACAGGCACACACAGACACACACACACACACACACACACACACACACACACACACACGCACACACACACACACACACACGCACACACACACACACACATGCACATGCACGTACGCACACACAAGGTCACAAGCATAGGCCACACGCAACACCTGACAACGTCAACAATCCACCAAACAATACACCACTTACACTACGTAAACACAGAGCGTACGTACACCCTGCGCCCCTCCCGCCTGCCCGCCAGGCACACACCCCGTACGCACACCGTACACTCCCCCCCCGCCCGCCCGGCGGGCACACACTTCCGCCCCTCCCTCCACCCCCTTCCCGCCCCCCCCCCCCCCCCGCCCCTCCTCCCCCCCTCCCCCGCGCCCACCCGTCCAGAGCAAACACAAGTATTGCCATCGTGGTACGGCGCTCGCTAGCGCGTTGGTCGCAGGTCCATGCGCGCGTGCGCACGCAAGCTCAGAGGAGCGGCGCTTCCCGTCCTTGTGTCCCACCAAAACAGCTGTTTCGCTTGAGACGGACGTCCTCGAAAAAAAGAGCTCCAAGGACGCGGTTTAAGACGCTGTATATTAAGCAGGAGGTTCCCGCTCGAGACATCCTCAGAAAATTCAGATATTCATGGATCTTGCGAATTCGTCGAAATCTTAAACATGAGGCGCTCGCTCGAGACGTTCTCGAACAAAAAGGATGGTGGACGACCTGCGTCACGACGTCTTCTGTTCAACATGGGGCTCTCGCTCGAGACATCCTCGACAAAACAAGGACGAGGAGGAGGAGGAGGAGGAGGAAGAGGAGGAGGAGGAGGAGGAGGAGGAGGAGCGAGGAGCGAGTAGCGAGAAGGAGGAGGAGGAGGAGGAAGGGTTGGAGAATGGGGAGGAGGAGGAGGAGGAGGAGCAGGAGCAGGGGGAGGAGGAGGAGGAGCACAACGCGCTCCCAGCGCATGAATGCCCATATAGAGCATACACCACGCAAACAAAACACTACTTACACTAAACGATGCGTACGCACACCCTGCGCCCCTCCTGCCCGCCCGCCAGGCACACGCCCCGTATCACCGTGCACTCCCTCCCCCTGCTTCCCTGGCATACACCCTGTACACGCCCGCGCACACACGCGCACACACGCACACAGCCGCACACACAGGCACCCACACACACACACACATGCACATGCGCATACGCACACACAAGCATAGGCCACGCGCAACACCTGACCAAAGCAACTGCAGGTAGCAACTAAATACGAGTTACCAACGGCGACCATCTAGGCATTTAGGGGTGCCCAGCGACTGCATCCATGTGCACGCATGCGCGCTGGTTGCAAATCCATGCGTGCGTGCGCACGCAATCTCAGAGAAGCGGCGCTTCCCGTTCTTGTCCTGAAAGGTTCCCCAAAAACGGTGCCGGGAAGTTTCTTAAAACGGCAGTTTCGATCGAGACATCGTAGAAACAAGTGAGATTTTCAAGGACGTGGTTCCCCAAAAACTGTGTGGGGCATTCCCCCAAAACGGCCGCGTCGCTCGAGATATCCTCGAACAAGTGATTCGCCGAAATCTTAACAATGAGGTTCTCGCTGGAGACGTCCTCGAAAAAATGGAATGGTAGACGACCTGTTTCAAGACGTCTTCTGTTCAAAATGGGGATCTCGCTCGATGAAAGAGTGCGTGCTGTGGTCGCTTGGAGGGGGGGGGGTTGGAACCGGACCCCCCCTTCCCCCTGGATGGAGGGGGGGTGGGGGGGTTCGAACTCCCCTCCCATCCCCCCCCCTTCCCGTGACGGAGAGGGGGGGTTCAAAACCCCCCCGTCTCCCCCCCCCCTGCTTCCCCTCTCCTCGGGCCAGCGCGTGCGTCGGCGGCGGCTGGCGACGGCGGCGGGGACGACGATTTCCATTTCTGGGCTGGCGCCGGCCTGCGCCTGCGGCGGCGGGCGGCGGTGGCAGGGAGCGTCGACGAGTACGACGGCGGTGGCGGGCGGCGGCGGCGGTGGCGGGGAGCGTCGACGGGGAACGGGCGGGGCAGTGGGGAGCGGCGGGTGCTGGTGGTGGGTGGTGGTGGTGGTGGTGGTGGTGGTGGTGGTGGTGGTGGAGGTGGTGGTGGTGGTGGTGGTGGTGGTGGTGGTGGTGGCGGTGGTTCGGGCCGAACGAAAGGGGGGGATAAGGAAAGGGGGGGGTACGAAATCTGCTGCTTGCAGCTGGTTTCGGCCCCGCTGCCGGGCCCATTCCTCGATACATGGGCGCCGGGAGGCGCCAGGAAAATCAGCTACGTGAGCTGATTCTCAAACCCCCTTTCTGCTATCCCCCCCTTTCGCCGGGCCCGAGTGGTGGTGGTTGTGGTGGTGGTGTGGTGGTTTGTTGTGGTGGTGGTGGTTGTGGCTGTGGGTGGTGGTGGTGGTGGTGGTGGTGGTGGTGGTGGTGGTTTGGTGGTTTGGTGGTGGTGGTTTGTGGTGGTGGTGGTGGTGGTGGGTTGTGGTGGTGGTGGTGATTTGGTGGTGGTGTGGTGGTGGTGGTAGTGGGTTGTGGTTGTGGCGGTGGTTTGTAGAGGTGGTGCTGGTGGTGGTGGTGGCGGTGGTGATGGTGTGGTGGTTTGTGGTGGTGGCGGTGGGTTGTGCTGCTGGTAGTGGTGGTGGTGGTTGTGGCGGTGGTGAAGGTGGTGTGGTAGATTGTGGTGGTGGTGGTAGTGGTGGTGGGTTTTTGTGGGTGGTGGTGGTGATGGTGAGTTGTGGTGGTGGCTGTGGTGGTGGTGGTGGTGTGGTGCTTTTGGTGGTGGTGGTGGTGTGGTGGTGGTGGTGGTGGGTTAAGGCGGTGGTGGTGGTGGTAGTGGTGGTGAAGGGGTAGTGGTGGTAATCGTCGCTGCGTCCCCGCCGTCGCCGGCGCCAGCGCCAGCGCTGCTGGCGGCCGCCAGCGCCGGCGCCGGCGCGAGGGGGGGGGGGGCGGTTGAACCCCCCCCCCTTCCGGCGCCAGGGGGGGGGGACCGTCCTGGGAGCTTTGTTTTTGGGCCCCCCCCACCCGACAATTCCTAGCCCAGAACAGACCCTGACTCCTCACAGCGCCTTCCGCTTGCCCGATCACCGCGCCGCCCTGGGAGCTGTGTTTTGGCCTCCCCCACCGCCGACCCTGAAACAATGCAGTTGTTTGGAGATGTCTCCGGCGAAACGTCCAATTTGAAGGACACATTTCGGGACAAGAACGGGAAGCGCCGCTTCTCAGTCCTCATGCGGTTTATTCATGTTGTTTGTTTTTTGTCCGTTTGTCTGGGTTTTCTGTTGCTGCTTCTCCTTGCCGTCGGCTTTTCCGAACTCTTTTTATTAGGAGGTGTCTTATTCGGAGGAAGCAGACGGTAAGGAGGAGCTGGGGGGCCCAAGGTTCCACCGGAATCATCGTCGAACTCGTCGTCGTCATTTTCGTGACCAGCGTCGTCGTCGTCGTTGTCGTCGTCGTCGTCCTCATGCAATATATTCATGTTGTTTGTTTTCTGTTCGTTTGTCTGGGTTTCCCGTGGCTGTTCCTCCTTGCCGTCTGCCCCCTCCGAATTCTTTTCATGCGCTGGGAGCGTGTTGTGCTCCTCCTCCTCCTCCTCCAACTCCTCCTCCACTTCCTCCTCCTCATCCTCTCCTCCTCCTCCTCCTCCTCCTCCTTCTCCTCCTCCTCCTCCTCCTCCTCCTCCTCCTCCTCCTCCTCCTCCTCCTCCTTTGCCTTGGGAACATTCGGCGGCGCGTTTCAAACCAGGTGGTGGGCCCCCCCGCCTCAACACTCGGCGCCGTCGATCAAAACCAAGGGGACCCCCCACCCTCCCAGGGGGGGAGGGGGTTCAAGACAACCCCCCCTCTTCGGCGCCGGCGCCGGCGCTGGCCGCCGCCAGCAGCGCCCACGACGGGGACGCAGCGACGATGACCAGAGGCAGCCCAGGGGAGGGGGTCAGGGTCGGCTCCGTCCTAAGTAGGAATTGTCGGGTTGGGGGGGGGGGGGGGGGGGCAAAATCAAAGTTCCCAGGACCGTGCGGGCGAAGTGGGAGGGCCCAAGAACAAAACTCCCAGGACGGTGCGGGGGTCGGGCGATGTGGGGGCGTGGTGGGGGTCAGGGTCGGTTCTGGGCGAAGAATTCTTGGGTGGGGAGGGGCAAAAAATAAAGTTCCCAGGGCGGTGCGGGCGTCGAGCGCGGTGGAAGCGTTGTGGGGGATCAGGGCGGGTTCCGAGCTGGGAATGGTCAGGTGGGGGCACCCAAAATCAGAGCTCCCAGGACGGTGTTGGGGTCGGGCGAAGTGGATGCGTTGTGGGGGGTCAGGGTCGGTTCCGGGCAAGGAATTGTCGGGGGGGATGCAAGAACAGAGCTCCCAGGACGGTGCGGGGGTCAAACCGGGTAAAGACCGAGGGGGGGGTCAGGGTCGGCTCCGGGCTAGGAGTCGTCGGGTGGGGTGTGGGAATACAGAGCTCCCGTAGGGCATGGTGGAAGCGTGGCGGGGGGTCAATGTCGATTCCGGGCTAAGAATTGTCGGGCGGGGGGGGGGCCGCCAGGACGGCGTGGGGCTCAGACGAGGTGGAGGCGCGGTGGGGGATCAGGGTCCGTTCCGGGCTGGGGTTGTTGGGGGGGGGGCCCACGAAGAGAGTTCCCAGGACGGTGCGGGAAAAAAATTGGCCGAGAGGGAGTCGGCTTTGGGCTAGGAGCTGTCGGGTGGGAGGGCCCAAGACTGTGCGGGTGTCCGACTCGGCGGAGGCCGAGGGGGGGCCAGAGTCGGTTCAGAGCTCCCAGGACGGTGCGGAGGTCCAGGGGGTGAGGGTCGGCTTCGGGCTGGGCTAGAGTTGTCGGACGGGATGGGCCAGAAATTCAGCTCTCACGGTGGCGCGGGGGTCCAATTTGGCGGTTGTCGAGGAGGGGGGTCCGGGTCGATTCTGGGCTAGGATTGTTAGGTGGGGGGGCCAGAAAACAAAGCTCCCAGAACGATGCGGGGGTCGGGCGAGGTGGAGGCCGAGGGAGGGGTCAGGGTCGGCTCCTGGCTAGGAATGGAATTGTCGGGTGGGGGGGGGGGCACGACTTGAGCTCCCAGCACAGTCCGGGGGTCCAACGTGGTGGAGGCCGATGGAGGGGTCAGGGTCGGTCGGGCTTGGTGCGGGTCCGAGCGGGGTGTACAGGTCGGATTTTTGCAATGTCGGTGGCCCTTGGAGGAGGCTGGGGAGGCTGAAGGCTAGAGGCCGGATTTCTTAAGAGGGATAAGAGGCTGAAGGAGGTTGGGGATGTCGGGCGTGGTGGGGGACGGGGTGGGGGTTTTTAAGAACCCATGCCCAGAGGCTGCAGGAGGCTGGGGTTGTCGGGCGTGGTGGAAGTCAGGGTGGGGGTTCGGGGTGGGTTCTGGGCCAGACGTTGTCGGATGGGGGGGCCCAAGAACAAAGTTCCCAGGCGTGCTGGGTTGATGACTCCAAGAACAAAGGTTCTGGGCGTCGGAAAGCTCTTTAGGTAGATGGAGCAGAAAGATTCCCCACGCGCCTCTGGGGCCGGTGGATTATGATTATTACCATGGTGGTGGTGATGGTTTTGAGGACGATGACGATGCGGAAAAGGAGGAATAGGAGAGGAGGAGGAGGAGGAGGATAATTGTGACGGGCTGGGATGGAAAATTACCAGGGTCAGAATCATGATGGTGCGGATTATGATGAGGAGGAGGATGCGGATGATGGTGGTGACGATGGCTGAACTGGTGAGGGTGGTGGTGATGATGACGATGACCGGGATAAATGGGAAGGTCGTGAGATGTATCACTTCGCTAACTGTGCTGAGAGATGGGAGGACCCCTCCGCCCTTCGCAAACCACAGAAATCCACCACACAGCACTTGGCATCCTACCACGTTCGATGTGCCAGGTGGCACGGGGTGGCGGATGTGTACTTTCCGCCCTCTTAGTGAAACGGTGGGGAACAAGTGGTTTGTATTGGTGGGACGCCAGTCGGATTGGCCGGCGTTCTCGTTCACCGCCAGTGACTTTAATTACGTGAGCGGGGGGGAGAGAGAGAGAGAGAGAGTGAAAGAGCGAGAGAGAGAGAGAGGATAACAACAAAAAGAGAGACGGAGGGGGAACTATGGATAAAGAGGAATAGAGAAGCAAGAGGGAGATAGAAAACAAAGCAAAACAAGACAAACACACAATCAAACTTATCTTGGCGAAGGACCTAACCAGATGCAGTTGTGCGTACCGCAAGTGTGAGTATCTTCTTCGGTGGCGATCCCTAGGGGGCCACGAAACCCCTGAGGGCTGTGCCGGGGCCTTCGGTGGAGCTCCCTGTGGGGCCACGAAACGTGCAATAAGTGTGCCGACATTGGTGCTGTGGGCGCATTGGAACGCAGCCACTGGGGCCTTACGGTGGAGCTCCTTGTGGGGCCACGAAACGTGTGAGGGGGGTGTCGACCTGGGTGCGGTGGGCGCATGCGAACGCAGCCACTGGGACGTTCGGTGGGGCTCCCTGTGGGGCGACGAAACGTTTGAGGGGTGTACCGACATTGGTTCTGTGGGCGCAGGCGAACGCAGCCACAGGGACCTTCGGTGGAGTTCCCTGTGGGCCACGAAACGTGTGAGCGGTGTGCCGAAAGGGTGCGGTGGGCGCACGTGAACGCAACCAGTGGGGCGTTCGGTGGGGTTCCCTGTGGGGCCACGAAACGTGTGATGGGTGTGCCGAAATCGGTGCGGTGGGCGCATCCACTGGGGCCTTCGGTGGGGCTCCCTATGGGGCCACGAAGCGTGTGAGGGGTGTGCCGAAATGCGCGCGGTGGGCGCATGCGAACGCAGCCACTGCAGCCTTCGGTAGAGCTCCATGTGGGGCCACGAAGCGGAAACGTGTGAGGGGTGTACCGAAATGCGCGCGGTGGGCACATGCGAACGCAGCACTGGGGCCTTCGGTGGAGCTCCTTGTGGGGCCACGAAACTTTTGAGGGGTGTACTGAAATGGGTGCGGTGGGCACATGCGAACGCAGCAATTGTGGCCTTCGGTTGAGCTCCCTCTGGGGCCACGAAACGTGTGAGGGGTGTGCCGAAATGCGCGCGGTGGGCGCATGCGAGCGCAGCCATTGGGGCCTTCGGTGGAGTGTGGGGTCACGAAACGTTGTCCAGGGTGGGGGGCCATGCGAACACCCCCACTGTGGCCTTCGGTGGAGCTCCCTCTGGGGCCACGAAGCGCTGTCCTGGGTGGGGGTCCCGCATGCGAACACCACCACTGGGGCCTTCGGTGGAGCTCCCTGTGGGGCCACGCAACGCTGTCCAAGGTGGGGGACCCGCATGCGAACACCCCCTTTGGGGCCTTCGGTGGAGTTCCCTGTGGGGCCACGAAGCGCTTTCCTGGGCGGGAGGCACGCGTGCGAACTTCCCAGTGGGGCCTTCGGTGGAGTTCCCTTTGGGGCCACGAAGCGCTGTCCAGGGTGGGGGACCCGCATGCGAACACCCCCACTTGGGCCTTCGGTGGGGCTCCCCATGGGGCCACGAAACGCTGTCCTGGGTGGGGGGGGCGCATGCGAACACCCCCACTTGGGCCTTCGGTGGAGCTCCCTTTGGGGCCTCGAAGCGCTGTCGAGGGTGGGGGACCCGCATGCGAACACCGCCACTGGGGCCTTCGGTGGGGCTCCCTATGGGGCCACGAAGCGCTCTCCTGGGTGGATGGGCCACGAAACGTTGTCCAGGGTGGGGGGGGCGCATGCGAACACCCCCACTGGGGCCTCCACTTGGGCCTTCGGTGGGGCTCCCCATGGAGCCACGAAGCGCTGCCCTGGGTGGGGCGCCCGCACGCGAACACCCCCACGGGGGCCTTCGGTGGAATTCCTTCTGGGGCCACGAAGCGCTCTCCTGGGTGGGGGACCCGCAATCGAGCACCCCCACTGGGGCCTTCGGTGGGGCTCCCTTTGGGGCCACGAAACGCTGTCCCGGGCGGGGGACCCACATGCGAACACCCCCAATGGGGCCTTCGGTGGAGCTCCCTATGGCGCCACGAAGCGTTGTCCAGCTTGGGGGACTCGCATGCGAACACCCCCACGGGGGTCTTCGGTGGAGCTCCGTATGGGACCACGAAGCGCTGTCCAGGGCGAAGACCCGCATGCGAACACCCACAATGGGGCCTTCGGTGGAGGTCCATGTGGGGCCACGAAGCGCTGTCCAGGGTGGGGGACCCGCATGCGAACACCCCAGTGGGGCTTTCGGTGGGGCTCCCAGTGGGGCCACGAAACGCTGTCCAGGGTGGGGGACCCGCATGCGAACACCCCCACTTGGGCCTTCGGTGTGGCTCCCTATGGGGCCACGAAGCGCTGTCCTGGGTGGGGTGCCCGCACGCGAACACCCCCACTTGGGCCTTCGGTGGAGCTCCCTGTGGGGCCACGAAACGCTGTCCTGGGCGGCTGGCCCGCATGCGAACACCCCACTGGGGCCTTCGGTGGAGCTCCCTATGGGGCCACGAAGCGCTGCCCTGGGTGGGGGACCCGCAGGCGAACACCCCCAGTGGGTCATTTGGTGGAGTTCCCTATGGGGCCACGAAACGTTGCCCTGGGTGAAGGAACTGCATGCGAACACCCCCACTGGGGTCTTCGGTGGAACCCCCTATAAGGGCTACGAAACGTGTGAGAGGTGTGCCGAGAGCAAAGGCAAGGAGGGGGAGGAGGCAGGAGGGGGAGGAGGAGAGGAAGGAGGAGGGGGAGAAGGAAGGAAGGAAAGATGACACGCGGGGCGCTGTCCATTCAAAACGAGGACCCAACACCACAGGATGGTTGGGAAAAAACCGGCGGGTAGAGCAGTTGAGGGGAGGGGGCGCGCAGAAGCGGCGAGGACGGGGGAGGAGGGGAGGCTAATTCAGGTGGCCGCGATCTGGGAACCAAGGAACGCGTGTGAATTGAGTTGTTCGCGCTTCTGCTCAATTGAGTTGTTCGCGCTTCTGCTCACGAGCCATAGTGGTAGTCTTATGGGCGCGGGGGCCGGGACTGGGGGCGGCATGGAGGTCTTGCAGGGCCGGGGAGTGGGAGTGGCAGGAACACATATTTTGTCGTTGCCCATCCCTCATCAAAAGCGCTGCTGCTAACCACACCGATCTTCATTCCCCAAACAGCGTTTGCAATGTACAGTTTCTTGTTTACATTGGTCGCAGCAATTCTCATTCGCTTGGATTTGTCCTGGGCTGTCCCCAGCCCTGGTGCGTACCGATTACCCTTCGTCGCCACCAATTTCCACATGTTTCTTGCGTTCGGCTCTGTACCCTGGTTCTTTCACGTTGACGGGCAGCGATCCAGATACATTAGGTGTTCATGCAGCATGTTCCCAAATCGTTAAAGTGAGTAGGCCGAACAGTCTTACACTGTCCCTGGGTGCGTGGCTGAAGTGGGCTTCCGCGGCGAGGATTATGCTTGTTGCTTTTTTACCTTGCCGTTGACGTTCTGCCCGCGACCCACCCCACGACCCAACCGCAACCCACCCCTCGACCCACCCGCGACCCAGCCGCGACCCACCCCGCGACCCACCCTCGACCCACCCACTCTGCTCTGACGACAACGCTTCGGCGCCTGCGGCGGGCCCGTCGTGAAATACATAGAGTATCGGTGCCTGTGTTGGGCATCAGATTTCCCCTCGAGCCTCGTATACTGCCGACGCCCCACCCCCCGACCCCTTACTCCCATCCGCAATTGCTGGGGCTCTGGTAGTTGTCCGCATACCATCTCTGTGAACACATACGCGTGACCATAAGCCCAGCTCCTGAGCACTTGCTTTGCTCGCGTGCCTTGCTCCAACAAACTACTATGTGTTCACAAGCTTTGTTCCTGGACGCTCAGCGAGCCGGGTCGACACAGATACGTCTGGCAATGTTCGTAAGTACGCACGCCATTGTGAAGGTAAGGTAGGGAGGATGAGGAGGACGTAAGAGCTTCAAGCGATTTGGGCTCGGAGTCCAAAGCTGTGGTGCAAGTTGTCGACGCTGGCGCCTAGCGCGCGGCCTGGCATGGTTCTCAAGACGAGACTCACCGAGATGTTGGGCATCCAGCACCCCATCATCCAGGGTGGCATGCAGTACGTGGGGTACGCCGAGATGGCGTCCGCGGTCTCGAATGCCGGAGGGCTTGGTGTCCTCACGGGCCTCACGCAGCCCTCGCCAGAGGACCTGCGCGCGGAGATCCGCCGATGCCGGGAGATGACCAGCAAGCCTTTCGGCGTGAACCTTACCATTCTACCAGCACTCATTCCAGCGGACTACGACGGCTACGTCGACGTAGTCGCAGAGGAGCGAGTGGCCTTGCTGGAAGTTGCGGGCGCTTCCCCGAAAAAGTATATGAAACAGCTGCACGCGGCTGGCGTCAAGGTGCTCCACAAGTCAGCAACGCTGCGGCACGCGCTGAAAGCGCAGGAGGCCGGCGTGGACCTGATCGAGATAGTCGGGTACGAGGCCTCCATCGCTGGAGGACAGCCTGGCGACGAGGTGGGCCTTTGGGTTGTGTTGCCCAGGGCTGTGCCGCTGCTGTCCGTGCCTGTCATCGCCAGCGGCGCGTCCGCGACGGGGCGGCAGCTCGCGGCTGCCTTGAGCATGGGGGCCCAGGGTATCTCGGGGGGGTCCCAAAGAAGAGGGGCGCCAGCGGCATACAAAAGGGGGGGCAAGGTCACCGTCCTCCCCCTGAGATGGAAGGGGAGGGGAGATCGAACCGGGGGCCCCCCCTCCCCTCAAGTGGAGGAGGGCTCGAACTGGGCCCCAACACCCCCCCTGAAGAGGGGGGTCTGGGTTCGAACCGAAGCCCTTTTGTCCAATGGGGACGGGACTCGAACCGGGAAGGCAACCCCCCAGGAATTTCAATGGGAGGGGGTTTGAACCAGGGCCCCGCCCCTGCAACCGACGACGGCGAGCGCCGGACGACGACGACGATGACGACGACGGCGTCGACGACGACGACGACGACGCCGACGACGACGACGACGACGCCGTCGCCGACGCCGACGCCGACGTCGACGCCGACGCCGACGCCGACGCCGACGCCGACGACGTCGACGGCGACGGCGACGGCAACGGCGACGGCGATGGCGACCACGTTAGCGACGACGACGACGACGTCGACGACGACGACGACGGCGACGGCGACGGAGACGGCTTCGGCGACGGCGACGGCGACGGCGACGGCGACGGCGACGACGTCGACGTCGACGTCGACGTCGACGTCGACGTCGACGTCGACGTCGACGACGACGACGACGACGACGACGTCGACGACGATGCCGACGCCGACGCCGACAGCGAGCGAGCGTGAGAACCAACTCCTTCAGCGGGGCTGCCCCCCTTGCAGGGGGGTCCCCCCGGTTCGACCCACCCCCCTTGCAACTCAGGTGAGGGGGGTTCCCCCCGTTCGAACCCCCCTTTCCTTGGTAAGGGGCGGGGGTCCCTGGGGGGGCCGGTTAGGAAGGCCGGTGTCCAGGGGAGGGGGGCCCTTCTTGGCTCTCCAGGAACGCTCGATGTTTTTCCTAGGTATCCTGTGGTGTTGGGCCTTCGATTTAGAGAGACAGTGCCCCGCGTTCCTCTCCTCCCCCTCCTCCTCTCCTCCTCCTCCTCTCCTCCTCCTCCTCCTCCTCCTCCTCCTCCTCCTCCTCCTCCTCCTCCTCCTCCTCCTCCTCCTCTCCTCCCTCCCCACATCCCTGCCTCTGCTCTTCGCATGTCGTCATCATCATCCTCATCATCATCATCATCATCATCATCATCATCATCATCATCATCATCATCATCATCATCATCATCATCATCATCATCAGCATCATCATCATCATCATCATCAGCATCATCATCATCATCATCAGCATCAGCATCAGCATCAGCATCATCATCATCATCATCATCATCATCATCATCATCATCATTGTCATTGTCATCGCCATCATCATCATCATCATCATCATCATCATCATCATCATCATCATCATCATCATCATCATCATCAGCATCATCATCATCAGCAGCAGCAGCAGCAGCAGCGGCTGCCTCAGCATCATTTTCACCACCACCGTCATCATGATCATCATCACCATCATCTTCACCATCAATATCGCCGTCGTCATGGATGTTCTTGTTCGGAAATGTTGTCTGCGGTGTTGATGCTCTGCCGTCTCTGCATCCATTCATCGTCCATGTGCAAGATGGTTCAAGTTGTTCTGGCAATGCAAGTCGCCCGCGCCGTTGTACTAGAGCTCGCGCGCGGGATTTGCACCAGCCTGGCACTCTGGGGCGGGTCGGCGCCGTGCTCAGAGTGCGCTCCCGTCCTGTCGTGCCTGGAGGTGCCGGCGGCCACCTGCGTCTGTGCGACGCTTTCGCCACTGGCGGTGGTTGGAGGTGTTTGCCTGTTGGCGCTGATCATCGTCGGAGCGCACCTCCTCGGCGCCGTGTGGGGCCTGCCCACGCGAGTGGCGTCGCGCCTGGGCTCGAGGTGTGAGCCCGCGATCGCCGTCGAGACACCGCAGCTGATGTTCGAGGAGCAGGCGAGGGTGTAATTTACCTACGTGCGTGGGCGTTCGTCGGGGGCGCGGGCGGCGTGATGGCAGCGTTTCAAGCTGGAGATTTTCTTTTGGCGAGATATGGTGGAGTCCCTGGGCCAGCACTGGTTATCATGTACGGCCCGTGCTCGCGACACGCCCTGGCACTGACGTCGGCTATGGGGTCACCCCAGACCTGGATCAGTACGAGGAGACGTTCGCTGTAGACCTCGACTTCACCGACGTGTTCGTGCTCCGCCACGCGCAAGAAATACCTGCAAGGGTGGCGGCGGCCGACATCTATGATTTCCGCGCCTCGCCGCCGCAGGCCGTCGTCGACGCGCACGCGCTGCTTGGCGCTCACACGCTGGGTGCGCCGTGCCCGCCACTGCCACTGAGGTGCCACTTCGACCCGCCGCCTGCTGCTGCAGCCGGGGGCACCCCAGGCGGAGCGGCCGTGGGAGTTCCAGCCTTGGCGGCTGCTGGGGCGGGCGCTTTGGCTGCCCCAGCCGTGGCCGCGCATGCCGCGGGCGCTGGCGCCTTGGTGGCGCCCGGCGGCGCGCCAGGCCCTGCGGCGGCTGGCCCGCCCGCGGCGGCCGCCATGGGCATTCCGCCTGGCCTGGCCGGGGGCGCCGGCGCCGCGTCGCCTATCGCGGCAGGCGTGCTGGCGCCGCCCGCATGGCTGACTTGGCATGCGGTCGAGGATCGCGCAGGCTACGTCATCGACGACCTGGTCAGCCATCAGCTGCCTGCAGGACCCTTGTTGATCCGCCGGATCGTGCGTTCGCTCACGCCTCAGGGCTCTCGGTTCGCGCGTGGCCCAGTTGCCAGCCATTGGCCCCGCGGTGCTCGCAAAGAGAAACGTTCGCGCGATGTCGGCGAAGCTGGACGCGCAGGGCGAGCACCGCAGGACCTGGGAGGACGCGGTCGCGAGCTCGACCGAGGATCTTCGCGTCGGCGGCTGGGACCTGCAGGGGTCGCAGACGGCCTTGTGGCATTTGAAGTATGCGTGGGACAACGGCAACACAGCGCCTTCGACGCGCATGAGAACAGGGCCAGGTCATCGAAGGTCCCAGCTGGGTATCGGAGCGTCGACGAGCACGATGTGCTGAGTCGCATCTTGGACCCGGCCGCGACGCTAGATCAGTTGAACTGCCCGCCCCCCATCCGCATGGAGCTGCTCGCGCGACGGCCAGCGCTGATCATGGAGGCGCAATGGATCTCTCCGAGCCAGCTTGATTACAGCGCCGCCGACCAGCTGTTGGGCTGGAGCCGTCAGGTCGGAGGGGCCGCGATAGCGCCCGGCCCGTTGGCCCGCGTCGCGGACCAGCTCAGGCAGGAATCGGCCTGCCGGCCCCCCTTGCGGCCGGCCTCGTTACCCGCGCAGCGCGGAATGTAGCGGGGCACGCCGGACGCCCGGGGGGCCTTGCCAATCCCGATTTTTGCGGAGGCGACGCCGGGCGCCCCTCGTCTTTCTCGCTCTGTTCGTCAGCGGCCCCGGCAGCGGCGCGCCGCCGACGAGAGCGCCCGGGCCTTGAACGAGCTCGACGGCGCGCTTGCCCCGACGTCGTCGGCGCTGCCAACGGCGAGCAGGAGCGCGGCCCAGCCAGCGGCTCAGCGCGCGCTTTTGCGGCGCGTTCCGCTCTCAGGATGGCCGCCTCTCCCTCGTCGACGAGAAGCCGCTCGCGAGCTTCTCGGCCCCGACTTCTACCACGACGGCGGGGGGGGCCCAGGTGCTGCGCCCAGATGCCGCGCCACTGCGATCGCGGTGCCGGAGGAGCTGGAGCGACCCCCCGCCACTCTCTATGTTTTCGACTCCGAGGGGGCCCAGTGCATCGGGGAGCTCGAGAAGCGAGGGATGTTGACTGACGACGAGTACGGCCCGCGGCGCGAGAGCTCGCCGCCAGTCGCGCCGCGCGCGGACGAGCCCAGCGGGCAACGCCTACCTGCCAGTTCCCCGTCCGCAAGAAGTCCGGGGAGATGCGGCCAGGGACCGCAGGTCGGTCAACATTCGCTTCTCAAACTGCCCTAAGCCGAAAGCTTCGGGCAGCAAGCTGGCGGACCTCGGGTTCGCCCCGGAGAGGAGGCTTTCAGGGCGCGGCTGGCCAACAACTTGCACCACCTGGCGATCTCGCCGGGGCTGTCGGATTATTCTGCTCTGCCGATCGTGGGCGCGACTGTGCTCCGCGGGCCCTGCGAGCTACCCTCGGCGGTCGCGGGCTTCCCCGACGGCCCCCCAGCGTCGCTGCGCCTCGCCGCGGCCCCGATGGGCTGGGGCGGGGCAGCGCGGGTCGCGCAGCGGGCGGCCCACCGCAGGGCCACGCGCAGCCCAGCGGCGCCCGTGGACCGCGTCGTACATGGCGAGAGGCCAGCGCCAGACATAACGGACGGGGCACAGGTCCGGGGTGCCACGGACGAGTTAGTCAGCCACTTCTGCCGCGTCGGCATCGTCGCGCACGAGATCCACGGCCCCGCGGCGGACGCCGTCGCTTTGGGCTTCAAGGTCACGGGCCGCCAGACGTTCGCGCCCACCACGGATCATCGGAAGCTGGAGCGGCTGAGGACCGCTGGCCCGCGCCCCTTCCGGCGCCCCCGCGCCGGCGGCGAAGTGTTGGGGCGATTCGCGGGGCACTGCGCCCGCCTTATTTGCACGCTGCGTCGCGAAATATTCGCCATCTTCCGTCGCGTCTATGCTTTTATCGCGGTTCGCGCCGCTGCCCGCCGCCGAGCCCGGGGCCCCGCGCGCCGCGGGGCCAGACGGTTCGTCGCGCTGCATCCGTTTTGCCGGGCGCGGCTCGATGGGCATTGGAGCCCCAGGAGCCCGTTTCTTTATTTCTCGGGGCACGACGGGCGCCATGGCACCCGCCCCCCCCCCCCCTCTCACGCAACGCCGGGCACTGCCGCCGTGCGCATTGGGATCCGCGTAGGAATCCGCATAGAAGTCTGGTCCGCAGTTGTCGTCGTCGTCGTCGTCGTCGCTCGTGGCCCGTCGCGCGTCGCTCAGTCGTCGCGCGCGCGGGCGTTGCTGAAAGTTTTTTTCTGTTTTTTTTTTAAATCCGCGCCGATGACGGCAATCATCCAGGGGGGGATGGAGGGGGTAGATGACGTCGCGTTTCGCGCCGGCGGCGTCTGGGAATGCTTGCGAATGACGGAGGACGGGTTGCGCCAGCATGTAGCTGGCGAGTTGCACCACAAAGCCCGTGCACACCACAGTGCCTGCGTGCACCGCAGCGCTGGTGCACACCGCACCGCCAATGTACACCACAGCAGCCGCGCGCAGCACAGCGTCAGTTTGTGCCACCGCGCCTGCAGGCACAACAGCTTTTGCGCACACCGCAGCGCTTGCGCACGCCATCAGCCGCGTGCAACACAGCACCAGTGTACACCGCAATGCCTGCGTGCATTACAGTGCCTGTGTAGACCACGGCGCCCGCGTGCGCCACAGCAACCGCGTGCGCCACAACACCGCCGTTGCATATACAGTGTTAAAACGAATTCTTACGACAAAATGGGGCGCTTGTGGATTCCACCGAAAACAATATAACATAATCCTCATGGACAACGGAGCGCCGCTGGAATCTACGAGTCCTCCGGAGTCCGCCCGCATCACCCTAACTCCTACCATCTGCGCCCAGGAATCCCCAGCTAAGTTGGTCATCCGAGAACCAAGTGGACCGATTCAATCGACCATTTTGCGGTGCGCGCTGAGATGCGCACGCGCGCTGCGGCGCCAACCCGCGCGACAGGCGGCAACGAGGACGAGGGGAAGGGGGGGGGGGGGACAGGAGGGGGGCGGAGGGAAAAACGTCGCATTCGGTTATTAGCACCTTCCTGGCGTGGATGGCGTCTGGTTGTCCGTAGCAGATTCTCACGTACATGGTCTTCCCACCTGCACTATGCGCGCAGGCATTGGTGTGCACCAGCGCTGCGTTGCACGCGGGCGCCGCGGTGTAGACACGTGCTGCGGCGTGCACAGGCGCCGCGGTGCACGCAAGCACTGCGGTGTGCACAGGCGCTGCATTGCACGTGGTAGCTGCGGCGTGCACATCTACACCGGCGCTGTCGCGTACGCAAACAGTGCGGTGCACACAGGCGCTGAATTGCACGCGGTTGTCGCGGCGCGCGCAGGCGCTGCGGTATACGCGCGCCGCGGTGCACGCGAACGTTGTGGTGTACACAGGCGCAGTTGGGCATATCGCCACCTACATGCTGCTCGCGTCGTCGTCGTCGTCGTCGCTCGTCGCTCGTCGCGTCGCGCGCGCGGGCGCGGCTGCGGTGCCGGAGCCACGCGGCGGGGGGGCGGCGTTGCGTCGCACCCCCCCTTCGCCCCCCCCCCCCCCCTGCATGGCGCTCGTCATTGCCGAACATATAGAAACGCGTTCCAACGCGTTCCAGGGTTATCTCATCCGACGCTTGTCTCAGCGGCTGCGACGCATGTTCGCGGGCCTCGAGTTCGGAGGCCTTAGAAGTTGGGAGGCGCCGGGGAAAAGCATAGGCACATGGTTGGCACTCCTGCAGTCAAGGCTCGGGATCACACCCTCGAAGGCACGGGCGTCTTCAGCGACAACTGCACGGCCAAGCCAATGGGCCCCCAGTGGCCCAGAGCGCACCAGACGTCCGGGACGAGAACCCGATTTTCGTCGAGATCCCCCAGGCGCCCCTGGGCCCCAAGGATTTGCAATTCGATTTCGCAGCTCGGTTCCTGCAGGCCGAAAACACCACGGCGCTGAGGGGCATGGGCTCGGTAGCGGCACTCAGGTGCCAGCTTCGCCCAGTCGGGCCCCTCGGTTGCTCGCCCCTGCGTTGTGGGGAGAACCGATCGCAAATATTGGCTTCTGAAAATGGGAGGTCCTCCTCGCCCGGCCTGCCGAGGATCTGCCAGCGGCTGCTCGCCCGCTCGCTCGCGGCCGATGTGCGGGCGCGCCGCCGGTGGCATCCATCGAACTTGAACGCCGCGGATGGGGGCTCGCGCCTCCGGGCAGGCGAAGGCGCGCCGCTGCTTCTGGGGCAGCGAGGCGCCCTGCTTCGTTCAAGGGCCGTGCCGCGCCGACCAGGTCGATTCCCATGTCGCCCGTGCGCTTGAGCGCCATCTGGGGAGTCGCGTTCCTCCTTGGTCGACGAGCCGAAATCCTTCGCATCAGTAATTTTGGGTCTCGGAGCCCACAGGGCGTTTTTTCATGTTTTCCATTCGACGTTCCATGAAGCCCGATGTCATTCCGAGGCCGCGCGTCGAACGTTTTCGATGGCGCGTCGCGTTATGCGATGTCACGTGCGTTGGGGTCGTCAAAGGCTTGCGTGCTTGTTGCGGATCGGTTGATGTGGGCTGGGGTTTCTCAGGATTGTACATGTGCTTTGCGCTGGGGCGGTTTCGACCCCCATCCCTGGCTGATCCACCCCGCGGGTAACGTCGCAGGAAGAGTTCGATCATTTCGTTCGTAGTGCCAGCGATGCTGTCGCGGACATTGACCGCGCCACGGGGGGGGGTCGTCCAGGAATTTCCTACCACATTGCAGTGTTGGTTCTTCGTTTTGAAGAGACACCGCCCCGCGTCATTCCTTCCGGCCCCCTCCCTCGTCCTCCCTCTTCGCGTATCTGCCCCTGCTCTCCGCGTGTCTCCGTCGTCATCGTCCATCGTCATCGTCGCCATCACCATCATCATCAGCATCATCAGCATTCTCGCCGTCTCCATCATCAATACCACCACCATCCTCATCAACATCATCAAAACACCCCCCTTGTTCCCCCGCGTCTCTGCTTCGCCACATCCCCCGCAAGTCTCGTGGCCTTGTGAGGTGCTCCACCGAAGGCCCCATCGGCAGGGTCCTTAGTGCGCCGCCCAGCCCATGTCGGCACGCCCCTCAGACGCTTCGTGTCCCCATGAGGAGCTCATCGGAGGTCCAGGCGGCAAGGTCCACATGTCGTCGCCCAGGCCACATTGATGACACCCTCAAACATTTCGTGCCCCTATAGGCAGCTCCACCAAAAAAAAAGGTCCCAGCGGCAGGTTTCCCAGGCCGCCGCCCAGCATATTTCGGCATACGTTTCACACGCTTCGTGGCCCCACGGGGAGCTACACCGACGGCCCCACAGGCAGGGCCCACAGGCCGCCGCCCAGCCCATTCCGTCATACGCTCACAAGCTTCGTGGCCCCATTGGGGAGCACCCCCGATGGCCCAAGCGACAGGGTCCACATGCCGTCGCCCAGCCCATGTCGTCCACGAGTGGCGCCCAGCACGGCTCCAAGAGCGCCCCAAGAGGCGCCGAGTAGGTTGCACCCTCATGCAAATAGTTTTTGTCACTTGTGGGGGTCCTCTTGGGGCCCTCTTGGAGCATTCTTGGGGCCCTCTGGGAGCGTTCTTGGGGCCTTCCCGGGGCCCCAGTGGGCCCTCGGAGGGCCCCAAGAACGTTCCCCGAGGGCCCCAAGAGGGACCCCCCAAAGTGGTACAAAGAATTCGCGCGAACGTGCAATCTGTTGTAGGCCTTTTCGGGGCCCTCTGGGAGCTCTCTTGGGGCCCCCATTGGTGGCGCCTTGGGGCCTTGGGATGGCTCCAAGAGGCTTCGGGATTGCCCCAGACCGCCACAAGACAGCTCCGAGACGGCCGTCGAGCACCACGGGTGAAAGCAAGTGAGGCTAGGGAACAGGGCCTCTGGTAAGCCGCCACTGCGCCCCCTGGACTACCCAGACAGCGAGGGGACCTGAAACGCCCTGGGGCTCCAGGGGCCCCAGATTAGTGAAGTGAAGGTTTTTGCCATGCAAGCACCCCGAAATTCTTCACTTCACTAAACCGGACCCAGGACGAACTCGCTACGCTCCAGTCCCGCGGGAGATCCAAGACTCCCGCCGCCGCCCGGGGACGTTGCTGCATTGCGGTGCTCTGGTCACTGTTAATGGCTTCCGCGGGCTGCAGCGGCTCACTTCCATGACTACCCCGACTCACGAATCCAGTGGTTGGTCTGGCTCTATGGGTTGGTTTCGTTGTGTCGGTTGATTTTATGCTTGGTTGGCGGTCGGTGGATTTCGCGTTGTTCATTGGTGTCGTGAAGTGATTTGTCGTTTGGTTGGTCAGTGCCGTTTTGTTGATTCGTGCCGTTTTGTTGGTTGGTGTCGTTTCGTTGGTTGGTGTCGTTTTGTTGCTTGGTGTCGTTTTGTTGCTTGGTGTCCTTTTGTTGGCCGGTGTCGATTTGTTGGTTTGTTGGTTGGTGTCGGTTTGTTGGTTGGTGTCGTTTTGTTGCTTGGCGTCGTCCTGGCGGCGTGGCCGATAATCGGCGGCCTGCAATGGCGCCAGGATTTGTTTCGGGCCAGCCTTGATCGCCCTCATCATTCTCATATTCGTCAGCGTCAGCACTCGTCGCCCCCATCCGCGCACACATGCGGCCCTGGTACGGCTCTCACGCGGCCCTGCGAAGGCCTTCACTGTGCTCCCCAAAGCTTTCTGAGGGGCCCCCCAGAGGCCCCAAGAGGGCACTGGAAATTGTCGCTTCCAACTCCGCCAGGCGGAGGTCAACAAGGGTCTCACTGGTGCACTTCCAGGAATCGTCGTTCGATCCTCTTGGGGCCCTCCTGGGGCCTTCTGGAGCCGTCTTGGAAGCTCCGAGCGGCTCCATGAAGGCGCCGGGCGATATCGCTTCCAATTCCGCCAGGTGGAGTTAGACCAGGGGCTCACTGAGGACCCTTTTTGCGCCCTCCTCTGCCTTTGCAAAAGCCCCGATGGGGTTCTTCAGTGCCGTCTTAGGGCCCCTAAGAGGCCTCCAGTAGGGTATTGAAGTTATCGCTTCCAACTCCGCCACGCGGAGTTGAACCCAGGGCGGCTCTCTATGGCCCTTTCGGGGCCTTCTTAGAGCTTTTCTGAGGCCCTAAGTGGGCCCTGGGAGGTGTCATTTTCACGGGCGTTGAAAGTGACACCGCGGAGGGCCCTCTTGGGCCCTTCTTGGGGCCTCTCTTGGGTCCCTCTGGGAGCCCTCTTGGTGCCGCCCTGGGGCCTTCTCGGGGCCTTCTTGGAGCCTTTCTGGTGCTCTTTAAGTGGGCCCTGGGAGGTGTCACTTTCACGGGCGCTGAAAGTGACACATCGAAGGGCCCGCTTTCCCTCGTGGCGCTGCCCGTGGCCGGGGCATTGTGCAGCGCATCCCTCGTCGAACGTATTTTGTCGGACGCGTGGTCGAATTCCGCCAGTTCGGTCGAGATGGTGGTCAAGCGGTTCGGTTGCAATGTAGCCATGCGGATCTGAGCTTACTATTTCTTGCCATTTTGGCGGGGATCGCAGGAGCGTTGTGTTGTGACCAACTGTGCTCGATATATCCAGCGGCAGCGTTTCATCCCAATAAATTATTTTGACAAAAAGTCAGCAGGGGCCAAATTGCTGATGTGAAGCAACATAGGTCTCGTACTTGGGCTGGGAGTCGCCAACAACCTGGCCCCATCGGCCGCGAAGCCGGCGTCGTGGCCGCGGTGCCTCGGAGCCCTCCGCAGGCTGCGCGCGCCTCCCTCCGCCAGAGCTTTGCAGCGAGCTCGGTCGAGTCTGCCGACGCGGCGATGGCCGAGCTGGCCCGAGAAATGCGCGTGGACGGCGACGACAGGTCCGCGGGGCAGGTGCTCGAAGCAGCCCGGCAGGCGACATGCCCGTTGGCGGACAGAGGGGGGGCCACCCATCCTCGCGCGCGCCGAGTTCTCCTGGCTCGGTCGCGGCTGCATCCTGCCGCCACGCGGCCGCCGATGCCATGGGTCGCCGCGGCGCCCGTGGCCCAGGTGATGGCCAATTTGAAGGCCGACGCGGCGGCCCTATCTTTCCCGACCTCGACCTTCGCGGCCACCATCCTCCATCCCGAGCGCGGCCAGACCCCGAAGACGACGGCGACGAGCGCGAGCCTGCTCCTTGACCACCCGCAGAAGTCGTTCGCGGGCCAGGCACTGATGCAAGCGGCGAGGCTCTCGGCCCACCAGCGGATCTTCCCGCCCACGATGGCTCGGCTCAGCGGTCGATCACGCGCCGCCCAGCTGCGCCTCGACATAGACCGCGCGCGCGCCATCCATCAGCTGAGGCGCGGCGGTCCGTCGGAGGACAGGAGGGGCGCGCTGGGGCCCTCGCTGGAGGCGAAGCAGCGAGGGCGCTGGAGCGCCGACACCTCGACGAGGCACCACTCGGCGGCTGCCCGCCCGCGGCGAGAGGAGGCTCGGTTGGCCGCGGCGCTGAAGGGTTAGGCCGTCGCCGCCGCGCTCAGACCCCCCGGCGCCCCTCGGCGTCGCCGGGCCGCCGCCGAGCACCCGCCGGAGACGCGGCCATTGCGTCGAGGTCTTCGCTGGCTGACGCCTGGCGACTGGAGGGCGCCCCCCTCTCTCTCTCTCTCTCTCTCTCTCTCTCTCTCTCTCTCTCTCTCTCTTTCTCTCTTTCTCTCTTTCTCTCTTTCTCTATTTCTGTCTTTCTCTCTTTTTGTTTTGTTTTTCTCTCTCTCACTCTCTTCTCTCTCTCTCTCTCTCTCTCTCTCTCTCTCTCTCTCTCTCTCTTTCTCTCTCTCTCCTCTCTCTCTCTCTCTCTCTCGTTCTCCTTTATTTATCTCTCTCTCTCTCTTTCTTTCTCTCTCTCTCTTCTCTCTCTCGTCTCTCTCTCTCTCTCTCTCTCTCTCTCTCTCTCTCTCTCTATATATATATATATATCTTTATTTTTTTTTTTTCTCTCTCTCCTCTCTCCTCTCTCTCTCTCTCACTCTCTCTCTCTCTCTCTCCTCTCTCTCCTCTCTCTCTCTCTCTCTCTCTCTCTCTCTCTCTCTCTCTCTCTCTCTACAAGTACTGAATATGAATGCGACTCCCCCCTCCTCCCCCGACGACGGAATGGGAGTAGCCGACCCCCCACCCCCCCCCCCCCCCCCCCCCCCCCGCGTAGTGTTTTTTGTCTACACAGGTTTCCCCGGAGTCGGGTTTTCGCATGCATTTTTTCCAAAATATTGCTCTCGCTGAGGCGCCGGCCTCATCCTCGGGCCCCGCTCGTTCCGAATCTTGCCCCCGCTGCTCATCGCCGCAATGCCCCGCCCAACCCAACCTCGTGCGATTTTTGGCCAGCGGCCAATGTTTAGTCTCTCTGCGCGGCGCGCGCGGCGGACCGATCCGCCCCGCTTTCTGCCGCGGCGCGGCGCGTCTGGCGACGCCGCCAGAAATGCGCGTTCGCGCTGCGTCCCGCCACTTCGTCTCGCGAGGGCGCCGCGGCGATTCGCGGTCGCGGCGGGGGGCGGCCGCGTCGCGGCGGCGACGACGCGACGCCGAGCGCGCGGCGGCGCGCGCGCGCACGTCCGCGCGCGCACGCGCGCGTGGAGTTGTCTGCGTTGCGCAGACGAGAAAAGTCGCCATGTTGGACTGGAAGCTAAAGTGAACCCTTAGCGGACACCGAGCGGATCTCGTGTGATCCGCGCCCGCCGCGGGTGATCCGCGCTCGCCAGCCGCGGCTGACTCGCGGGCGCGCTTGCACATTCCTCTGTTGTCCACGATATAGAAGTCGCCATGTTGGCTTGGACGGTAAAGTGAACCCTCAGCGGTGGCCGATCGGATCTTCATGTTAACATGCGTTCGTCGTGTAGTTCTCGCAATAGGAAGTCGCAGTGTTGGCCTGGGAACATAAGTGAACCCCTCACGGCGGCCTATCGGCTTGGAAACTACCGTGAATCCCTCGCGGCGGCCCAGCGGGCCCAAGAAGGTCCAAGAAAGGAGGCCTCGGGAGATCCGAGGAGGCAAAGTGGTTGAAACAAATTCTCGTCCACTTCGCCTTCTCGGGGCCGCCAGAATGGCCCCGAAAAGGCATTGAGAGAACTCCGGGAGGGTTCCAGGGAAGCCCATGGAGGGCCCATGAGGGCCCTGGGAGGGCCCCGAGAGGGCGCTCCCCGACAGTGGCACCTGGAGGGGCCCTCCGGGTGCCACTGTCGGGGAGGCCTGTGGGTTCCTCTTGAGGCTTTCTTGGAGCGCTCTGAGAGCTCTCCTGCGGCTTTTTGGATTTTCAAACAGTTCCGAGACGGCCCCAACTAAGGCCCCCGGAAAAGCTCTCAGAGGGCCCCAAGAGGGCCCCAAGACGGCCCCAAGAGGGCACCCAACAGAAGCACAAAGTACATGCACGACTGAGCATATTTTTGGGTTATCCTGGGGCCCTCTCGGGGCTTTCTTGGGCCCCTCTTGAGCTTCTCTTGAGCCCTTCTTGGGCCCCTCTCGAAGCCTTTCTGGGGTTCTCTTACAGCCCTCTTGGGCCCCTTCTGGGGGGCCCATGAAACCATGGTGGCTGAGACATATTCTCATCCACTTTGCCTCCTGGGGCCCCCCGAAGCCTCCTCTCTTGGGCCCCTCTTGGGCCTCTCTTGGGCCCCGCTTGGGGCCCTCTCGGAGCCCTCTCGGGCCCTTCTTGGGATCCCCAGGGGGCATTCTCGAAAATGGTTAAGAAAATGAATTACTATGGGCGGCAATTCGCCCTGGCATCGCGCCTTCCCAGCCTGGCGGGGATTCGCGAAACGTTTCGGATTGCAGAGTGGGCCGCACCTCAGACGACCGGTCTTCTAAACAGAAAACGTTGTTTATTAAGCAGGGGCGACTTAACAAAACAAGACGCAAACCTTGTTTAATAAACAGAAAACCGCGCTTATTAAACGTTTGGAAAATGATAGGGCGCTGTCGGTTTAGAACGGGTTTAGAGTGGAGGTGCCGTCCGAGAGCTCGGCGTTCGCCGCCCCTTTCGCTCCTCCCTGGACCTGCGGGCGCAGCCGGCCGGCATGCCCTGTCGAGGGCACGGTGTGCGCCCCGATGCTCTTAGACCTCCTGCCGACTCGCGCATCTCCTGCCTACTCCCGAAACTAAAGTGAACCTCTCACTGCGGCTTATCGGATGTCCCAGCCGAGAGTTCACCAGGCCGCACTGGAAGCCTCCTGGGAGCTTCTAGCGCCGCCCTGCATGCCCGAGTTCGCCCGGTTGTTTCAGGGGCCTCTCTGGGCCCTCATGGGTTGTCTCGGGATCTTGCTGAGGGAGTCTTGGGCCCTCCTTGGAGGCCTCTTGAACCGCGTTCGATGCCCTGTGAGGGGCTCGTGGGCCATCGCGGGGCCATCTTGGACGCGATCTTGGGTTTTCCAGGAAACGCTCTGGGGTCGCGCGAGGGCCAGAGCGACGCGCCCTGGGAAGCGGCCTCTCCTCGCGGAGCCATCTTAGAAGCCCACGTGCCCCAAACGCTTGCCAATATACATGTTGTCTGCTGTTCATGCGTGCCGTTTGCGGCGGATGCTGCAACTTAGGGCCCCATGCCCAGCGGGGCACCGAAGTTGGGGGCTTCTGGACAGGGGCGCGTGGAATTTAAGGTTCGTTTCCCAGGATGGCAAGTGCGGCCGCGCGTCCTCGGGGGGCAGCCAGGGCCGCCTGCCGCCGGGGGGCTGCTGGGTTATGTCTCGTCGCGCCCCCGTCTACGCTGCATTCTCCTTCCTCCTCTTCGCGCGCCTCCTCTTCGCGCGACTCCCCCGACTCCGCGGCCTCCTTCACTGCCCCCTCTCCCCCTGGCCCCCCCCCCTCCCCCGCTGGCAGGGGGAGGGGCAAGCGTGCCCGTGGCGCGCCCGGCGGCCACGTTTGATCAGGCGGGGCTAGGGCAGTTCCGTGTCCGTTGGCATCCAGCTCGGCGGCCTCGAGTCGCCCTCCTGGTTCCCCCCCCCGCGCTCCTTCGCCTCGCCGATCTGCCGGCCCCCCCTCTTCCTTCCTCTTCGCGCCCTCCTCCCTCCTCGCCTCCCTCTCCTCCTATCATTCCTCCGTGCTCGCTTCCTCCCTCCGCGCTGCCATATGCGTTGCAATTATTGGGCGGCTCGTGCGCGCCGCCCGTTGTCGGTGAGTTAGCGGTTGTTGTCCGCGGCTGTTCGGCCACCGCGTGGGTTCGGCGGCCCGCGCTAGCGCCGCCCTGCCCTTCCGAGCGGAGTCTCGCGTTATATGCCGCAGGGTCGATGGTCTTCCGCGGCTTCCGTTAACCGCCCGTGGCCATTGCAGCTGCCACTGCAGGCCCCGAGCTCTGCGCGCTGACCGAGTTGCGGTTTTCGCATTGCCAGCTCAAGTTGCATCGAGCATCTGCGATCTCTGCTATCGCCAGCCCGGCTGGAGGTCAGTTTCCAAATTTTCAGTCTGGGACTTTTCTCTTGGGTTGGGTGGGGGGTTACGGCCGCTAGCTGCAGCGTTCCCAGAGGGCCTAGACTTGCTAAAATAAGCGTTCAGTTCTTGTTGAACAAGCGAACGGTTAAACTAAGCGTTAGCGGTTGGTTTAAGCGTTCGCGGTTATTTTAAGAGTTGGAAGTTATTATAAACATGTGCAACATATCATGTTAATTACATTGTTATCATATTAAGTATGTTTATCATTCGCGCATGCATTTCTCACGCGCGTCGCGCCCCACACGCGCGCGGCATGTACTTCTCACGCGCATCGTGCCCCACGTGCGCGCGATATCGCACCCCTCTTGCGCATCGTGCCCAGCGCGCGTGCGATATCAAGATAGAACGGCGCACCCCTCGCGCGCATCGTGCCCCACGCGCGCGCGATATCTAGTAAATTGCCTTCGGCAACGTCCCGCCAGCCGCCGGCGCCCGCGCCGCCGCCCCAGTCGTAGGGCGGCGCCCGAGATCGACAAGTGCGCCACGTGCGAGGCCGCCGTGGGGAGAGGGGACCCAGGGACAGCCGCAAGGAGGAGGGAGGAGGAGGAAGAAGCGGAAGAGGAGGAGGAGGAGGAAGGGGAGGAGGAGGACAAGGAGAAATTCAGAGAGGAGGAGGAGGAGGAACAACGAGGAGGAGGAAGAGGAGGAGGAGGAAGAGGAGGGAAGAAGAGGAGGAGGAAGGAGGAGGAAGGAGGACAAGGAGGAGGAAGAAAGGAGGAGGGGAGAGGAGGAAAGAGGGAGAGGAGGAGGAGGAAGGAAAGGAGGAGGGGAGATTTCGCAACGACGCGCGTGCACCCCCGCCAGGCCTTCGCCTGGGGTGGGAGGAGGGGAGGACGACGAGGAGAGGAGAGGAGGAGTGGAGGGAGGAGAAGAGGAGACGAGGAGGGGGAGGCCAGCCTCCGCCCCCCCGGAGGAGGATGAGGAGGAGGGGGAGGGAGGAGGTGGTGGAGGAGGAGAGGGAGACGATGATGAGAAGGAGGAGGAGTACGGAAGGGCGCGTTCTCTCATCCTCATCCCCATCTTCGTCCTCTTCCCCTGCCTGCTCCCCTTGCTTCTCCCCACGTCTTTCACCTTCTCCATCCTCCCTCCCCCCCCCATCATCTCTCCCCCTCCCCCCCGCGCCCCTCGTTCTTCCTCTTCCTCCTCCTCCTCCTCCGCCTCCTCTTCCTCCTCCTCCTCATATCTCCATCCGTCCTCCTAATCCTCCTCGCCTTCATCCCTTCTCCTCCCTCATCCTCGCTCCTCTCGTCCTTTCTCTCCTCCACTTCTTTCTTTTTTCATCATTCCCCCTCGTCATTCTTGCCACTGGCGGCGCGCCGCAGTGGCTCAGGCACCGCGCGGCGCGCCAGTGCCTCAGAGCTTCCTCCACCTCAAGTCCTCAGGGAGGGAGGCGGCAAGGATCCTTCATCCTCCTCGTCCGCTTCCTGCTTCTCTTCCTGCTCCTCTCCTCCTCTAACCCTCATCCTCCTCCTTCTCCTCCTCTTCGCCCTCCTCCTCCTCCTTTTACGCCTCCTCCTCCTCCTTCTCCTTATCCTCCCCCTCCTCCTCCTCCTCCTCCCCGTCCTCCTCCTCGTCCTCCTCCTGACCTTATCCATCTCCCCATCCTCCTTCTCCTCCTCCCCCTCTTTCTGGGCTCTTGTTTCGGATCGGCGCCATCGGCTGCCACCGGTCGTCGGGCCGCCGTCGACTTATGTCGTCGTTGTCGTAATCGTCGCATCTGTTGTATCTGTCGTCGTCGTCGTCCTCCTCCTCATGCTCCCCATCCTCCTCCTCCTCCTCCTCCTCCTCCTCCACCTCCTCCTCCCCCTCCTCCTCCTCCTCCACCACCTCCTCCTCATCTTCCTCCTCCTCCGCCTCCTCCTCTTCTTTCTCCTCCTCTTCCTTATCCTCCTGCTCCTCCCCATCCCCCTCCCCCTCCTCCTCTGTCTCCTCCGTCTTCTCCTCCTCCTTCTCCTCCTCCTCCTCTTTTCCCATCCTCCCCCTCCTCCTCCCCCTCCTCCTCCTCCTCCTCCTCCTGGGCCGTTGGGTCGGATTGATTTCGTCGGCCACCACCGGTCGTCGGGCCGCCGTCGATCGTTGTCGTTGTCGTCGTCGTCGTGGTCATGTCCGTCGTCTCCGTCGTCGCAGTCGCCCGTGTTAGCCGTTACGTCCATCGTATTTGTCGTCGTCGGCACTAGTTCATGGTGTCATCGGTGCGTCATCGACGCGTCATCGATGACGCATCGATGACGCATCGATGCCACCACGTTCACATCATCACCCACCACGTTTGATCAGCACACCCCGTGGTCCACGATGTGGAACGGCGACGTAGGGCTGTCGTCGTCGGTCTCCAGCTCGCCCGCCACCTGCTCGAAGTTCGCCTGCGGGCTGGCCTCCAAGATGCCGCGCCTCGTCTCGCAGCGCGTGCGGGGTTGCTGTTCCTTGCCTGTGCCCTTGCCCTCGTCGAACTGCGCCGTGCCCTTGCCCGTGTCGAGCTCTCCCGTGCCCGTGCCCTTGTCGGGCTGCTTCGTGCCCTTGCCCTTGTCGAGCTGACCCGCGCCCTTGCCCTTGTCGAGCTTGCTTGTGCCCTTGCCCTCTTCGAGCTGCTCCGTGCCCTTGCCCTTGTCGAGCTTGCGTGTGCCCTTGCTCTTGTCGAGCTGCTCCGTGCCCTTGCCCTCGTCGAGTTCCGCGCGCGTGCCCTGGCTGCCTTGGGAAGCCTCCTGCGCAATCGCCCTCCCGTGCTTGTTGTTGATGTACCGCGCCAGCTCCTGGTAAGTCCAGAGGGGGTCGACGTCGTCGTCGTTGTCGTGCCCCCGCTCCTCGTAGTACTCGTCGAGCAGCTTCTGCGCGCAGCACGCGTCCAACTCTGCAGTGGACAACCTATCCCACCAAAAACTGCCCTTGATCGCGTCAGCGGCGTTCTCACCAATGCCGTCGTCCTTGGCGGTGCCAAGGTCGTCCGCATATGTCTCCTCGGCGGCCTGCGTCGCCTCGATGCGCTCGCGGGCGCTCTCGGCGCGCTGGTGCTGGCGAGGAACGTACTCCTCCAAAGCTCTGTCGGACATCTCGCCGTCGTAGTCGCCCGTGTCAGCCGTGCCATCCATGTCCTCATCGTCGGGGCCGTCGTGATCGCGTTGCAAGCCGTCGCAGGGGTCTTGGGTAGCCGCTCCGCCGTCCTGAAGCGTGTCTTCATGAGGCTCGCTGCCAGCCGCCGCGCCGCGCCCGTCCTCGTGGCCAGCGCCAGGACCGTCGCTGTCGCTCATGCTGGTGTCCAAACCGAAGTGCATCGCCTTAGCCCGCGCCCAGTCGACGCCGTCTCTGCACCAGCCATTCGGGTTGGCGTTGATGCGAGTGATGACCTCGCGTGGTGAAAGATCGTGACGGAGCCCTGCAACCTTGAGCTGCAGGAAGAGCCTCGGCGGCATGATCAATGATGTCGTGCTCTCGGCGCGAGTCGGGATGTAAAAAAACAGTAGGCTCGAAGAAGCCCATATTCGAGCCAAAGCAGCTAGACCACCATCGCGTTTCTCAGCGTTTAAAACATGTTAGCGATGCTGTTGCACGCTATGTATGGCTCGATATATGTGCTTTTGGTGTGTTTGCTCCCCCACCCTCTCTCTCTCTCTCTCTCTCTCTCTCTCTCTCTCTCTCTCTCTCTCTCTATCTCTCATGTTCTGCATCTCTCGCTCGTCACGGGCTGTTTTTCTTAATCGCCGACGGGGTCGGGGGGTCTTTGAAACGAGCCGCCATCGATCCGCTGAGCTGGTCAGCGACGCAGCGCAAGCCACCCAATGCAACTGAACTCCCGCGCCGAGAACTGCGGGGGGAAGGGGCGGGCTGGTTGCAACAAATCGCCATCGATCGTTGGGATGATGCAATCCAGTCGATGCAATCGAACTCGCTGACCAGGGCCCAATTTTGAAGTGAAGCTCCCTCCATCCAACGCGACGCACATTGAGGTTGGAGTGTGTTTCGAGCGACAGTCGGGGAGGAGCGGCCTCAAACGACAGAGGGTGAGGAGGTGGTTGAGGAGGAGTGGTTTACACATCGAAGCTGGTCGAGCTGGGCATTTGACTGGCAGGAACGGACTCGACTTGCGCCTCGCGCGGTGCACTGGCTACGACTGGCGCCTCGCACGGTTGGCTGCGACTGGCGCCTCGCACGACTGGCTCCGGCTGGCTCTCGGCTAAAAATGATTTGATCCTGTAGTTGCTTGGGCTGAAGCGCCTCGCGGCACGCGTGGCTCGCCCTCCCGTCTGCCTCTCCTGGCTCGCCCTCCCGTCTGCATATCCTGGCTCTCCCTTCCGTCATTCCTTCCTTCCTCCCTTCCCTCGTGTAGTTACTTGGGCTGAGGCGCCTCGCGACATGCGCGGCTCACCGCCCGCAGCTGGAAACCCAGCCGCTGATGTTGCTGCCAAAGGTGCAGCTTGAAAGAATGCGAGAGCCTGCATGCAGCACAGATTCTCTGGAGGACATAGTCTGCGGCATCACTGGGCATCATCCTTCGCGGCCTGCAAGGCCCTTAACTCTTGGGCCATCCTGTCAGCCGTCACGTAATACCACCTTTTGTTATCCGTCACGACATCGCCGTCCAAGAGCGCTTCGCCCACAGGGAGGCTGCCCGCGCAACGGCGGATCTCGATGTGGTTCGGCGAGAACTCCCGGGTAAAGTTGTTGTTCGCCTTCACAACCTCGAAGTGGCTCATGATGGTGATCTTCATGTCCTTGACCGTCGTGCGGACCTGCCCGTTCGTGGTGAGCTGACGGTTTGGCAGCCACACTTCTTGCCAATGGTTGCACGGCTCGATGTAGACCAGCACCGATAGTAGGTTCGTCGGGTCCGATGGCCCCATGCACACCCAGCGCAGGAGCGGCTCCTCCTGTGAGCGGAGACCTTCCTCGGCAGCCTCGTCCAGCACGACGCCGTTGTTCGTCGTCCAAGCCACAAGCCACGTCAAGTAGAAGACCTGGCCATCACCCTGCAGAGGATCGCCGCGAGGCTGCTGCGCAGAGCACCTGTGCAAGATGATATCCTTGTCGTCCTCCTGTTCGAAAACGCTCAAGCGGTGCTTGAGCTCAACCAGGATGTTCTTAGCCATGACGTGCTCGATAGTGTAGATGATCTCCTGGGCGACTTCCTCGAAGGTCGGCTTATTGACCTCATGGGGCTTCGTCTTCTGAACGTTCAGCTTGACCCAGGTGTTGCATTGCGGCACGTAGCAATGCATGATGTAAGCGTTCTTCGTGCTTCCTGGAGAGGTGTTCCAGTTCGCGGAGCGCGGGCTGCCTCCGAAAGACATGGCGCGTCTCGCGGGCTCGCCGCGCGTAGAGAAACGAGCAACTCACCACGCGAGCCTCGAGCCCAACAGACGTCTAAGGACAAACGGGTTCCCACGTTGGTGCCATTGACATCTTCGTCGTCGTAGTCGCGACTGTCGTCCTCGTCGTCTCGTCGACCGTCGTCCACCGTGGTCGTCGTTGTTAGTCGTCGGTCGCCAGTCGGAGGGTTGCCGTTTGCGAGACATCGGCGACGCATCGGCACCGTCATCGATGACGGCATCGATGACGCATCGATGCCACAACGCCGATGCATCGAACCAGGAGGGCTAGGCGGGGGGCAGCGGGATGGCTTAGGGTTCCCGCAATCTCCACCCCAGGGGTCTGGCACCGAACGGCGAGATGAGACGGGGGCCTTGCGCCAGAGAGCGAGCAGGATGTCACAGGGCCAGCGCCTGTTGTTGAATTAGATGGCTGTTCAGGGAGACTGCAGGGGGAAATGCGGATGAAGAGGGTCGCCCCGAGGAGGAGGCGGAGGAGGAGGAGGAGGGGGGGGGGGAGAAGGGCGGGGGGGAAGAGGAGGGGCAGGAGGAGAAGGATGAGACGGATCAGGAAGAGGATGATGAGCAGGAGATGGGGCGCGTGCTGCAGGGGGTGGGCGACAGGCGGTGAGAAAGATAAGGAGGTGGAGGCGGAGCAGTAATGCGAGGATGAGCAGGAGAGATCTTGCGAGCTGCAGGGGGTCAGCGACAGGCGACGCGGACCATTTTCAACCAGAGTCGAACGTCGAAGGGATTGAGCAACATGTTTACACACGCGGCATACTGCAGTGAGCTAATTCACGACGTCATACGTCGCTCGCGTACGCACGGGAGCCACCCGCCATCATTATGATTACCTCTTCCCCCGTATCCCACAAAGAGACCAGGGCGTGCAATCGCCCAACAGATGTCTGGCCATCTTGGTCATGCTCAATGTACATGTTATCAAGTAGGTGCCAACGCGTTCGGCGCTGCACTTCCCGCGGCATCATTGACGTCCGTGTTCAAACAGTCTCAGGGCGCTTCGACTGAAGCCGCATGCTTGCGCACGCGAGCAAGTGCAAGCAACTAATTCACGATGTGACACATCGTTGCTAAAATGCGTAGGGCTGCCGTCCTCTCCTCTCCCTCCGTCCGCTCCTCTCAGTTCCTCTCCTCTCCCTTCCTGCCACATTGAGGGTCAGGGAGTGGCGTCTCCCAAAAGATGAATTGCCATCTTGGCCATACTCTCACCGAACGCCCTCGGGTACGTGCCAGTGCCTTACAGAGCGGAACCTCCCACGACATGCGCGCCGTCCATCCGCCAGACTGCCTCGCGACGCTTCGGCTGATGCATCTTTGTCGGCATGCCACGCCGCAAAAAATCGAGTCGCTACATCGATGGGAACAGTGGTATCCACACACCACGTCGGGTGCACAAGAGGCAGCGTGCGTCCTCGATTTCTTTATACATCTAGGGGGTGGGGGGGAGCTGGTACCGATGCATCCCCTGGCGAAGTATGCGCCAGATGTGCTGGCGCGAAGCGCGCGTAAAGATATGCACGGCCCCGGGGATTGGCAGGGAGCGGTCAAATGCACCCAACCACGTGCAGATCGCATTGATAGTAACACGCTTCTTGAGCGAGAGAAACGCAGGGTGGTGCTTAAAAATTGAGGTGGTGGGTTGCTCGATTGAAATGTAAACACGTGCCAGGCTTAAGTGCGTGCACACCCAACTCACGAACAACGCCATGGCGTTCCCAATGTTGACGAGAGTGTACGACTCATTCCCAACGGGATCATCAGACGACCTGCCACTCTGCCATCGGCTGATCCACGCATAGCTTCGGCAGTCCACGCCGAAATGCACGAACCCCTTCGGGCGCACGCGGATTGCGCACCACAGCATCCCTGCACACGTGGTTATGTCTTGCGACACAGGGTTAATAATGTCGAAGGAGCCCACGTTGTATCCTCTCCGCAGCATTGCTTTGCCTGGGCTATCCCGCCCACTGAAGATATGAGCGAAGTCAAGGTCTGTGGCGATCTTGCCTGGGGGAAGGTTCGTGGCATATGCTCGTCGCTATATGCGCCCGTGCGAGCGCGACGAGTTCCAAGGCGAATCCAACCGTCGCGCACGGGTTTACAGACACCCAGAAGCGAATGCGTTGAGCTCATGCCACTATCGATCCTGAGCGAAGCAAGCCAGGAACAGTACTCGCAACGAACTGTAATTTCCCGAAGCGTGTCTGGTCGGCGTTCGTCGACGCCAGCTGCGCGACCCGCTCTGGAACTGCGGGGTCGACAGTCGCGCCGACGTGCACCACCATCAGCGCCGCAAGAAGCACGGCACAAGCCATCAGGAAGATCGACCAACGCCTATGCCCAGCGTCACCTGGAGATCCAGGCGGTTGAAAACGCCCCGCTCGAATGCCGCTGCGTGGGATGCTTCAGCCAAATTGGCTAGGAGAGCATTGAGCGTCTCGTCTTTCCACGTAGCATAAATGCGAGGGTGTCCCTGAATACGGATCCTCAAAGGATGGCAAATAGAAGCGGTGGGCTTCAGAGTGGCCCCAGGAGAGGGGGGGGGGGGGGCGTCCAGGGGGTGAGCATCTAAGGCTCATCGAGGAGGAGGGCGGAGGAGAGGGAGGAGGAGGAGGAAGGAGGGGGGGGGAGGGAGGAGGAGGAGGATTTCGGGGGGAGCAGCATGGATCAAATGCCGCCGCTGCTGCTGCTGCTGCTCCTGCTGCTGTTGCTGCTCCTCATCCCCCCCCCTCCTCCTCCTCCTCCTCTTCCTCCTCCTCCTCATCCTCCTCCTCCTCCTCCTCATTCTCCTTCTCCTCCTCCTCCTCTTCCTCCGCCTCCTCCTCCTCCTCCGCCTCGCCCCTGCGCCCCCCTTGCCGGACTGCCAGGCGCGACTTCGCCGAGCACGTCGCCGGGCGCGAGGCCCGCGCCCCCCGCCTGCGCGCGCCCCCCCATCGCCGACGCATCGCCGACGCGTTACAGATGCTTCGCCGGTGCATCACCAGACGGGCAGGGGTGAGCGAGGGATCGGGACCCTGTCAAGAGAGCAGCGGTTGGGAAGGATACAGAGGAGCAGGAGCAGGAGGGGGAGTCAGAGGGCAGTTGGGTGATATTGGTTCCTTTTGTTCATGTGCCAAAACAGGTGGCGCTTCGGCTTCCGCGGGATCCCTGAGCGCCTAAGTCCGACAAGATGTCGAAGAGCCAAGTTTTCCAAACGATCACACTGTTCTGGGGACGGTACGTCTGGGCACGCCGACAGTTCATTGGCCCATTCGAGCAACGAGTCGGCACTCCTCTTGAGCACAGCACCACGGGGAAGTCGGCGGGCGAAGGTTGGCATCAGAGTCTCAGCGCAAGAAAAAAAAAAACGAAACATGTCCACTGTCTCTGCTGCTTTGAGTTTACACGAGTGCTCGGCTGGCGAACCGAACATTGTGGCGGCGAGGCTTTCGACCTCATTCGGGCGTCGACCATGGCTTTTCTCTGACGCGTACCACCCCCCCAGAAGTACACTCAAACGTCCAAACCCAATCGACCACCGAGCATCCTGATTTGTACCGCGGGGAACGATTGAACCAACGCCCACATGATTGCTACGACAACAGATTGCATAACACCCAGCGCCACAGTGCGCAAGAAATCAACACCGTAGCTACTCACGATAGACACACCAAGCCCAGCCTCCAAGACGGGGGATCCCAACGTGGTGATCGTTGCCCTGGACGGTCTCCAGAACTTCAGCCAGACTGGCGTTTGTACAACAGCATAATTACCGACGTCCTCTAAGCCAGGCTGGGGAAGTAGGAGGTCGTTTTTTTTCAGGGGGGCACTCCGTTCATTGAGCGCCTCAGTGTCACATCCCACGGTGAGCCCTCGACCTTTGCCCTTCCTCCGATCGAAAAACATACATGCATCATCCCACAGTCGCGCCTTTTCTTCATCCGTTCCAACATAAACATATATCTCGGCCTGCCGAGTCGCGTCCAGGTGGTCACCATCGTCGTGATTCTCCCAGGGAAGATCGTATTCATTCTCAAGAAGGCTGGGGCCGCTGCCTTGCTTGCAAAGCGACGCCGAAGGAGGAGGGGGGGGAAGAGGAGGTGGAGGAGAGGAGGAGGATGAGGAGGACGAGGAGGAGGAAGAGGAGGAGGAGGTGGAGGAAGAGGAGGAGGAGGAGGGAGGGGGGGGGATGGGAGGGCCCCCCCGCGTCCTCCTCCACGTGTTCCTCCTCATCCCCCTGACCCACCCGATCTCATCATCATCCATCCGCCTCCGTCCTTGCCACCTTGCCACCATCCCAGCCCACCCGTTCCCGTTCGAACATCACTCGTATTCTGACATCATCATTTCACGCACTTTGGCACGCGCCTCTACAAAACAAAAAAAAAACGCAGTCCTGTAATAGTGCAGGTTCTCCGAGTTGGCGTCGCAGAGGGGACAGCAGTGCAACGAAGACTTCCAAGACGGAATATTGTAGAACGACACCAGCCCCTCCCAGTCGCACATGAGGTAGCAACACGCGGCTTTGAATCCCAAGGCGGTGCCACCACTCTCCCGCCTGGGTGATTACCTGTCAGGCCAGCGGGAGTTGTCCCAGGTAGTTGATGGAAAGATGCCAGCTGCCAATGCATCGAGGGACCATCGCAAGAAGGTGGACAATCGATTGTAAGAACAGCGCCCTCTACACCCGCAGCGGCGCGCCACGTGCCTGCGGAACACTATCCCAATGTGGCGAAGACCACTGATAAAATTGACGATGGACATAACTAGAATTGATTTGGCCCGCCCAGCACCAGCAGCACCACCATATTGGGCAGAATCAACATATACCCCGACTGGGATGGCCAACTCGTCAGGACCTGCTTCCGTGACCACGACATGTTCTCGGACAGAAGTCGGCCACTCTTTGGGCATCATTTGTCGTCGAAAGTCAGATTCGACCAATGGCGTGGCAACCTCTTCTCGGAGCAGCTCGCGAAACGGGCGCACCGCAATCTGCGCAGTTGAGCGAGATCGTGCATGGAGAGTCTGGCAGGGAACATCTAAGAAAACAGGTTGAACTGTAACCAGCCCGAGTCCACGTATTTGTTTTTCGATATGTCGGGAATAATGACCAGTGTTTCACGAAGGTTGGGGGGCCAGCCCCCAGCGTTTCACGTCGCCCACGGCGCCGGCCTTGCTGGCATGGTGACTGATATCGCAGAAACTCTTGGCAGTTAACTCACCACAGCAATAAAGCTTCTGAAGTTGGTGGAGCAGCGCATCACCGGACTCGGACTGGACGTGGGCTGGCACGGGTGGCGATATTGCGCGGCGGCGTGACGCCATTGAGTGGCGCTTGAGCATCAGCGGCATCAGCGGCCAGGTCAATGCGGTGAACGTTCATCTGAACCCATCACCATCATTAGCAGCATGCCATCATCCATCTCGCGTCCGCCATCCCATCATCTCCCTCCCTTAACCCCTCTACCCGTGCCGTTCAGCACGCCATATCCATCGCTACCGCCAGTTCAGAAGCAAACCGCGCATGAAAAGAGAGGGGGTGAGAAAGAGGAGCAGGAGAAACAGGGGACCTGGGGCGTGGAGGACGAGCGATGTAGAGAAATTGGTTCAGGCGAGGGGGCGGATGCTGACTAGCGAGTGCGACGGCAGAAATGCGGGCGGCGCAAGAAGGAGAGAAGCTGCACGAGCGCCCATTTGCTCGACACCACTCCGCGGCCAACGCACCGCCGCGGGAATCCAAGATGAAAAAACTGCCGTCCGCGGGGCCACTGCGTTGATTTGAGCCTCTCGTCGGCCTGTTGTCTGCCCGCCATCGGGCCGTCATCGGTCCGTCATCGGTGCGACGTCGGCGCCATCGAACGTCATCGCTCGTCATCGAGCGTTTTTGTATATATATAGGGTATCGTAGCCACGTCATCGGACGTCATCGGACGTCATCGTACGTCATCGTCATCGGTCCGTCATCGGTCCGCCATCGCTCCGGGATCGGGTCAGATTGAGAATTGTCGGTTCAAATCTAGAAATTTCTGAAAATTTTCAGAAATTTCCAGACATTTCAGGAAATTCTAAGAAATCCGAAAAAAATTCGGAAAATTTCTTGAACATTATATATATATATATATAATGGTGTTCTAGGATGCTATTGCGTCGCACCGTGCCCTCGTAGTCCCCATCAAGTCCCCGCCACGTCGTCGGTCGCCTGTGCCCTCGCCAATCGGGGCCCCGCGGAGCAGCACCAGTCGCATCGCGCGATCTGAACGTCGCGCAGTCGACTGCTGGCGCGTGGTAGCACGCCACGCTGAGGCGAAACTGGCGCGCCTCGGCAACGCATAAGTGCCACGCGCGCACCGTGCACGCGACGCCAGCACAGTAACAGCGCGCTTGAATGGCGTCTTCCAAGACGCGCACCCTACACCAAGGCTCGGCGCCAACAAGTCGCGGTGCCCAAAGGTGCGCTGACACCAATGATATTATGCGCGGCGGCGCAACCACCCCAATGCTCTAGAGTGATCAGCGTGCGTCACCGAGAGAATACCCCATCACACCAGCGAAGCCAGACAATACACACGAGCACAATTAAGCATCAGTTTTCGCCTTCGCGGCTGCCCTTGGTTTCTTTTTTTGCTTGGCGGCGGTCGACTTGCCTCCAGTGGCCGCATTCCTCTGGACCTCGTGGTATGGATGGTGGTGGCGAGGATATTGCCCAGCCTGTCGACAGCGCCCTGCGGGCACGGCACATGTAGAGTTGGCGATTATAACTGGACGAAGATTGGCGTCGGCGACAGGGGCCGACCGCAGAGACGGGACGAGAGGGAGGTGGACAGGGAGAGAGAGAGAGAGAGAGAGAGAGAGAGAGAGAGAGAGAGAAAGAGAGAGAGAGGTGGATGGAGAGAGGAGGTGGACGGGGAGAGGAGCGGCGATCCTTGAGGAGCTCGACCTTGCCAGGCTCGCACCCGTTCTCGATCCCGGACTCGGAGAACTGCTGCTTGACCTCGGGTTGTCATCGATGACGCATCGATGACGCATCGATGACGCATCGATGACGCATCGATGGTGTTCCAGGGTGCGTGGGGCGCTGATGCGAGTGATGGGGAAGGCGGCGAGGGGGAGGGGAAGGAGGGGGGAGGAGGAGAAGGAGACGGACAGGGAGGAGCGGGAGAGATATGGGGGCGCGGGGGAGGAGGAGGAGGGCGAGGAGGGCGAGGCGGACCAGGCGCAGCAGGAGGAGGAGGAGGAGGAGGAGGAGGAGGAGAAGGAGACGGACAAGGAGACGGAGAAGGCCGATAGGATCCACAAGACGTGTCTCTCTCCTCTCCGCATCCGTGCGCCTTCCTCCCCCGCCTCATCCTCCTCCTCCTCCGCGTCCCCCTCCTCCGCCTCCGCGTCCTCCTTCTCCTCCCTCCGCCTCATCTGCCCCCCTCGTCATCCCTTCTCCCTCACCCACCCCCCGCCCCCCCTCCTCCTCATCAATACCTATCATCAACGTTGTTATAAACTTGATCCATCACCACCGCTTTCCCTCATCGCCATTCCCCCCCCGCCTCGCCCCCCCCCCCTCCCCCCCCCCCCCCCTCCCCATGCTCACCCTTTTTGTTTGCATGCGACGTGCCTGGGCGAACTCCACGCCAAGGAGCAACTGCTTCCAGACGTTGTTCTCCTTCACCATCGTGTTGAGCTCGCTCTCGTACGACTGGATTTTCCCCTGAACTGCACTTGTCCTGGCCCAGGCGCACCCGGCTTCGGGGTCATCCTCGTTCTCCTTGATAGTCTCGAGCATCGATTTGGCAGTCGAAAACGAAGTCTGTGCAGCATTTATCACTTTGCGAGCCTCCGTGAGTCGAATCGTGACCAGAGTCTTCACTGGCTTCGGCCTTTCTGGCTTAGGATCTGGCACTTGCTTAGGACATGGCGCTGGCTTCAGCCTTTCTGGCTCACGGTCGTGTGTTGCGCCACCGCCATCACCCTCAGCGGCGTAACCGCCATCTTGGTCGTCGGCAACTTCATCATACTCAGCCTGATGCTCAGTGATCCCCCAGCGATTGGTGAACTTCTCCTGCCAGATCGTCTCGAACCACATGAACTTCACGGCTCCAGTGCCCTCGTCGACTTGGGTGAAGGGGTACCCCATTTGGATGCACTTCTCAACATCTGCCCGGCAACCTCGAATCGTCTCCTCGTCATACTGGCCGCGAGGCCCTCCCTCCAAGTAGCACATCTTCAGGAAAGACACCAACTTGCCGTTGCGGATCCACGAGTCGCCCACCGAAGCTGTGATCGTTTTGAGGCGCGCGATGGCGCCCTTGTACTGGTCGGCCACCCACTTCTTCTTCCAAGCATCTATGTCACCAGTTGTGTTGTAGTCCTCCTTGAGGCTCGCGTCTTTCTTCAGGTCGCGCTGCGGCCGCTGACCCAGGGGGGGCCTCATCGTGAACGCGCAGTGGCCTTCCTCGTAGATCTGCTTGGCCTGCTGATCGCCCCTGTAGCACTTCTTCTGCTGAGGCGTCATGTTCATCGGCATCTGCGACGACTGCATCGGGTTAGCCTTAGAACTTCAACGAGTCAGCACTGTGAAGCTGCCTCACGCGAGCAACCAAGTCATCCTGGATTGACGCGGCATCGTCTTTCGCTGGTGCATCGCCATCAGTCCTGCTAGGGTCGGAAACCTGTTCGACCCCCCGTCTCTCGCTCTCTCTCTCTCTCTCTCTCTCTATCCTGTCTCTCCTCGCTCTCTCTCTCTCTCTCTCTCTCTCTCTCTTTATTTCCTCGTCCTCGTCCTCCTCTCCCTCCTCCTCCCCCCCCTCCTCCCCCCCCCCCCTCTCGCCCTCCTCCACCGCGCCATCATCGTCCTCCTCCTCGCCTGCATCCCTCCTCCTCCTCATCATCATCATCATCCTTTTCTGCCTCATCCTCCCCCACCTCCCTCTCCTGTCTCCACCTCCTCCCCCTCCCCACCCCCCTCCTCTTCCTCTCCTCCTCCTTCTCACCCCACCTCCGCCCCCCCCCACACCCCCCCCTCAACATCAACCGCCTCCTCACTCTTTACTTCTCCACCTCCTCCCGCAAGCCTCCTCCTCATCCTCCTCCTCCCCCTCATCCTCCTCCACCTCCCAGTTGCCACTTCATACTGCCCCAGCGCAGTCCTCGGAGCTCGGATCTGGCCTGCAGGCGTCTTCGGGCCACTCGACGCAGCCGAGCAACTCGGCGGGCCCCTGCTGGAGCTGGGCCGCGCCGCGCTGCGGTTCAGAAGCATGCTGACCTTCTCGTTCGTGGCCATCGGCTCCGAGGCGGCGTAGGCGTTCTGCTGCAGGCCATGCCTCGGCGAGGCGCGCGGCTCCGCCTCTGACCCGACCTCGCTGCATGCAGGGAAGCTTGGTGCAGCCGAGGGCAGTACCTTCTTCGCAGGCGGCACGCTGATCAACGGATGCTCGACTGAATCAGGTGATGCTGGCGCCGCCTCCTGGTCAGCCTCAAGCTGCCTCGTCCGCCACGACGGTGCTGCTGGCGCCGCCTCAGGTGCTGCTGGCGCCGCCTCAGGTGCAGATGGCGCCGCCACCGTGCCAGCCCTGCGCTTCTTCTTCTGCCGCATCGGCTTAGCGGCAGGCTCGGCCACCGCGGCGGCCCCGCCCGACTCGCCGACCTCGGCGGCGCCAGCGCTCACCTTCTCAGATACTGCCACCCTAACCCAGAACCCGACGCAGTCGCTGCCGCCGTGACGGAGGACGGACGGGCGACTGCGTCGAGATGGGGGTTGTGATGCGTGCATCTGGCCTTGCGGCGCTTCGACTTCTTCTTGCCATTGCCCTTGCCGTTGCCGCGCTTCTTGCGCTGCGTGCCCTCGCCGCCCTCCGCAAGCGCTGCGTCGCCCACATCAGACGGCGCGTCGCCCACTGCGGGCGGCATATCTTCGTCGACCCTCTCGGCGGCGTCGCCGACGAACTCGTTGGACTGCGGCGAGCAGCTCGGCTGGCGATCGGGCGGCGGCGAGAAGCTCGGCTGGCGATCGGGCGGCGGCGAGCCGCTCGGCTGGCGATCGGGCGGCGGCGAGACGTAGCGACGAGCATCGCCGCCTGCAGGCTCGAGGGCAGGACCGAGCTCGCCACCGTCCCACTGAGATTCCTCATCTGATGCCCACTGCCGCGACTTCCTCCTCCTCCTCCTCTGACGCGGCGGCGGCGGACTCGGACTCGGCGGCTGCAAGCTCTCCCTGCGAGCGCGCACGAGGTCGTCGTCCACGTAGCGCTCAGACACGAACTCCAAGCTGTCGCTGCCACCGCCTGCGGCGGCGCTAGGGGGGAACGTTGCTACTTTCTGAAAAGCCTTGCCTACTCGTTTCTCCCCGTCCCCCCCTCCTCCGCATCATCGCCACATGACTCTTCATCCTCATCCTCCTCCTCACCATCCTACTCATCCGCCCTCCCCTTCTCATCATCTTCCCCAACTCCTGCCCCCTGCCTCCGCCTCCTCCTCCTCCTCTTCCTGATATTCTTTCGCCTCGGCTACTGATGCCACTGCTACTGCTACTCCCCCCCCGCTCCTCCTCACCTTCCGCCTCCTCATCCTCGTCGTCTCTGCATCCTCCTTCTTCTCCTCGCCCTCACCCCTCACTCGCCACCCGCCTGCTGCATCGCAGCCGCGAGGCTCGCGCTGGGCGTCCACGAGGTCCGCCGCCAAGTCCGCCGCGACCGTCTCGGAGACGCTGATGCCTCGTTTTCTCTCTCTCTCTCTCTCTCTCTCTCTCTCTCTCTCTCTCTCTCCCTCTCTCTCGTTTTCTTTCTCTCTTTCTCTCTCTCTCTCTCTCTCTCTCTCTCTCTCTCCCTCTCTCTCTAGTCTCGGCTCGAGAGTGCCCTGCACTCATAGCGTAGCCGCGACGCGAAGCGCCCCGCTCTGGAGTCCCGACTCCAGGCCTCGCGAGACCGGAACCGCGCCAGCAGCGCGGTACTGATTTGCGTCCCATCCTCCCACCCACCAGAGCGCCCGCCGCAATGGCCCCCGCCAAGCCGGAGCGCCGTCGCTCTTCCAAGCAGCCGCCGAGCTCACGTCCTGCAGCTGAAGGATCCCTCCTCCAACGCAAACAGGACTGCATTGCAGCCTTCAAGCAAGCGGGGTCTGACCGCCCCACAGCCGCATACAACGGGCTCGCCGAACTGAACGCGGACGAGCTGCAGGCCACGTACGACATGCACAAGACCAACACCAAGAAGCTCGGCAGTGCCTTGATTCGCATGTGTGCCGCCAACCAAATCAGCTACACGCTGGATCACCACCAGCGCAGCAAGCCTAAGCGCAATGGTGGTGACACAACCTATCCACCAGCTGCGTCCGCACGTCTTCAGGCTGCGGACGCCAAATTTATTGCCTTGGACCCGGCCTTCTGGAAGGTCCCAGTCCTGGCCGAACCCACATCACTCGACGACGGCAAGACGTACAAGCCCAGCATCAGCCTCCACGACTACGAGAGTGGCGAGCGGCTGCTGCAGCACCATCTCGAGCAGGGTAAGCGTACCACGGGTCAGCTCGCGATCGCTGTCATGGGCCCAAAAAACGACAACTACGTCGGCACCGAGCTCGCCGTTCCCGTGCTGAAGCGCCACCCCAAGGCGCCCAATGTGGTTCACACGCACGTCCCCGTGACCGTGTACCAGCTGGGCACCAAGGAAGTCGCCTGCACGGAAAAAGTAGCCGTCGCCACCATTGATCCTGCCGACCACGTATGCTGGATTCGGGTGACCATACATGAAACCGAAGCCATCGCCGCAGTCCCCTCCATGCATCAGGCCTTCGAGGATCAGTTTTCGGGAGGCGCCCCCGTGAACTGTGGTCCACGCGCCAAGGGTCCTTTCCGAGGGGATTCCGCTCCACAGGACAAGGCGCGCCAAAACCAAAAGCACAGGGAGTCTAAGAAAGACGCTCGCCGCCAGGAGCTCGACAGTCAGCTGCAGGACACCTTCAAGGCCCTTTTCCACGGCAACTTTAAAGCCGTCACTATCCTCGAACCCTGCAAAAGTCTAGGCAGGTACGGATCTGGCGTCGGAAAAAGGTACCTGGCTGCCACTTTCGGCGTCAGTCTTCAAGCAGTTGACAAGGTCTTGGCGGGTTCGGGGCAACTCGGCGCCACCTACGACCTCAGCAACGTAGGTGCGGACGAGCCCACGGCAGACAAGTACCAGACCGTGTGGGTCCCCGAGGACCAGCCCATCACGATGGCAGAGGCGTTCCAGAAGTCGGTGGACTTCAAAGCCCTAGGAGTCGTCAGGCACGGCAAGTCAGGCTTATTGGGGATCCGTGTTGCACGTGGGTCAGACGCCGCCAAGGCCGCTGCCGTCAGCATCCGTGGCTGCGAAGCCACTCTCGCCAAGACGCGATACCGCATCACGGGCATTGCGGCACGCCATGCCACGCTGACTCAGCTTGCCAAGACTCTCACGGGCTCGTCCGTCAAATGGGACTGTGAGGTCTACCACACCGCCTGGGACCCAGCCACCTCGGCGCAGTTTGCCTTAGTGCGCGCTCATCGTCCCCCACCCACATATACGGTACAGGTCGCAGGGTGCCCCATCCCGTGGAGCATCACCGAGGCCCCGTTGGCTGAGGTCGTGCCGAAGAGGGACAACGTTACCATTGTCACCCCTACCACTATCACAGAGCCTGTGACGCCGCCCGCCCGTGGTGGCGGCTTCAGCCCCGCCACGGGCACACTCTTAACCAAAGCGGCCCAAAGCCCCTACCTCCACGACCTCATGACTGCCACGCCCAAAGGTAAGGGCGTCGCACCGCTCCCGATCCCCAAGGAGGAGCCTTTAGCCAAGCGCCACCGATCCTCCAGCGGGAAACGCGACGCCACGCCGCACGCAAGATCACCCGGCGCTCCAGGCCGCAGCTCCTCTGCACCCCCGCACGGCACGGATGGAGCTGCCGAGCAGACGGCCGTCCAAGGACCAGGTGGGGACGGGCATGACCCGCAACCTGGCACGGGGGCGGCCGAAGGTGGAGGCCACACGGAAGGGCACGTTGACGCAGCCGCCGAGGTACCAGGCGACGTCGAGATCCTCTCATCAGAGGATGAATTCAGCGTGGCATCGCGCGAACCGAACACCCTCGGCGAACGCTTCGCTACGGCCCCTAAGCTGTCAGATGCCGCTACGACCCGCATCCAACACATGGAACAACAGCACGAGCTGCTTGCCAACACGGTGGACAACATGCAGGTCCAGCTTGCGGGCGTTCTCTCATCCCAGGCCACACTCACGGAGCACGTTACAGGCTTGGAACGAGGGCTTGCCACCGTCGTCACTCAGCAACAGACGGCAACAACCGAAGCTGCTGCACTGCGCGGCGACATCCAGGCCCTCCTCGGGCACCTCACGGGGGGTACTATCCACCTGCCCCAGGTGGCCACCCTCGATACCAAAAAGGAGGAAACTGCACCAGTTGCCGATCCCGTGGCTGTCTGCGGGTGGATCGACCAGCCAGGCCAGGTCACCCCAGGGACGGGGCCCCCAGGGGCTGACACAGGCAAAGACAAAGGGCGGGCCACACAGGAACCCTATTGAAGGTGCCTCAGAGGGCCCGCCTCAGCCCTCCGAGGAAGCGCCTTCAGAGGCATCCCTTCCCACTTCTCGTCGTACCTCCTCCTTGCTATATCTTGTCATTTTTGGCAGCAGCACGAGCAAGCTACCTGGTGTAGGGACACCTGTCATCTTGCTGTGGGAGTGTTTGTTGCAATGTACATGAGCATGCAGGGGTACCTAAAGATGCGTGCTGACATGCAGCTTTTGGCTCATCGCTCGCGCCGCCTGCCAGGCCTCGCCATCATGTGGCGATTTGCTTTCAGCCTGGCCCTCCCCTCGCTCGCTGGAGCACACCCGTCTTCAGGCGGTGCGCCCCAGCATGGAGGTGGGTTCCTTCTGCAGCACGTCGAACGTGCGTCCCTTTTCTACCTCTACGATGACAGCATCTACAAGTACGACCACTACACCATCTTGGATCCGATCGTCAACGGCACCGCTGCCGCGAGTCCGTGCAGTATTGGCCAGGCACACAGTGGCGGCTTCAGCCCCGCTGCTGTGCCCCGCTATTGCCCTACGGGTCCCACCACTCCCATGCGAAATAGGGGCGGACCCGAGGAAGACCCTGCTTTCTGGCACCTGATGATGATCCGCGCCCGGCTCATACCGTGTGCCGCGGCGTGGGCACCAGGCGAGGATAACCAGGACATGTTCTGGGCATGGCTTGAGGACTGCGTCCCGTACATCCTGGCGACGCCCCATCTGCCACAGCACGATCACCTCTTCCTTGAGGCGTCCGAGGACACCACCGACGCCCTGCGTCATCGCACCGCGGTCGACATGTGCGAGGACATCTGGCACAGAGCGGGCCCCGACAGGCAGCGCATCAACCGCAACCTCACTCGGATCCAGAGCAGCCGCGAGTACGCCACCCGCTATTTCGGCCTCCTTCTGGAGTACCAGGGCGCTCGTGCCTCGCTCGTTGGCCCTGAGGCTTTCATGGCACCTTTGCCGCCATACCTCTCACGGGCCCATGCTCTGCTACCAAGAGGTCTCCCTCCACCCGACCATGACGCCATGGCGGACCTCGCTGATGTTATCCTGCACCAACCGCCAGACATGCTGCCGCTCGTCGAGGCGGAGCTCGCGGCGGCGCCGACGGACGGCACCGATCAGGCCGCAGAAGATCCCGTATCATGGCTGCTCCAGCACATCGCGGCCAGTGATATCGGCAATACTTCCATGGACTCGTTCCACGCGTCGGAGGATAGCCAGGACGACATCGATATCCAGGATCGAGACGGCACGATACCATCAGGCGACTCGGCTCAGCGTGACCGCGACAGTGAGCCTCACTCTGGGCTGGCCCCGTGGCAACGTAGTGCGCCCCACACCTCAGATCAGGCCGACCCTTCTGCGCGGCCTAACGACGATGAAGGCGTCACTGCCGCTGATGTGACTAGCCATTCCACTGCTTCGCCAGCTCATGCCAGGCCGTGCAGTGGCGGCTTCAGCCCCGCTGCACACTGGCTAGACCTGGACATCCCCAGACCGCAGGAGGTGACAACGTGACTGACTCCAACCCCAGTGCCATCGACCACTGGCAGGCCGACATCGACAACGACCCCATCGATGATGAACACCCAGATGCCAGCGGTCCCACGAGCCCCAGCACAGCTCAGCGGCATCACGACATTGTGGCTGCCTCATCTGCCTCCTGGTGGCCACGCACGCCATCGCGATAGCAATGCCGTACAAGGACCAGATCGATGGATACTTGCCGACCCCGAGCCGAGACCCCAGCTACCGACAACGACGACGACGCCAATCGACCGCACCAGGCCCATCGGTGTCCACTATATTCCGACGCAAAACGACATACTATGTCACGTCCACATTGAGGGCCACTCTCAAATGGACCAGCGACAAACTCAGAGATGGTGTCTCGGGCGGAGCCACTGCAGTCGGGAGCGGCTTCGGGGGCGTCCTTAATTGGGCCAGCGGCAAGCTAGGGGCCATAGCCACGGGTGGAGTTGTGTGTGGTCTTCTACTCGTCGGTGCCAAACTCCTTGCCCAGGGAGCTGTCGGACACGTAGGCGCCCGCATATGTGCGCGGGCCCTGGACTCATCCACTGCCCACTGGTGCCTCCGCTGCTGCCAACCGAGCAGGAAGCCGAAGGACGAGGCCACACGCAAAATGCCGTGCACGCTCGCCGACGAACACGACGACCAGCAGGTGCACGCACTCCGACATCCGCTGCTACAGGAACACTACGCCGCAGCTGTTGCCGCCGCAGTCGCCGACGTCACCACCGCCGCTACCGCCGCCATCGCGGAAGTCACAGCCGCCGTATCGCGAGCCTCGTCGGTCACACCAAGATCGACCAGCCCGACGCCACGAGACGGCTCCAAGAACGGCACGACATTCGGCAACCTACCAACCAACGAGGATGCCACAGCACACGGTAGTGACACCGAGCCAAGGGAAACGAGAGAACGCACCCATGGCAGCCCGTGGTCCATCTTCCGACATGCTGACGCTCGTGGTTCCTCCTCCGACGCGGACACCCAACCACCACGACGGCGAGCACGCTATGCATCACCTGACTGGCCCCAGGCGCCTTCAGGCCCTGGTACGCCTTACACTGCCCTCAAGCCACCGACACGCAACCCACGCAACACCATCCAGCGTGACCCAGCGGTCCCCGAGCCGCCGAAGAGCATACTTAACGCCCTGAACCAAAACGGCTTCGCGCTAGGGAACAGTGGCGTGTCCACTGAGGACATCAAAGACGCTCTACGACTCCACGACCACCCTCGATTCACTCACGACCCACCACTCCAAGTGCTGGGGCCGTGGACGGACATCATGCAGAGGCCACCGAACCGCCTCACTTGGGTGCTGGAAGACTCGGGCGGCAACTCGGGCGAGACAATTTTCCCATACCTCACGTGGGACCTCCGTCAACCCCCCACCGACGCGCCCACTGTTTTCTGGCATGGGACCCGCGGCGACCTTGCGGCCCGTCTTGCTGCCTGTGGAGGGCACCTCTTGCCAGGCCCCCGCCGTGAAACGTAGGGTCGAACTGGCACCAACGTTGGCCGCACGTACGTGAGCGTGCACCCTTCGCTGGCCGCGTGGTACGCGATACCGCCCCACCCGCCCTACAGCCTCGAATACGACACCCTCGCGTGGGGACCCATCGCACTCTGGATGTGCGAAGCCACCCAACCACCGCGCGGGGAAAACAGGCACAACTACGTGAAAGGGGAGGCCCACGGAGCGCGCCTCATTTACCCTCGGGTCCTGAGCCTCCTCATCCGCATGGACTGGTGTGCCCCTACAGAAGCTGCTTCCAGGTGCCGTGCCCTCCCACACGCCTATGGCATGGGTGACTGCGCGCACGCCCTCCACATTGCTGGCTACGATCATCCAGATCTCCGTGAGGCGGCTGAAGCTCACGACCAGGAAGCTAGCACCAGGCGCAGATCAACCATCGCGGCAGCATGGCCACCACCGCAGGCGCTATACTCGCCAGAAGCGGCGCGAGCATGGGCCAAACAGCACTACGACCCGGAAGCAGCCACCAGGGACGACCCTAATCAGCCTCGACCACGCGTCTCGCTCCACATACTCCAGCTGGACCCGAACCCCCTCATCGACCTGGTGTACACGGGCTTGCAAGCTGTCCCCGTGCGGGGGCATCCTGACGCACACGGGTCGCGCCCCAGCGGCTCCAGCCCTGGGGCCGCGTCGGACCCACCACGCACGCACAAGGCAGGCACAGCCTTAGCCCGCAGTCCAGACCCCTCATCGACGTCATCTGGAGTCGACGAACGCCGAACGCCATCCCTCATCAGCGCGGCCGCCGCCCTCGCCCGAGGCCGCGCCCGTGCGCGACGATCTGCCTCTCGCTCGTCACGACAGAGCGACGGGAACTCCACCTCCGACAACAGCGGCATCGAGACGTGGGAGCACATTGTTACGGAGGAGGAGCCGACTGCCTACCACGTCCTCGCCTACCACGTGCGTGATGTGCGGTCCCGTGTCAACGCCCCTGGCATCGAGGTCTGGCTCGACCCTGGTGATCACCACGATGGCGCCTACTTACCGTGGGGACGACAGTCATGGGCTACCGCGTCATTGACCCTACGGTGGACGGGCGTGACGGCTGGGTCATCCTCCATCATGATCACGGCGACACCACTACTAAGCTCTGGGCACCGACCCAAGTCCACGTTAAGGGGGGCGACTCCTGGCGCACCGTCATGGTACCAGCGGATATGGGGCCCCAGTGGATCAGGTGCCATGCCGAGGACGCACGCCTCCCCGCCGAGGTTGTCCGCACCACAGGCCAATCCTGGTTTGCTGATGTCTGGCCCTTGTGGGATCGCCCGAGACCACACCCAGACGACCCAGGCACAAACGAGCATGCGCTACCCCCTTTACCAGGACGCTGGTCTTGCCTACAGTGTCGATTCCAATGCTGCCAATATTGCGCGGCTCGCCGCAACACACAGCTTGGCACCTCGGGCCAACCAACGTGCCCAGACTGCGGCCGCAGCGGGCTGCGTACACTTATGGACTGGTCCACGGACTACTCGTGCAACAGTTGGACGTGTGCATACAGCACAAATAAGAGGGACTCCGACACATGCTGCCTGTCCAGCAGGTGTCCCCACCCTCCCAGGCCACACAACCAGCTCGACGTCCGTGCCACAGGGATGCCGCCGCACATCCTTGCCCGCCAATTCGGCAACGCGCCAGCCCTCCACGACCTCAAGGAACCCCCCCGAGCGCCTTCAGGCCCCGGGGGAGAACCTCCACAACCAGGGCAAGCAGGCTATCAGGGCCAATGGTACCTCCCACCACAGCCGCGGCGCATCCCCAGGCAGGGATTGCCTGACGGCAAAACGCGGCCACCTGGATTCACAGGAACGGGGATGCCCGAAGAACCTTCCCCCGACAAACCGCTTTGGAGGGAAGGCTACGTGCTCTTCAGCCCCCATCAGGCCCTCAAGGAGGAACTCACCTTCAACAAGACGGTCCGCCGACCCTTCTCCCTCGCCATTACCAACATGTACAGGGATCGTGTCACGGTCAGGACCGTCTGCGAGTTGATCGCCGAGCGCACCCACATGACCCGCACCCGCTGGCGAGATGTGGTACTGTACTGGGACGCCGAGGGTGGTCCTGGGCCTCAAGCTCTCGACTACGATATGCGACTCTGTGACGCCATTGTGAGCCGTGCCACGACCGAAGCTGAGCTAAACCACGACCGCAGCAACCGTGGTAGTTTCTGCCTCTACGGACCAGCGCACCAGCGGGCCATCAACATAACGGCGATCTCAGAGCCGCAGAACATCGACTACACGGAGTATGTGCGACGATACTCACCCGTAGGGGAGACCTACCCTGACCACGCCTTCGAGCACGTCTATCGGGGCTGGCAGCGGCCCGACGTGCCACCATCCTCCCCGACACCCGTCCCCTCTCGAGAGCCGACTGGCAGCGCCACCAACAGCACCAGCAGCGCATCCAGCAGCGGGACCAACGTGACGCAGGACAGCAGGGCACACCACGCTACCGCTCCCCTGCGCGAGTCCCGACAGGCGGTAACACGGCCTACGATGGGGTTGCCGCCTACCACCGTGGTCCCATAGGTGCCATGCCTGCGGCTGCTGGAGCAGCTGCCTCCAGCTACGGCCAAGCCCCCAACGCCAGGGCTCACCCAGCGGCCATCGGCTACTCGCGTGCACCCCTACATGCCCTAAGGGCCACCTCGCCAGTGCCAGGGTCCACGCGCGCCTGGGGCCTCTACTCAGGCCGACATGAGGGCCCCTCCAGCAACCAGCCTGCAGTGATAACCCCTGCGGCTTCAGCCCAGGGGGCCGCAACAAACCGAGGCAGGGCTGGGCGCCCCGAAGGATGGCGCGATGCGAACGTGCGCGCTTGGCAACCGCGCCAGCACACGCCCCCGCCAAATGTAGCTGCAGCACTGCGCCCTGCCCAGGCCAAACCTGCCCCACCTGTGCGGGAGAGGCAGCCGCTCACCCCGCTCGTCCTCACGCGCATCCAGGCGCATCGCAGCGCCTCCCCGAGGCACAGCGAGGGAAGCGTCCACCACGTCAGCCCCCGCCCAGACGCGGCCGACCCCGACCAGGCCACAGCCACGGCGGAAGGCGGCACAAGCGCCTCTCGCCAGCCCAGCCCATCACCCTGCGCGGCGCCGGTCCGATCCCCGAGCAGGGCGGATTCTGAGCGCGCTAATGCCCAGGCGACTTCGCCACGCGACCGTCACACGGGCGGGCGCGTCCCGCGCAGCAGGACCTGCAGCCGCCACAGTTCGCGCAAGGCCCCAGGGAGCTCCACGAGCTCGCCGCCTCGCGAGACTCAGGCCGATGGCCGAGCCCCCGAAGTGGTGCCACGCTTCGGAGCCAGCGTCATCGATCCTGGCCAGGTCGACCTCGAGCCGACGCCGTCCACGGACCACGAGGACCACGAGCCGCCGCTGCCCACCCGCGTGATCGCCCCCATCGACGAGGCGCCAACCTTCGACCCGTTCAAGAACAAGTACCGTGTCAAGAACCTTGTGGCGGGTTTCGGCGGGGGCTCACCGCTCTCACCTCAGTGTCGGGGCGGAGCCCCCGCCACCTCGGCTGCTGCGGCAGCGGCGGCCCCGCGGGGAATCAGCCCTGTCCGCAACGTGGGCCTCACGGCAGCGGGCATGACGAGGCCCAGCGTCAGGCCTCCGATCGTGCTGCTGGAGCCGTTCCACCAGATGCTGCTCATCAAGACACTGACGGGGCGGGCGTGTCACCGCAGAAGGGACCAGCGGTGGCGCGTGCGCAGTACTTGCGCGTGCGTTGTGCCGCCGCCGCGCCTGGCCGCCGCCGCTGTCTCGCTTTTGTCTTTGTGTTCGGCAGGATGGATCGAGGAGTCGCCTCCCTCTCCCACTGCTGCCGTCTCACTTCTCCTCCCCTCGTCCCCTATAGTACAGGAGTGAGGAGGAATTTTCGTGACATTTTTACTAATATTATGAACCCCCCCTGGCGCAGTGCCGACCGTGTCCCGCCTATATGGTTGGCCTGACGGCGGCTTCAGCCCCGATCAAGCTAGCCCATAGTAACGCCATGAGCTCCTACTGTGGCCAAGCCTCCTACTGGGGCGAGGGTCAAGCTGACCTTCACCGTGCGGGGCGCGCAAACCCCAGTTCCACCGATGGAGACGGGCCAGGTCGCTCCATACACCTCGTCAGCCTTAACATCACCAGTCTCTCAGCGAACAGGCCAACCATCACCGCCCTTGGTGTCGACCACAACGCCGCTGTCATAGCACTGCAGGAGACCCGACATGCCAAGCCGACTAGGCAAGCCATCGCTACCAGCGCCGCCAATCCTCTTCACGGTGGATACCACGCCAGTCTTGGGCCTGACCTTGATCTGGCGCGAGCCCAGCGCAGTGCTGCCCACGGCGGCACTGATCACACCGTTGTGGGCAACACTGGCGCCTCGGGAGGGGTCGCCATTCTCTCTAAGGATGCCATCGTCGACTCCACTGTCGACGACAACGCGCCCTGTATCGCCGCCCTCAAGGCCAAGAAAAGATGGCATGAGGTCTTTCTCCCACTCTGCACTCAACACCGCCGTAGGCGGCGACGAAATAATCTTGGGCCCGCGGGGATCTACATAGCGAGCCTTTACGGGATTGCTGGAGGAGACAGCACAGCTCTCTTTCGGCTCGCTGACTGTGCCGCCGCTAGGGTCGGCTCAGCACCCTACTTCATCTGCATGGACGCCAACACGAACATTGACGACAATCCACACCTTCCGCACATGTTGCAGCACGGATGGTCCAACGTCGCTGAGGGCACACCAGATCACACCATGCACACCTATGGCAATATCCCTGATTGGGACCGCGTCACCAAGTGCCCCCGCACTTCGCGCATCGATTATATCATTGCCAACCAGGCGGCGCGATCCCTTGTCACCGACTTCTGCTACCTTCGCGACTTGCCTGCGAAGTCACGCGTTGGCCTGCAGGTCACGCTTGACCTCAGTCGCCTCGACCATACGGCCCGACGCCTTCTTGCCCCTACGCCCTACCCGCCCGACGACGGAGTTCATGAGGGGCACGAGCTGCAAGCGCTTGGGACCCTCATCGCTGGGCGATACCAGGACCGCATGGAGCAGGCCGACGCACGAGACGACGTGGAGCGCATGTTCACCCTGGCTAACGAGGCCAGTCATGAGTACCATCTCACCCGTCTACGCGATCTGCCACCTCCACCGCCCCACCAACCAAAAAAGAAGCCCCCACCATGCACGGGCTCACGCCTACGTTCGAGGATCGACCGGTTGTCCCCCGCGCGTTCCCCACCTACGGAGCTTCCACGATTCACATGAACCGACTGCGCAAGCTCCATCGGCCACTCTGCGAGCTCCGTTTCATCGGACAGCACCACCATCTTGATTGCCGTGCTATCCCGCCGTACCTCGCGCAGCGCATCGACTGCACGTGGGCCGCGGCCCGCCTCTTATGTCACAAGCTGCGCCCCACGGTTCTCCTGGAATTCCCCGAGGCCTGGGCCCCAGACGAGCCAGTGCCGCACGGGGAGCACCTTGACGTTTTGATCCAACATCTCGACTTAGAGCTGCGCGACGCGCGAACCGTGCCAAGGCGGAACGCATCAGGATATGGGCCGAGGGCGTCCGTGAGCCAAGCGGGCGAAAGGCGGCCATATACGCACGAGCTGCTGATAGCTCGCCCACGGCGTATCTCCGCACGCCTACCACTCCTGACGATACGCAACTCCACTGCGACACCAACGCCTTCAATCCTGACGAAGCTTGCACGGACGACAGCGACGCTGACACCGAAGCTGGCGGCTTCAGCCCCGGCGACGGTAGTTCGCCCGACACGGACAGCGACGAAGACACACCCGTGAACCACCACCTGCGCAAGTCCCCGACATCCTCCCTGCCAACGCCATTGTTGCCAACATCAAGGACATGCTGAAGCTCATGGTCGACACCTGGGAGCCCATCTTGGGCAGGTACCGTGCACGTGCGGGACATGATGCCGAAGCCATGCCGACGTGGGCCGACTTCTACGACGAGTACCGACAGGAGCTGCCTACGCCATCACCAGCTACCCCTTTTCCACCTCACCGACGACCAACTCATCCACTTCATTCGCACCCGTTCACCGAGACGCGCGGGGGGTCTGGACGGTTGGACTACTAAGGAGGCAAAGGAGCTTCCCGACGACATTCTTCGCCTCTTCGCCAGCGTTCTACGAGCTATGCAACGCACTGGCACCATCCCAGAACCCCTCCTCCACGACCCAAACCCGTGCCTCCGAAAAGGCCGAGGCGAACTCCCAACGGACCAACGACTTCTCTCGGTGCTTTCCGTTTGGATGTACGCGTGGGAAGCACCAGCTTACCGCAGCCTCACGGAATGGCGGAAAGGATGGACCCACGCCACGAGTTTTGGCGCTGTCCCCAAAGCTACCATTGTGGACGTCAGCACTTCTCTCGCCCTTCGCATCGAACACGCCAGAGCCCTTCTCCTTCCCTTGGCTGGAGCTGCCCTGGACCGTCAGAAGTGTTTCGACTATCTCATCACGGACATATGCCTAAACCTCGCGCTTCACGCGGGGTGTCCCCAAGACATCGTTACTGTCCGCAGAAACTTCTACAGGCGCCACAAACGTTACATCCGCATGAACGGTGCGTACTCGAAGGAACTGGCCAGGACAAACGGTCACCTCCAGGGAAGCTCTTGGTCCCTGGACGACATTAAGCTGCTCATGTGCGTCTGGACCAAGAGACAGCATCGTTACGTGCCGCGGTCACTCAGCACTACTTTTGTTGACGACAGCAACTCCACTACCCACCCCGCGCCCGAGTTGCAGAAATCTCTTGATGAAACCGCCAAGTTTGATCGATTTTCTGGTCAACGCATTCATCCTGGAAAAGTGGCGGGGTGGGCGCTTACTGACTAGCTTCACACCGCCGTTACCCAGCTCACCTTGGCGGAACGGCCCTTACGCGTGGTCGACTCCTTCAAGCTCGTCGGAAGTTACATCAACGCCGAGGCAGCGCCGGCTCCAGCCGCGCTCAACCTCACGGCCACCGCTGACGCCCGTGTTCGCAGGGCGACTATTCGCCTGCCGCGTATTGGCAAGCTCCCATCTCCGATGCGTATTAAGGCGCGGCACGCCCGCTCCCTTGCTGCCAGCGTCTGTACCACGGGCACTGACATCAAAGCCCCATCAGGCCCCGTCAAAACTGCCTACAACCATGCCCTTAAGGCGGCTATCCGCCCCAAGGGAAACAGGTGGGTCGAGTTTTGGACTCTCATGGCCGTGTGCGTCCCAGGGCACGCCCTGGAGATTGACGCCCTTATGCAGCGTGAAGTCTTCCTGTGCCTGCGGCGACAGGTCAACCGCGACGCCACTCTTTGCGGCCTCGTCAGGGATCACCAACACCATGTCCAGACCCTTTTTGGCGGAGGACCTGTTGGACGACTTGTTCAGACGCTTCAGCAGCTCCGTTGGACTTGGCCCACATTTGGCACCATGAACGACGACTGGGGCTGTCAGATCAGTTGGCTGAACCTTCCCCAAAACGCCTTCCTTCACATGCTGCGCGCCTCGCAACGCAGAGCCTTTCTCAGAAAAATCAAGCCACGGCGTCATGACCTTTGTCACCTTGCTTCGGTCAGACAGGGCCTCGACCTTTTCGCCAGCACGTGGCTCGCCCGCACCAAAGGAGCTGCCAAATGCAACGCATGGCAGCTGGCGCTCCTCTTAAATTACCTGTCGGGCGGGGACCACACCCAACAGCGACGTTCTCGATCCAATACGTCCGCTGATCCCAGCCCTATTTGCCGTTACTGCGATGAGGAAGAGGAAACACAGGAGCACACTGTGCGTGACTGCAAGTGCTGGGCCCGTGAAAGAGTCCCTCTCACCAACCTCATCAGTGACGAGCAGTGGGCACGTCTTCCTCCGCACACAAGACATTGCGGGCTCTTCGATGAGGACCCAGCCCTCCTCGATCTGCAAGCCGACCTCGCGAGGGACCCGCTACCTCAACCCATACCGCGGCCCCCGCCTGAGGGAGATCCTGCGGCTTCAGCCCAGGACTCCTACACCACTTACCTCGACCACGACACTGGTTGGACATGGGTCTACGCGGCCACGGACGGTGCATGCACCAACCAAGCCATCCCTTTGCTTGCAAGAGCGGGCTACGGCGTCTACTACGGCATCGACCACCGCATGAACTACAGTGCGCGCGTGCACGGCATCACGCAGAACGCACAGCTTGCGGAGACCCTCGCCATTGTCCACCTCACGGCATGTGCTGAACGGCCCGTACACGTCTTCGTGGACAACCAGGCGGTGGTGGACGGCTTCCAAAGGATCATCGACGGACACTCACCTCCGCAGGGCACGCACGTGGAGTTCTGGGAAAAGGTCCACCGATGTGTCATGGCCAAGCCAAACATGTTCCGCGTAGAGAAAGTCGCTAGCCACCAGGGCGACACGGGCATCGTCCTCGGGCTCATCGGGCCCATCGCGGAGGAGTTCAATCGTCAGGCTGACGCCCTCGCCACAGCGGCGGCACGTACTCATAACCTCCCAGACGACATCGGTGAAGCTGCCAAAGCACGACACCGCCAAGCGACCGTGCTCCATGGAGTCGCCGTTGCCATCTACGAGCGGAGACATCGTACTCTTCCTCTCCCACACCGCAGGGCTGGGTTCACAGCTGCAGAACTAAACAAAATGGAACCAAATCCCCTGCTGTCTGACCAGGCTCCACCCGTGGCTGGACCAGACATCCCACAAAACCCCGACGAGCTCTGGGCCGAGGCCCAACGGGGGTTATTCGACGAACAGGAGGACGACCCGTTCGGCTTTGGTGGAGGTTTGGACTTCCTGGGCGACGAGTCAGCCAGCGCCAACCCTGCCCCGGCGGGCACCCGCACGGCGCCCCCGACTCCGCCATTGAGTGCGTCAGCCACCCACATGACAACGCCGTTCCTTTTCAAGACGCTGATGAGCAGGACGATGACCTTTTCAGCCTCGGTGGGGGATCGGACGCTTTGGACGACGGACCAGCCAACGAAAGCCCCGCCCCGTCGGGAAACCTCGCAAACCCTACTGCGACGCCGTCCCCAAGAGCGTTAACGCCCACATACGATGATATCGGTCACCGCCAGGACGCCGACCACGACCCGAGTGGCCCCCGAGGATTGGGTGGCATTGAGGACGCACCGCCGACACCACACGCTGCCGACCATGCCGCCCCACCGAGTCACCAACCCTCTACGCGACCGACCTCAGCGGCCTTGCACGGCATCACGACTGGCCCCACCGTGCATACCACTTCACCTTCCCATCGTCAGCGACCCGCGGGGGCGGCTTCAGCCCCCCCGCAGGGTACTAAACCAGACAGGCCCTCGTGCCCCACCCACGCTTCCTCCGTTGCTGAGCGAGAGGAAGCGGCTCCCCTGACCTCTCGGGGCGCGGCCCTAGCGGCTCCAGCCCTGGGGTCGCGCCGGCCCCTCCTGTCACCTTTTAACGGTGACGGACGTCAGCATTCAGGGTCCCGCACGCCGCTAGCCCACCTGGACAGGCGTACCGAGGACCTCGCCTCTGTCTCGAGATCCTCGGCGGATGTCACTGAGCAGCCACCTCTCACCGACCGTGAAACCGAGCTGTCACAGGCTATGGCTGCCCTTCAGCAGAAGTGCTTAGCTCTCGCCGCGGACCTCGCCGCTGCCCAAGCTCGTCAAGGTCCTCTACTCCAGCGCCTCCACAGCGCTGGGCGAGCCTTCGCCGAGCTGCTCACCACCTCGCCCGATGGTGTCGTGCCGTCACTCAACATCCAAGCTATGTTGTCATCGTTCCGCGGCGCTCCACCTGGTGCCCCGCGCTGATCTCCTCCTTTCTGCCTGCCCGTGTGTACGCGTGGCTCCGCGTCCACGGTGTCAGGGCGTGGGGGCGGGGGGTGCCCCGTCACTGCGCGCCGCTTAGCGGCCAAGCGCCCAACTGGCGGTCCGCCAAGCCGCCTAGCCACGTGCCAGCACGTCGCCTTTCTTGTTGGGGCCTTTTACCTCACGCGGTCTGTCAGGTGAGATCTTCATCGTCTGTCCGCCGTCTGTAGCGTCAGTCGCACTGCGCCGGGGGAGGGGGTTTTGTAGCCCGCCCTCGTATCTTAAGGCTGCACCGCCGCAAATAGTGCTTGCGAGTTGTCGCACCGCAGTGCGCCTCGCGGACGGACCCTGGTCCGCCTACTTGTCCGATCTCTCCCTCTCTCTCTCTCTCTCTCTCTCTCTCTCTCTCTCTCTCTCTCTCTCTCTCTCTCTCTCGCCCTCTCTCTCGCACCCCAGGGCGCGGCCACAGCGGGTCAGGGCCCGCCACGGACGCGCGCGCGCGCTCGCGAGGCACGCCGCCCTCACGGCGGCGAGCCTGGCGCCAGGAGGGCCCGCCCCAGCAGGCCACAGGCGGCCGCGCGCAGGCGCACGGCCGAGCAGGCCCTGGGCCCCAGCGAGGCTGCGCCCAGGAGGCGGCCGCGCGCGAGGCGCGCAGCCGAGGGGCCCGCAGGGCCAGCGGGGAGCCCGCCAGCAGCGCAGGCCCAGCGCTCATCCGAGCGGCCGCCCTGAGTACGGGTCCTTGCCGCTCAGCAATCGGCTCAGGTAGATCCTCTTCTTTTTCTCTCCAGCCGTGGCCTGCGGCCCTGGCGGCAGGCGGCCGCCGCACTCCGCCTTCAGGCCCTCGGCGCGGTCCACGCCCTTCAGCTGCGCGAACGCCCCGCACTTGCAGCAGAAGGCGCACGGCCCCGCCGTGCGGAGGCTGTGACCCAGGCGCACCTATGGCAGCTGCACCTCGCCGCGCGGCGGACGGGGGCCTGCCGCCCGCTCAGGGCTCCTCGAGCGCTGGGCATCGCGGGCACCCACGCTCGGCCCCCGGCCGGCCTCCGCCGCCGCACTCGCCAGGCACAGCGGCCGCCGCAGCCGCCGCCGCCAAGGCGTAGGCAGCCGCCACGGGGAGGCCCCCCGCACCGCGAGCAGCAGCAGCCTCGCCTCCTCCGTCAGCACGCACAGGATCGTCGTCCCCCGCAGCATCGGCATCACCTCGAACGCCCAGAGCCGCCCGCGCTGGCTGCAGCGGCGGCACCTGCTACACCTCGGCCGCAGGCGGGGGCGGAGGCAGCCCCGATGGCGCCGCGTCAGGGTGCGGCCAGACGTCCTCGCCGCCACTGCCGCTGCCCTGGTCATCGGGCCCGCCCTGCGTCGCGTTCACCAGCGGCAGCTGCGGGTTGTGCCAGGTGCCTGGCCACGGCCGCCGCAAGGCCTCGATCCCTCGGCCGCGGAGGCCCTGGGGCCGCGGCAGCCCAGCTTGGCGGGGCGGCTCGCTGGAGCCAAAGGCGCCCAGGCCAGGCAGGGCACAAGCGAAGCCAGGCAGCGCAGGCAGGTTGACCACCGCCTCACCGATGATGTTTTCCATGGCGCGGCAGACCTCGTCGAGCGTGGCCCACTGCATGGCGGCAACGTGCAGCCACTCCTCCAGGTTCGCCAGGCCCATCAAGTGTCCCACTGCGATGCGCCGCACATCTGCTTTCATGAGCCACGCCTGCCTGACCATCGCCTGGGCCAGCGCCCGCAGGCCTATGGAGCCTGCACGTCTCGTAACCACTGCCCTCGTGTCCTCACTGTCGGGCCTGGCCAGCCAGGTGACGGCATACTGCGCCGCCCAAGCCATCCAGGTGTCCTCCGCGGCCTCCGAGTCGCGCAGGTCGAACACCCAGCAGCTCGCGAAGGCCCTCAGCCTGCCGCGCAGGACCTCGAGGCAGACCGCGGCATCAGGATCGGGGCTGCTGTTGTGATCGGACTCGCTGTGGCCCACAGGTTGGCCCCGCCGCTGGGCGGGGTCGGCCCGCGGGCCCACTGGCCGCTGTAGCCCCTCAGCGACGCCTCCTGGCCGCGGCAGCGTCGGCCCCTGCGGCGCGGCTCGGCCTCCCGCAGGGCCCTGCGGCCGGCTGGGGCGGCCACTCGGCGGAGACCGCGAGCGCCCTCGCCGCTGAGACGCGCCTCGCTGCCGCCACCCGCCGCCCCCTCCGCCATGCGCCCCACCCACGGGCTCGAAGAAGGTGAAGTAGAGTGGCCCACGCCTACCCCCAGCGTGCTGCGCGCTGCCACGGTCGCACAGGAAGGTCCGCGCCGCGGCGTGGTAGCCACGCAGCCGCTGGAGCTTGACCTGCCTGGCCTCGTCCTCCAGCTGGAGCGCCTCGTCGATGTGGGCCTCCCTAAACGGCCCGCCGCCCCGCCAGCCGCGCTCGCAGAACTCCTCGGCCCGCCTCGGCCGCTCCGCGCTGCGCGGCTCGGCGCTGTTGTGGACGAAGAAGCCGCGGCAGGCCGCCTCGCCCAGCATCCTGCACACGTACTCGACGCACTCCTCCATCCAGGACGCGTAGGCCAGGCTCTGGTCCATCAGATCGACGATCCGGGAGCTGGCCAGCGTGCCCAGGGCGGCCTCCAACGGCCCTGAGCGGCCCCACGCTTCGGTGGCGCAGTGATCGTTGCCCTCCTGCGGCCACACCAGGCCCACCTGCCGCGCGGCGCTGCCATGCCCGCGGCCTCGGCCAGGGCGGGGATCGGGCCGACCTGCCCTCTGCGCCTGCGGCGGCCCAGCAGCCTCTGCGTCAGCAGGCCTCGCAGCAGGGGCACCCTTGGCCGCCTCCAGCAAGTAGTCGATATTCTGCTGCATCGCCCGCCTCTGGCATCCTGCCGTGGTGGGCGCACTATTCGTGGGCGGGAGCTCCTCCTCCTCCTCCTCCAGGCGCTCAGCCGCCTGCAGGCTCGCGTTGACCGCTGCAGAGCTCGCCAGCGGCCGACCCTGACGGCAGCGGGCCCGCATCCTGCCCAGCTCCGTGGGCTGGCAGGGCCTGCAATCCAGCAGCGCCCGCGCCTTGGCCGTGTAGGTCTCGCGCCCACAGTGCACGCATTGCACACCGTATGAGCTGGTGGCTTGGTACTCGCGCCTCGTGAGGCTGAGCTTCGGGGCAGCTGCCCCCCCCCCCCCCCCCCCAGACCTGTCGGCGCTGGAGCCTGCCGCCTTCCCCGAGAGGCCCCCACAGGCCCAGCTGGCAGATGCGCGCCGCCGCCCAGCCCAAGAACGTGGCCGTGTCCAGGGCGCGCTGGAGCTCAGCGTGCAGCGCCTCCACCGTGCCGTTCGGCAGCCTGGTCTCCGCGGCGCCGAGGTTGGCGAAGAAGTCCGCCCAGCAGTTCCCAAGCCAGTCCAGGGGCCGCAAGCCCTCGGCCAGCGCTTGCTGGAGGCTGCGGTGGGCAAGCACCCAGCGGAAGCGCGGCGGCGGCCCATCGCGCCTCGCCGCGGCCGCGTGGAGCTGGCGCCAGATGCTGGCGTGCCGTGCTCTGGCCGACTGCGCCGTCGGGGACCAGCCGTTGCCCTCCGTGACTAGGGCCTGCAGGTCACTGACGATGACATGGACGGAGCCCGCCTGCTCCAGCGGCGCAGGGAACGCATGCCGCCCCGCCCTCCCCACGGTTTGGCGCGGCCCAGGCAGCGGACCGTAGGCCGCCTTGATGGGGGGGGGGCGTCAGGCCTGAGGGCAACCGCAACCCACCCACACCTACGCGCCTCAGGGACTCGGGAGGCGCGCCCTGCACCATCCGTGTAGACCACCGACGGCCACCCCTCCTGCGTGGCGCCCGACGGCGCGGGCGGCGGCATCGCTGGCAGCAGCGGCAAGCCGTGCGCCAGCGGCAGCTCGCTATCCCCGATTGTCCACTTCTGCTCGGCTTCCCCCAGCTGGTGGCGCATCGCCACGATCGGCTTGCGGAACGGCTCCTCATGCTCCAGCTCGTCGTCCCGCGGCACCATGAGTGCAGGGCATACACACCACCTGTGCACCAGCGTGTCCTTGCCCCCCCCCGCAGGCCTGGCACATGTCGGAGTCGGTGTAGCCGCGGGCGTACCTCCAGGCGTTGGTGAAGTGCCCTCCTGCCCACACCGCTTGGATGGCCCCCAGCTCCGCCGCAGGCCGTGCCCTGCTCGCAATGGCACGGACGGCCCTAAGCCAAAGGGTCTCGCCCTGGCCCTCGGGCAAGTGGGCCACCAGCCGCCTGCACTGCCAGCGCTGGACGCCCCCCACCAGCGCGCCCTTGATGTCCCGAGGAGCAACCCGCAGCATGGACAGCGTCTCGCCCAGGTCGGTATGCAGGGCCCGCGCTGCTGCCATAGTCCAGCCGATGCGGCTGAGCGTGAGCCACGTGGCCACGAGCGGGCCGTGCGCGGTAGCCCAAGACAAAGTGCCCGCTCGCCCCGCCCCAGCCAGCTTGCACCAGCTAGCGATCAGGCTGGCAAGGGGGCCTCGGCCCTCCCAGATGCGGCTGGCCAAGCGCATCACCAGCGGGATGGTGGCCGCGTCGATGGGGTCGTAGTCCACGCGCAGCTGCAGCAGCATAACCGCGGCGGTGCCACAGCCCGCTTTGGCCCCCGCCGTGACCGCCGCCGACGTCCTCAGCTGTGCCAGTGGCCGATCCGCCAGGCCAGCCACGCCAGCCCCATGGCCAGCCGAAGGGGACAGCCCCGTGGCGACCAGCGCCGCTGCGCGCCTCCCAGCAGCCCACCTGAGCATGGCCATCCGGCTGCGCCTGGCCGCGAGGGCCTGCAGTCGGCGTTTCTCCTGCGTGCGGAGCACCTTCCGCCCGTGGAGCTCGCGCCCTAGGTTGCGCACCCAGAACTTCTCAGCGAGGCCCCTGCTCCGCATGGATGGCGCCAGCAGCCGCGCCCTCCGCCTGGAGGAAGCCAGGTGCCCCGACTTCTGCGGCTGCATGACTAGCCTGAGCTCCACCATGCTCGACGAGAAACTTCTGAGCGCCTCGGAAAGGCCGTCGTCAGGCACGTCACGCGGTCCGCTCCAATCCAGGGCGGCGTCGTCCACAAGGCCGCGCGGCGTCACCGACGGCGCAACGGCATGCGCCCGCTGCAGCGCACGGAGAGTGAGCACCAGCAGCAGCGAGTTGGCGTGGCCGCAACCTGCGATGTTCCCCTCTCGGGCCACGAAGAGGTCCGACGTTGTGTTGAACGCCGCCAGCGCCCGTGGCTGCCGATAGGTGCTCAGCAGCACCCACGCCAGCCTCAGGGGGAACCCCAGCGCACGGGCCTGCACGAGCTGAGCCCCAGGCGCCACCATCTCGTACGCCTTCCAGAGGTCGAGGGCAACCTGGGCGGAGTCCCAGCCGCCGAGGCGAGCCTGCTCCTTGGCCAGGTTCAGCTCGCACGCGGAGTCAGAGCTCGAGCGGCCAGGGCCCGTGCCCCAGACCAGGGACGAGGGGCGGGCGAACTCCCAGGCCTTGGTGATCGGCCTTCGCGCTCGACTCCACACTCTCACCAAGGCCGGCATGAGGCCGATCAGCCTGCAGCCCCCGCCAGGCTTGGGCAGCCCCACCATGGTGTTGATGAGGCGGCTACTCGGCCACGCAAGGAGCTCCTCGCACTTGTGGTAGACCGCGATCATGACGTGCAGGGCGTCGCCGGAGAGATCCTCCAGCGCCCTCGGCAGAATGCCCGACTGGCCCACCCTGTGCGCCAGGGGAAAGAGCGTAGCACGTCGCGGACGTCGCGCAGCTGCAGAGGCGGCAGCGCGTCCCACGTGCGCGCGTCGCTAGGCAGCACCACGCTGGCGAGGCCGTGGTACTTCCAGATGTCGATCCACGGCTTCATCTCCCTGTCCACCAAGGCCGCCGAGCCTTTTCTCCTGCAGCGCGGGCAGTACCTCCTGAAGCACAGGTACCTTGGAGGCCGCGTGCGCCGCGCCAGCGCCGCTCAGGAAGGCATCATCCACCCATTCCTTCCAGCGGGCCTCGTCGGCCTGGACCAACTTCCGCTGCCTCCCCTTCGCCTCAGCCAGCGCACGCTTGAGATCCCGCTCGAAGTCGGCCTCTGTCCAGTTGGCGTCGGCACGGAAAGGCCGTTGTGCCCACGGCGGCAGGATACGCCAGTGCACATGGTCCTCGATGCCCGCCAGGAACATCCTGAGGTGCGCCAGGGTGGCCGCGATCGACTTCATGAACTTGTCCCTCGCCGCCGCCGCCTCTCTGCCTTCTTCCTGCCTGTGGCTGCCCAGGGCTGCCTGCAGCTTGGCCAGGCAATCCCGTTTGCTGAGGAGCTCGGTCGCCCACCTAGCTAGCACCGCCCAGGCATGGGCCTCTGGCCCCCAGCGCTTCCGCTTCTGGGGTGGCCTCCACTGAAACAACTCCCATCTCAAGCCTGCAGCCCCCCCCCCCCTGCGTACCACGCCCTGCGAAGGTGCGGCGGGCCCCACCAAGTCCCGCCTGTTGAGGATCTCCGCCTCGACCCCCTCCAACAACAGGTCCCAGATGATCTGCAGGCCTTGGTCGTCGCGCGTGGCCTGGACGCAGCGCGCCACCTCCGTCCAGCGCCAGGGGCCGCGGGCGCAGCCAGGCTTGGCGGGCCCCCTGGGAACCGCCCTCGGCTCGTCGAGCACCTGCTGCCACGCCTCCACGCGCACCGACTGCAGTGGCAGGTGGACGGGCCAGTGGGGCCACGCGCTGGCACCCCTGCCCAGCCGCGGAGACGCCGCCGCAAAGCACGCCAGGCCCTTGGAAACCACAAAGTAATCAATCTTGGAGCCGCTGCCCTGCCTGCAGGCGGGGGCGCCCGCGACCCGAATCTGCGCGCGCAGCTTCCGGGCCCAGCCGAAGTCCAGGACGTCCGCCTCCATGTTCCAGTCGCCCATGGCCGCCCAGCGGTAGCCCTCCGCCTCCAGCACGCCGAGGTACTGGGCCAGCTGCCAGAGGATGCCTAGGTTGTTCGCCGAAAGGCCCTCTCCGACGTGTAGGTATACGCTCAGCGCCACCACGCCCCCCTGAGGTCCTGCTCGAACATGCCCAGCGACCAGGCGCCCAGGCACCAGCACATGCGAGTCGCGCCCAGGGGGCCCTGTCAGCTGGATGCTGATAGGGGCCAGCACCGCGACCCCGCCGACCGAACCAGTCGTCGAGGTAAGGGGGCGGCGCGGCGGCACTCCAGACTCCGCGCCACCCTGCATCCTTGGCCGCCCGCTGCTGCGTCGCCAGGACACTGGCCGCACAGCGATGCTCCTGCACGGCCAATGCCAGGGTCGCCTGGCCATCAGCCTGAAGGAGGTACTCGTTCAGGGGCCCCCGTGACGCCACCTTAGCGGTGGCCAGGCAGCAGCCGCCCCTGACCACTGGCGCGCGCTGGCCCACGCGGCCAAGCTGTGGGCCAACATCGCCTGGCGGCGGGCCAGGCTGGGCAAGACCCGCGGGAGGGCGGCACCGCCCCGCGGCTGCGGGGGCGGAGCGAGCGGGGGGCTCGAGCTCCGCATGGGGCGCGCAGGACCGACTACAGAGCCCTCCGAGGCGAGGTCTCGGGGCCTGCAATCTCCCTGGCAGACGGGACGGCCGAACTCCTCGCACTGCTGGTCGCCCGCCTCCAACGAGTTGCCGAAGGTGGAGTCCATGCAGGGGGGGGGGGGGGGGGGGGGGGGGGGGGGGGGGGGGGGGGGGGGGGGGGGGGGCGCGACTTCGAGAAACTGAAATCCCCCCCCCCCCCCCCCCCCCTGCGCCGCACCTTGGGGCCGACACCCGTGGTTGCCAGTCAGGAAGCCCCACCTGGTCAACCACCTCTGACATCCTGGGGCCGCACCCTTGATGGCCGAACACCCCCATCAGCCCAGCGCGGGCCTGAAGGTCCGCCCCCCCTCCCCCCCGAGAGATCACCTCCAGGATCGTCATGCAGGCCGTACCCTGAGGCCGACACCTGCGGCTGCCAGTCAGGATCCCCCACCTGGCCAGCCGAATCTGACATCTTGGGGCCGTACCCTTGAAAGCCGGACACCCCCAGCAGCCCCGAGGGGGTCTGCTGGCTCCCATCCCAACCGAAGGCAGCCCCAGCGTCGCCCGCCTGCAGCGCCCCCGCGTGCTGCAGCCCCAGCGCCGCGCCACCAGCAGCCCCTGCCGCGCTGCGCACTGGTTGCGCCTGGCCCCCCTGGCTCGGGCAGTCAGTACCCCAGAAGATGCAGTCGCCCAGCTCGAGGGCAGCCTGCTCGTCGGCCTCGTACAACTCGTTGTAGTAGGCCTCCCAGTTGCCACTGTCGCCCGCCATGGCGCCTGAAAGGCCCTCAGGCCGAGGCGCGCGCCCGCTTGGGCGGCAGCAGGTCCGAGTCGGCGTAGAACCGATTGAAGGCTTCGCGCACACCATCGTCAGCAGGACGAACGCTGCCCTCGGCCCCAGCTGGGGCGGCGCCCACCTTCGCGAGGAAGTTGAGCTGCGTGTCTACGTCCAGCCCGTCATCGCCCATGGCATCGCGCCCTGCAGGGACCCCCTTGGCGGCTGCTGCCGCTGCAGCCTCAGCAGCCCTGGCCTCTCGGCGCTGCTGCTCGAACTTGGTCGCCTGCTCCAGCAGCGACGCATGCAGGGCGCCTTTTCGACCCCGAACGAGCCGAGCACCTTGCCCAGGAAGTCGGCGGAGAACTCGAGGCCCTCGACCTCGATTTCGCCCTCCAGGCCATCGCGCAGCTCAGTAGGAGGCTTAGCCAGCTTGCCCAGCGTGCGAGACTGCTCCACCCTGAGCTCGACCAGCCTCGCCTCCCGCTCGACGTCCGCCAGGCGCAGCGCGTCGGCCTTGGCCTCGAGCTCCTTCTGCTGCGCCGCCACCGCCGCCATCTCCCCGCGGCCCTTCTCCTGCTGCTTCTCCAACTTATTGATCTGGCCCGTGAGGCTCTTGAGCTACACGTCCTTCGGCTTAGCCTGAAAGACCTCCTGGCGCAGCTGGTCGCGCTCCGCCTCGAACGTGGCCTTCCTGTTGCGGGCGGCCTTCACGAAGTCGCCCACATCGCCCTCCATGTCCGCCCAGCACCAAATCTCGCCCAGCTGCTTGCCGAACTGCTCCAAGCGCTGGCGCTTCGCGTCTCCCGCTGCGCCATCGCGCCAGGGGGGCGCGCCCCCCCCCCCAGGCGAGGCGCCCCCGCCAGGCCCAGGCTGGACCGCCGCCGCCTTGAGCTTCTTGATCTGGTCCAGCGCCTGGGCGAGCTTGACCTCGGCGTTACTGCGCGAGGGCGCCGCCTCCACGGGCTCCCCACCAAAGTGGGAGCTCTTCGGCATGTTGCACCACATGCACTGCATGCGCTCCCCGAAGTTGAGTTTCCTGAAGCCCTTGGCGTCTGGCACACTGCAGGACTTGCAGTACCATGGGCTCTTGGCAGATGCCCTGGCCGCTGCCCCTGACCCGAGGCTGCGGGGCCCGCCGCCTGGCCCCCCTGACTTGCCGCTGCTGCCTCCACCGCGCGCACCGCCGCCAGAGCCGCCCCCTACCATGGCACTCGCCCTCGGAGAGAAGGCGCCCCCAGCACGGCAAGGAGGAGCAAAGCAGCCGCCCGCCGCGGCCTGGCCCGTTGGCAGAGATTGGACGTTTCCTGGCCCAAAGCGCGAGACCCCTCGCGCTCAGGGGACGCCCGCGAGGGACTCGCGGTCGTCGGGTGCCTCATGGCCTTGAGCCAAAATGGCTACGGAGTCTTTCTCTCTCTCTCTTTCTCTCTCTCTCTCTCTCTCTCTCTTTCTCTTTCTCTCCTCTCTCTCCCTATTGGGCGGAGGGGGGGAGGGGGGGGTCTGTCTTCGTGCCTCTGCTTGCGCGACTTCGCAAGCGTCCGATGGGGGAGACTCCACCTGCTCGAAAGACGTGCCAAAAACAGCCAAGATCTACGCCATGGGGGGGAGGGGGGGGGCGACGGCCTGCGCCAATCGGCAAAACAACGAATACCAAAAACAATCACTTGTCTGGGCTTTCCATCGTATTCGCCTCCTCGGGAGCTTTTCAGGGGGTCCCTCGCCACTACGGCCGGAGTCGCCTCCAACCCCCGGTCAGAAAGCGCCTCGAAAGTGGCCAGGGGGGAGGAGGTAGGAGGGAGGAGGGGGGATGAGGAGGGGGGAGGAGGAGGAGGGAGGGAGGAGGGAGGGAGGAGGGGCGGGAGGACCACCGCGGCTGCGTGTCGTTCCACTACCAGGACGCCGCGTACCCAGCCACCGAGCACGGCCTGAGCCAGGGCCACGGCGAGGCGACCGGGGCACGGCGAGGGGCCCAGACGTCCAGCGGGAGGTGTCGACGGCAGCGGTGTCCGTACAGCTCTGTTCCCCGCAGGTATACGAGCTCCCGACCGCTGCGGATGAGGTGGCGGAGCTCTGAGAGGGGCTGCCGAGGGGGCGGGGGCGGAGAGGGGGGAAGGGGAGGGCGAGGGGGTGGGTGGGAGGGGGGGGAGGTCAAGCTAGGTGCGCTCGCGCCAAATCTGACATCCAATCCCTCCCTCCCATCCCTTCCCATTGCGCTGACTTTTCTGGACGGTATCCGCAGACGCATGCCATAGCCGACATGGAATTCCAACGGAAGAAACCCATCGTCTTATGCGCAATCGGAAAAGGGAAGCTGCGTGCATAGGAGGAGGAGGAAGAGGAGGAGGAGGAGGAGGAGGAGGAGGAGGTGGCGGGTAAGCAGGAGGATGAGCAGGAGGAAAAGGAGAAGGATGTGGAAGAAGGAAGACGAGGACGAACAGCAGCAGCAGAAATTGGAGTGGAAGGGGCGAGAGAAACAGGAGGACCAGGGGAAGGCGGAGTAGGGAAATGAAGGGGGCACAACGATGAAAAAGATCTCGGATCCAGATAAGTGGCCAACGCCAGGGCGAGCTCGTCGTTCTGAACGACGGGAGCAAGTGCCGATCCGAAAATGACGCCCATGCTGCAGCGGGATCACCATTATGAAGCACGGAGACCATCTCGCCCCCTTTCATGTGCATTAAGAACAATGCGTGGATGGGGGGAGCGGACACTCCCAGCACATACTCAGAGGAGAAGACCATAATATTAATAGTGTGTACTTGCAGATTGAGATCAGCGCTGCAGTGGGAAAACGATTTCGAAGGACCGAAACCGCGGAAACGAGACCATCGCTGCAGCGGGACCACAATTTGGAATGACCTGACGCGGGGAACCGAAGCCAACGCTGCAGCAGGAGCACGACTTGGAAGAAGCGAAACAATGAAATGAGGTCAGCGCTGCAACGGGAACATGACTTGGAAGGGCAGTGAGTGGGAAAATGGAGCCAACGCTGCAGCGGAAGAATCATTCTGAAAGGACTGCAAACGTTCGGATTGGAAAACCATACGAATTATCAATTCGACGGCATCCGGTGTGCCAAAAAAATACGCGGAGGCCAGGAAACCTCACCGGCGACTTCGGTGGAGAGAAGAGAGTGTAATCATATTGTGAAATTACAGAGAATGGGAATGGGAGGGAGATGGAGGGGGGCGGGTGGAGGCGGGAGAGGGCAACCTAGGTGCGCTCGCACCATATCTGATGTCCTCCCCCCCTTCCTCCCTTACCATGGCGTAGATATCCTCTCTATTCGCACAGTCGAATGTCGAGCAGGGCAATGATCGCGAGAGGATACGCGATGCATGGTAGAGCACGGCATGGCATGGCGTAGAAGAGCGCGGCAGAATGTAGCATGCCACAGCATGGCGTGGCATTGCGCAGTGAAGCAGCGGATCGCAAAGCATTGCAACGCAAAGCAGGGCATCGCACAGCGGCGCAAAGCATGTCATGGCATGGCGCCAGGTTCTTTGGAGGATAAGTGAATCGTTTTCGAGAGGCCTGGGCCGGTCTGGAGTCGTGGCTGCATGTCTAGCCCCTTAGGCTCCCCGAAAAGCTCCACAGCAGGCGGGGCTTATGGAGAGCACCCGCTGGCTCTGATTCCAACATCGCCTTCTCAAGACAGAAACGGAGCTCCCGCTTGATACGTCCTGAAAACCACGACGCCCCGAAGTGGGGGGGGAAGGCTTCTGCGGCCCAAATAATCAACAAATCGGCACCAAGTGTGGCATCACTTCCGATGGTTTCTTCGGAGGAGCATTGTCTAGATTTTTGGGCCTATTTGGAGGAAGGCCAGCGAAGCAGCGGGAGCACGATTCGGAACGAGCGAAAGCGCGGAGATGAGGCCAGCGCTGAAGCGGGAGCACGATTCGGAACGAGCGAAGCCCGAAACTGAGGCCAGCGCTTCAGCAGAAGCAACACTTTGAAAAAAAGCAAGCGAAAACCCAATATCATGTGTAAAAAAATACGCGGAGGGGGGCCGGATATCTTCCCGACGTCATCAGGGGAGAGAGGAGAATAGTATTCATATTGTGTATCTGTGGAGAGGGAAGAGAGGGGGAGAGGGTGGAGTGGGGGGAGGTGGAGAATGGGGATGGGAGGGGGAGAGCGAGAAGGCGGCTGGGGAAGAGGACAGAAGGACGACGGAGGAGGAGAACTGAAATGGAGAAAAGGAGGAGGAAGCGGAGGAGCAAAGGACAATGGAGGAGAAAAGGACGATGAAGGAGGAGGTGGAGGAGGAGAAGGAGAAGATGGTGGAGGTGGAGGGGGAGGAGGTGGAGGGGGAGGGGGAGGAGGAGGAGGAGGAGGAGGAGGAGGAGGAGGAGGAGGAGGAGGAGGAGGAGCGAGGAAGGCTCTCAATTGAGAACAGCGGCAAATCCTCGAGCTCCTGGACGCGCGCATGTTGGTTTAGGTCCAGTCGGCCGATCGGTGCACCTCTCGGAACAGCAAAACCCCACCAGGAACCTGGCATGGAAGAGAACGAGAATGTGCTGCCCCAGCGTGACAAACTGCATGCTTCCATTGTGCTGGTCTTCGTTGTGGGCTGCAGGTCGCCCGTTTCCAATCACCGCGCCCCAGGATGCGCGACGCGCGAGAACGCCTTCGCGCCGACGGCCCCCGCGCAGCCCTCCCTGGGGAGGGGCGGCTGCCCCAGCCCGGACCGCGACGCGCTCAGCGCTCGCATCTTCGCGCCCCCGGGGGTGGCCTGGGACACGCCGACGCCGCGCAGACACCGCATCTGGAGTCGGCGGCTGGGCAGGGGCCGTCTGCGCTGGCGAAGTGAGCCAAACGGGGGCGCCGTGAAAGCGAACTGGCCACCGTGCAGGAGGAGGGAAGAGGGAAAGGGGGGAGGGGGGGGGGGGGACGCAGACGCCACACATGTCACTCACGCGTTGCCCGCGTGTCCCTGTGCATGCTCGGCCATTCTGCTCGCCAGGCGTGCTGCACCTGGACCCGGGCATGCCCCGGGCCCCGGAGAGCAGGGGCGCGGGCGCTGGCCCGCGGCGGTGGGGTGGGGGGGGGCGGCGGTAAGGGAGGGCGGGGCGCGCCCCAAGGATTCCCAAAGGCTGGCGCGGGGCAGGGGGGCGTACGGCAGATTTCCGTCGTCACGACTTGCGCGTTGGTGTCGGACACCGCGTGGATCCGTCCACCTCGAACGATAGGGGCTCTGGTTAGCGCAGATTGTTCGAGGTCGCCGCCGCGTCGACGCGGCACAAACCTGCCGTAGGGATGTCGTTAGTCATTAGAAAAGAGGGGCCTAGACCCCGGTGTGCCTCGGGTCTCAAAAACGCGCTGCCAGGGATGCGGGGCGCCAGTAGCGGGGAAAGGTCGGGAAAGGCCCAGGGATGCGTAAGGCCTTCCCCTCTTCCTCCTTCTGATGCTTGTTCCGCGCTCGTTTGCTCGCCTCCTGGATCGAGAGACTATCTCGACCCCCCGAGACGAGCGCTTCTGCGTTGCGTTGTGAACCCCAAAAGCCCGACGTACGCACTTGCATGATTCGTGGAACAGATCTCTGGGAGACCAACCGTGCATCCACTTGATGTCCCTGAGATTGGGGTGGAGGAGGGCAGAGGAAAGGATAAGGTTACTCCTTGCCTCACCTCCCCCTGCCCCCTCTTTAACCTGGACCTCCTCCCCCCCTTACGTCCTTCATCATTCTCCCCCTCCCCCTCCCCCTCTTCTTCCTCCTCCTCTTTATCGACGACATGGCGGGAAGGTAACCATGTCCAAAGAACTTGCGCCATCGCTTTCACCTGCTATCTAAAGACTATCAAAACCAAAACATCGATCCACCTGCGCCTGAGGCTTTGCACACTAAGACCGATAGCAGAGATGAGATGACAGAATGTGCGTGCTCGGCTCCAGAGATGGAAGCACCAGAGAAAGCACACAGACAACAGAGAGCACGCCCCCTCCTCCTCCCCCTCCTCCTCCTCCTCCTCCTCCTCCTCTTCCTCCTCCTCCTGCTCCTCCTCCTCCTCTTCCTCCTCCTCCTCCTCCTCCTCCTCCTCACAACCGCCTGACAGCCGGGAGAAACGGCACCAAAACAAACGGCGACGGCAGTGCTGACCATGCCGCCGACGACGCCGACGCAGCCGACGCTGGCTTCGGCGGCGCCGCCGACGCCGACGCCGAGCGCCTGCGGCAGCGGCTGTAGAGCTTGGCGGCGCAGACAAGGGGGATAAGGTGGAGGGGGAAGGCTTCTGAGATGGAGGCTGCTTATCAGAGAAGGCGCTGGCCCTACATCTGAAGACAAGGCCCGCGCCGTCTGAGAGGCAGGGGTGGTTCTAAGAGGCCTTCCCCCCTCCACCGAACCCTCTCTAGACAAGCGCGTCCCACTATTCGCAAGAAGGAACTGCTCGCAAATGGCCCGGATCCGCCGCGGGATATTTACGATACACTACACACAGGAAGACATGCGATGTTTCGGACGTTTGCGAGTAGGCACTTTGCGAGTAGCGCGGGCAAGAGTTGTACCCATATCCACTCCGTCTTGGAGCTCGGGGTTCCCTCCCCCAGAAACCAGAGGGGCAGTGAACATGGATACAAGTTTGGCACCTAGAGGCTGGAGATAGATGGCTTATACGATTTCCCTGCGCCTCGGCCTGGTGACGCCCCTTCCCAGAAAAGTCCAAGACGCAGTGGATATCCACACAAATCCTGCCCGCAAGTAGTGGAACGCGCTCGCTGACTCTCTCGGCGGCTCAAAGATGAGGTCCTGGGGGATGGGGTCCTAAGGATAGGAAGGGATCCACGGGTGAATCTACATCGCTCGAGGCACCTCGTCCTCAGGACCCCATCCCCGAGGAACCCATCCTTGAACCATCGACTCTCTGCGCGCGGCCGCAGAGCAGCGACGGCGCGCGGCGACGGCCGCCAGCGGCCGGCGCGCCACGGCGGCAACCCTCCCCCGCCACGAGGCGCGGCGGCGACGGCGCGCGGCCGCACGGCGGCGACCGCGGCGGTCCTCGGCGCCCGCGTGGACCGGCGGCCCCGCCGACAGCCGCCGCCGCACGCGCCTCTCCGCCTGCGGCCGCAGTGGCAGCGCCGCCGTCGCCGTCGAGGCCGCCGCCGGCGTGGGCGCGGGCGCCGCCGCCGCCGCCCGCGGCCGCCAGCGTCGTCGTGGGAGTCGGCGTCGTCGGCGGCGACGCCGCCAGGGGTCGTCGGCGTCGGCGTCGGCGGCGACGACGACGACGCCAACGCCGGCGAGGGCGTCGCCGACGGGATCATCGGCTCAGCAGGCGTCCGCGGCGTCGTCGGCGGCGGCGGCGGCGCATGCGTCATCTTCGGAGTCGTGTGCGCTGCGCCATCGCAGGGCATCGTCATGCGCGCGGGCGTCCGCACCCTGCTGAACGCCATATGAACACCCGCACGCGCGCGGCGGCGCGGCGCAGAGCAGGTCGAGCAAGCGCGCGTGCCGCGCGGTTCCCGCAGAGGGGAGAATCTGGATGCAGCGAGGGGGATCGTGAGCGACACTCACGGGGGGGGGCAGCCGTGAAGAGACACGGGGGAGAGGTTGGCGGCGAGCCCAGGGGGGAAGTGAGAAGGGGCTCGCCTTCTGGAAGGCTCGGAAAAAATCCCCGCCTTCTGAGAAATTTCCTTGGCCTTCCCCGAAGACACGGAAAACTTTTCAGAAGGAGCGAGGGCTTCTGAGAAGCCACACACATGCTTACGTCCTGCGCGCACAGCCAACCCGTATGATAAGGACGCACAATAAGAATGCAAGGGCCTTGGAAGGCTATGTCGACGCGAGCGGGGCGCGGCCAGCGAGAGCGGCCAAGGATGGGCCGAAGGGGAAGGATGCAAGGGTAACCTTGGCAAGTTGATCATCCTCACTATGCGGTGCGACTGCAATTCTGCAAACGAATGGCACATTACGCAACAGACTTGCTCGTGGCAGCTCTACTTTCCGAATGTTGGCACACCTGCTTGGCGTCTTCAGCATGTGCTCGCGTCTGAATCGTCTATCGTACATTGCCAGCGCAAGCAGGCTGAGACCCCTAATTCGTGAGTTTCGCGATCTGAAGTTCCCTGGCCGTTGCTTGTCATTGCACCGGCCTTGCAGATGTGCTGCAGCGGATTCCGCGTGGATGTTTGCCCGAAGCGACGAGCGAATAATAAAGTGAATGTCGCGCGGATGTTTGTTTAGTCTTCATTCCTGGCCACAAAAATCCGCACGAAATTCACCTCGAAAGCCAAAGCAAAATTATCCAGGACTCTTCCGGGCCCCATCCTATCGTTTTCCGAACGAAGTCCGCTCTGCGATGTTGGCGCCATGAGAGCTGCCCTGACCGACGCTTGCTGTTCAGGGGGCCCACAGAGGGACGCACGCGCCCAGCCACGCACACGAATACGGCCCCCCCCGTCCGCGAGGCCAGCCCGGTGCTACCAACGTCCGCGCAGGGCACGCACCGTTGAGACCAGCGTGGGCTCGCGTGCACGTGTAGAGGGCAAAACATCCACCCCGATAAGAATCACCCCGACACGCGAAGCCGTTTGGTAAAGACACCCAAAAAAGGAATCAACAGGGCAGGGCTGTTTAGTAAACGCCCAGGGCCGTTTTGTCAACGCCTGGGGCCGTTTTGTAAACGCAGAGGGGCAACCTCATCACCGACAAGACTGCAAAGCTGGTGGGGATACTTCTTTTTTTTACAGCCGCAGGCGGAAGCGCCAGCGGCGGAAGGTCGCGAACGGGCCGCGGACGCGACTAAATTACCGAACGCGCGCAGGGCCGCGGATCAGGCGGCTCACGACAGCGTCCAGGGGGGCGAAGCCGATGCAATCCAGGTGCCATGACAGCCCCTGAACGGGCATGCAGGTGCGTCCAACAGGCCTGAGATAGGCACCGAGACGACCTAGCGCAGCCAAAATGGCGCGATACCGTTCCAACGTCCAGGTGCGGACAAGGGAACGACTCGAGGACGTCAGCCCCAGCCTGTCGGGTAGCACAGAAGACGGGGTGGTAAGTCCAACGAGGATCCCGACGGCGGCAGCGAGCGCTGGTGGGGATACACGAAGCGTGAAGAAAACTCCCCCTGCAGGAGGACGTGCCCGTCTTCCCGCTCGGGCCCCTCGCAAGGAGCGGCGCACTGCCGCCGAGCGCTCCCGCGGCCTTCCCGTGCGCTGCTGGGGCACCCCGTCTGCTGGGTGCCCAGTGCCTCCGCAAACGACCAGAGGAAGGAGGAGGAGGAGGAGGAGGAGGAGGAGGAGGAGAGGAGGAGGAGGAGGAGGAGGGAAGCGAGGAGGAGGAGGGCGAGGAGGGCGAGGAGGAGGGGGAAGCGAGGAGGAGGAGGAGGAGGGAAGCGAGGAGGAGGAGGAGAGGAGGAGGAGGAGGGCGAGGAGGAGGAGAGGCACCGAAAGCGAGGATGGCCCCCCCGCTCGGCCTCGCCGAGCCTGGCCCAGGATCGGTGCACCGCCGTCGGCCGAGGAGGTTGGAAGAAACACGGAGACCTCCTCCTCTTCCTCCTCTTCTCCCTCCCCTCCTCTCCTCCTCCCCCTCCTCCCCCTTATGCTCCTCCTCCTCATGCTCCTCCTCCTCCTCCTCCTCTTCCTCCTCAGCCCTCCTCCTCCTCCTCCTCCTCCTCCTCCTCTTCCTCCTCCTCCTCCTCCTCCTCCTCCTCCTGCTCCCCCTCCTCCCCCTCATGCTGCCAGCCAGGGGGCCACAGTCAGCCCGTATTACAACGATGCGCAGTAGGATGCAGGGGCTTTGGAAGGCCACCTCGAAGCTGCTCGAGAGGGGCGCGGCCAACGAAAATGGCCAAGGATGGGCCGAGGGTGTGGAAACCAAAGGTTACCGATACCGCTACTCCACGGGCCTCTCCCGGGGTGCGGTCTGACCAGAATTTCGAGGCGAATCCAACGGTGGCGACAAGGGCCGCCCAGGACGCCCAAAACGGGGAGAACGGGCGGAAGGTAGCGGTATGGGTACCTTTTCCTCCCCTGAGAGGGGGGAAGGATGCAAGGGTACCCCTAGGACAACTGCCCATCCTTACTATGCGGGTTGACTGTACGAACGCATCGGAAGCAGAGCGGGTGCCCGCCCGCCCTAAGAGGAGGATGGAAGAGGGGGAGCCACTCTATGCATGAGAAAGGGAGAAGGAAAGGAAAGCAAGGAAGAGGGATGACGTAAGAGGGAGACGCAGGGAGGCGCCTAAGTCGACTGGAGTCGGGGACCTGGGGCCCCAGGGCCACCTACCTTCAACGACCGATGGGAATGCCCTCCTGGCTTGGCCAGGAAGGCACATACCCCGATCCTCGGCCCAAAACTGTTGGCACACGCTTGGCCACATCGCCGAAGCTCCGCTACATTTCGCCGCTGTCTAGGCCGTGCTTCGCGCTCAGGCTCGTTTCCACCTTGAATTGGCATTGGTCGCCTCACCGAAGCTACTCCTCCGTCTGCTCCTCCTTCTTCTTCTTCTCCTCCTCCTCCTCCTCCTCCTCCTCCTCCTCCTCCTCCTCGTCCTCCTCCTCCGCCTCCCCCGCCTCATGCTTGTATCTCTACTGTTATAGCGAGCCAGCTTATGGCACTCAATCATATAGTGATACCGTGATACACTGCATGCTGACGCAAACATGAGAAGAAAGAAGCACCCTCTAGAATAAAACCTGGGGACTCTCACCATCGTTAATTCCCTCATCGACATCATCCTCATCAACATCATCATCAGCATCATCATTATCAGCATCGGCATCAGCATCATCAGCAGCACCATCAGCATCATCATACTTATCATCAGCATAATTATCATCATTATCATCATCAGCAGCATCGTCATCATCATAAGCAGCAAACTCATCGGCATCCTTATCATCATCAACATCATCATCAGCATCATCATCATAAGCATCATCATCACCGTCATCACCATCATCGTCATCATCAGCATCAGTATCAACATCAGCAGATTCTTCATCATAATCATCATCATAAGAAGCATAAGCATCATCGGCAGCATCATCATGATTACCAACCGCATCACCATTCTCGTCCTCAGCATCATGGCCGTCATCATCATCATCCTCATCAGCATCATCATGAGCATAGTCATGGTCAACAACCTCAGATTCAACAACACCATCATCATCATCACTACCACAATCACAACCACCACAACTACTTCGAGCATCATCAGCATCACCGTAACAAGCAGCAGCAGCAGCATCAGCATATGCAGCAGCATCATCATTACCACCATCATCATCATCATCAGCATCATCAGAATCAGCATCATCATCATCAGCACCATCATGATCATCATCGTCACCAGTATCAGCATGTTCATCATCAGCAGCAGCAGCGTCAATATCATAGTCATCATCATCAGCAGCATCATCAACGTCATCATCAGCATCATCATCATCGCCATCATCATCATCATCATCAGCAACATCCTCATTATCATCAGCATCACCAGCGTCATCATCCGCAGCAGAAACAGAATCACCACCACCACCCTCGTCATCGTCATCATCATTATCACCGCCCACCACAACCACCACCATCACCATCAATATCGGCATGACCACCATCATCATCAGCAGCATCGACAGCATCACCAATCAGTATCATCATCATCATCATCATCATCATCATCATCATCATCATCATCATCATCATCATCATCAGCATCATCATCATCATCATCATCATCAGCATCAGCATCATCGACATCATCGGCATCATCATCAGAATCAGCATCAGCATCAACATCATCACCCGTGTCAGCATCAGCATCAGTAGCGTCACCATCATCAGCATCACCAGCATCATTGTCATTCCCATCACCATACTCATCTTCATCATCATCGCCGTCATCATCATCATCATCATCATCATCAGCATCCTCATCAGCATCATCAGCATCACCATGTTTAACAGCATCATCATCAACAACATCATCATAACCAACACGACAACAACCACCACAACCACCACAACCACCTCCATCATCATTAGCATCGCCATCACCTGCAGCAGGAGCAGCAGCATCAGCATCTGCATCAACAACAGCATCATCATCATCATCACCACTACCGTCATCATCATCAGCATCACCATCATACTCGTCATCAACTTCATCATCATCGTCCCCAGTATCAGCATCATCATCATCAGCAGCAGCAGCAGCGGTAACGTCACCTTCATCATCATCATCATCATCATCATCAGCAGCAGCAGCAGCAGCAGCAGCGGTAACGTCACCATCATCATCACCTGCATCAGCAATGTCATCAGCATCATCATCATCATCAGCATCATCATCATCAGCATCATCATCATCACCATCCGCAGCATCATCATAATCAGCAGCAGCATCATCATAAGCATCATCATCAGCATCATTAGCATCACCATCCGCAGCAGGAGCATAATCACCACCACCATCATCGTCATCATCCTCGTTTTTCCCACCCACCACAGCCACCACTATCACCATCAATAGCATCATCACAACCATCAGCATCAGCAGCAGCAGCATCATCGCCAGCATCGCCAGCATCGTCAATCATCAGAATCGCCATCATCAGCAGCAGCAGCATCATCATCATAATACGAATCATCATCATTTACCGTATCATCAACATCATTTGCATCATCCGCAGCCGCATCATCAATATCATAATCATCAGAATTCCTGCTCGCTCCTCTTCCTCCCTCTCCTCCTCCACCTTCTCCTCCTCCTTGTTGCCTTTCCTCCTCCTCCTCCTCCTCCTCCTCCTCCTCCTCCTCCTCCTCCTCCTCCCTTTCCTCCTCCCCTCCCTCTTCCCCCTCCCCCTCCTCCTCCTCCTCCTCCTCCTCCACTTCCTCCCTCTTCTCGTTGCTCATTATCCTCCTCCTCATCATCCTTTTCCTCCTCCTCCTCCTCCTCTTCCTCCTCCTCCTCTTCCTCCTCTACCTCCTCGACCTCTTCCTCCATCTCCTCCGCCTCGCTGTTCCTCGCAGGCCCCGTGCCCGGCGGGCGCGCCTGCTCCAGCTCCTGGCTCATCCGCCGCCTCACGGGGCAGCCGCGGGACTCGGCCTGGGCGCGGCGACGGCCGCCGACCCCCCTTTTCGCGAGCCACGCCTCGCGAGCCACGTCGGCGCGGGAAGGAGGAGGCACGAGGACGAGGGACCAGTGCAAACCCAAGACGCATCGACGATGTTGGAGTTAACCTTCCCTCCAAAATCCCCCTTGTCACGGGCTCTTTACAAGAATTCCCGTTAAGAAACAACCGCTTGAAGATCCTTAAGCGTGCTAAAACATCAGATCCGGGACTCCAACGCCACGAATCAACCTGGCTGTTGCGTCCTGGCGACCCTTAACCGTGCCAGGGCCTATGTAGCCCTGCGGATAGCATCGTAGAAGCGGTTTTTGGCAGCCTCAGAATCGAGAGGGCCAGGGTCAGGAGCCGCGCGCACAACATTGTACATGCGATAAGCACGCACAGTCCGATCAACCTCTTCAGGAGACGGCGCCCCAGAGAGGCCTACGCGAGTGGCGAAGCACGCAGGGGGCCCGGCAGGGTGGCACACAAGGCCCCACAAAACTGGACAACGAACGTAATCATACACGACATCACGGCTGTCAACACAAAGGAATCTACAGCCTCGAACGTCGGAACTATGTAGACGTGCACTCGTGAGCCTGGCCCCTCCTACTCTTTTTAGGACAGCACTTTGCTACGAGGGCTGGCCACCATCCTTAAGGAGGTCCTTGAGGGGAGGGGCCAACTCTGGACATCAAAAACAAGAGGTGAGGCGTTTCGAGATCGTGTCCTGTAGGACATCTGGGAAGAGTGACGCACGGAGGGGGGGAGGAGAGAAGCCTCTGGACACGCACCCTCCCTGACCCAGACTGGTCCTCGAGGGCTGCGAGGGCGCAGGCGGCAGCCTCAGAAAGCTCATGGGTGCCAAACTGGCCGCGTGAGGCCGCCTCCACGTGTATGACCAGCGGCGTCGAGCGCCAGAAGAGCGGCGAAAGGCGCCCGCCACCGACCACCACCAGGGCGCCGCGCTCCTCGACCATCGCTTTGAGCTTGGCCAGGAGCGGCTTCCAGGTCGCGAGGGTCGAGAGGGCCGCCCGCATGCGCGACGCCATGCTGAGCACCATCATGCTGCTGGGGCGCAGCGCTGACCACGAAGCAAGGCCCGTGATGGCGCGCTTCGGGAACGACTGAGGTGGAGGTACCAGACGTTGTGCCACGCCTATGCCTCTTTTCGGTGCAGCGAAGGCGGCAATGGGGCAAGCTGCATGATGTAGCCCACCACCGACAGCACCCCTCGAATTGTAGATGACGGTGGAGATGTGCACTGGGCCCCAGTGCACATCTCCACCGTCATCTGGGGTCCCAGCACGAGCAAGCTCACAGGCTCGGTGGATCCATTTGGCCCCAGGCTTCTGCCACAGGATGTCTGTTGTGGCCCCTGGCCCCAGACTGACCCCGGGGTACTCGGCGAAGGGCACGATGTCCATGGAGCGCCAAGAGGGCACCGCATCCACGAGCCAGCGGCGAGTGGCATCAGCGACATCAGGGCAGAAGGGCCGCTGAGGGGGGTGACCTTGCACTTGCGGAGCCTCACGGAGAGCCCCGCAAGGACCTCGGCAGCTCTGAAGACGCGCCAGAGCCGCTGCAAAATGCGGCGGTCCTGCACGACGACCCCCACGTTGTCCGCGCAGACTCCCAGCGCCGAGGAGGCATAGGAGCTGATGATGGACTCCACGTGCAGCACGAACGGGTTCATGGCGACGGCCCACAGCGAGCCGCTGAGCGGGCACCCCTGGGCGATGCCAGCGATGACGTGCATGAAGTGTGTGAGGACGCCCTCGACGACGACGAAGGCCGCAGGCAGCCAGTACATGCGCATGATGAGCTGGTAGAGCCCCCCATCGAAGCCCGCGTGCAGAAGGGTGCCCTGGAGAAACGAGACCACGAGCGACGGGAAGGCGTTCCCGAAGTCGAAGAGGACCATGAGTGGCTGCATGGCGTCGGCATGCTCGGAAAGGCCGACGATGCGGGCGTAGGTGTCGAGTGCCGTGATATTGTCCAGGAAGTTGCGGCCAGGGAGAAATCCTCGCTGCGCCGCCGGCGAGGAATGCTCGATCGGGAACTTGATGTGGTTGCTGCAGCTGGCGGCGAACATATACATATATACAGATTCTCATACGCACCTCTCCGAAGGAGTAGAGCTCAGAGGCGATTAATGCGCACGCGTCCGCGATTTTTCTGGGCGTTTCGCTCGGGACATCCTCGAATTTCTGAAAATCGGTGGCACCCCTCACGCAGATCGTGACGTCAGGGTCCAAAAACACATGGGAATTTCAACATTTTAACATAACACCTTCAAAAACACATGGTAATTTCAATAATTGTGACCCCGATTCTCAGGGAATGGCGGTTTCGTTTGAAAAATCCTTCCAAAATCAAGCCCCAGACCCCGCCTCGGAGCCTCCTGGGGGCCTCCTGGAACCTCCTGGGGCCTCCTGGGGCTTTCTGAACCTTCTGGCACCCCAGACCCCGCCTCGGAGCCTCCTGGGGGTCTCCTGAAACCTCCTGGGGCCTCCTGGGGCCTCCTGCGGCCTCCTGGAGCCTCTTGGGGCCTCCTGCCTCCTGGGGTCTCCTGGGGCCTCCTGAGGCCGCCTGGGGCTTCCTGGGGCCTCCTGGGGCTTCAGAACTACATGCACACAGAGATAAAAATCACGCCCAACACATCACACGCTAGACAAACATAACACACACACACACACACACACTCACACACACACAACCTACAACACACAAAAAGCACGCACCACACAAAGCATACATCACACACACACACACACACACACACACACACACACACACGCACAACACTCACAATCCTGGGGCCTCATGGAGCCTCTTCTGGTATCCAAGTCGGGCCTCCTGAGGCTTCCTGGGGGGTCCTGGTACCCCATCGCAAGGTGTGGCAACCCCACATCGCAAGGTGTGACACACTCGCCGTCCTGGACAAGACAGACGAGAGCTTGGTGAACGTTCGCGATTTTCCCAACCCTCCTTGGTTGGGTATTCGTTTTGAATAGAGCACTGCGGTCGCGTCTTCTCCTTTTCCTCCTCCCGCCTCCCGCCTCCCGCCGTGCGCGTACCTCTTGTGTGTGCATCTTGCCTGCGGTACCTCTTGTGTGTTCATCTTGCATGGGGGCTGCGATCTGCGAAACTGTCGCCACTTTCGAGGGCTGCTGGGGGGGCCAGCATAGTGGGTGGCCGCCGCAGACCCAAATTAGACCTCGCCATCCCTGGGGGGCTGCGATTTGCGAAGCTGTCGCCACTGTCGAGGGCTGCTGGGGGGGCCAGCATAGCGGGCAGCCGCCGCGGGCCCAAACTAGACCTCGCCACCCCTGGGGGGCTCCGATTTGCGAAGCTGTCGCCACTGTCGAGGGCTGCTCGGGGGGCAGCATAGTGGGTAGCAGCCGCGGACCCAAACTAGACATCGCCATCCCTGGGGGGCTGCGATTTGCAAAACTGTCGCCACTGTCGAGGGCTGCCGGGGGGGGGAGCAGCATAGTGGGTAGCCGCCGCGGGCCCGAACTAGACCTCGCCATCCCTGGGGGGCTGCGATTTGCGAAGCTGTCGCCACTGTCGAGGGCTGCTGGGGGGAAGGCATAGTGGGTAGCCGCCGCGGGCCCAAACTAGACCTCGCCATCCCTGGGGGGCTGCGATTTGCGAAGCTGTCGCCACTGTCGAGGGCTGCTGGGGGAGCAGCATAGTGGCAGCCGCCGCGGGCCCAAACTAGACCTCGCCACCCTGGGGGGCTGCGATTTGCGAAGCTGTCGCCACTGTCGAGGGCTGCTGGGGGGGGCCAGCATAGTGGGTAGCCGCCGCGGGCCCAAATTAGACCTCGCCATCCCTGGGGGGCTGCGATTTGCGAAACTGTCGCCACTGTCGAGGGCTGCTGGGGGAGACAGCATAGTGGGTGCCGCCGCGGGCCCAAACTAGACCTCGCCATCCCTGGGGGGCTGCGATTTGCGAAGCTGTCGCCACTGTCGAGGGCTGTTTGGGGGGACAGCATAGTGGGTAGCCGCCGCGAACCCAAACTAGACATCGCCACCCCTGGGGAGCTGCGATCTGCGAAACAGTCGCCACTGTCGAGGGCTGCCGGGGGGGGGGCAGCATAGTGGGTAGCCGCCGCGGGCCGGAACTAGACCTCGCCATCCCTGGGGGGCTGCGATTTGCGAAGCTGTCGCCACTGTCGCGGGCTGCTTGGGGGGCAGCATAGTGGGTTCCCGCCGCGGACCCAAACTAGACCTCGCCATCCCTGGGGGGCTGTGATTTGCGAAGCTGTCGCCACTGTCGAGGGCTGCTGGGGGAGGCAGCAGAGTGGGCAGCCGCCGCGGACCCAAAGTAGACCTCGCTATCCCAGGTGGGCTGCGATTTGCGAAGCTGTCGCCACTTTCGAGGGCTGCGGGGGGGGCAGCAGAGTTGGCAGCCGCCGCGGACCCGAACTAGACCTCGCCATCCCTGAGGGGCTGCGATTTGCGAAACTGTCGCCACTTTCGAGGGCTGCTGGGGGGGCCAGCATAGTGGGTAGCCGCCGCAGACCCAAATTAGACCTCGCCATCCCTGGGAGGGCTGCGATCTGCGAAACCGTCGGCCAGTTAGTGGGTAGCCGCCGCGGACCCAAATTACTCCTCGCCATCCCTGGGGGGCTTCGATGTGCGAAACTGTCGCCACTTTCGAAGGCTGCTTGGGGGGCCAGCATAGAAATCTGCGAAACGCAGATCTGAGCAAAACCTCGCCGTCCCTGGGGGGGCTGCGATCTGCGAAACCGTCGCCACTTTCAAGGGCTGCTGGCGGGTCCAGCGGAATGAGGCACCGCAGCGGGACCTCGCCCTTGGGGGGCTGCGTAGTGCGAAACCGTCGCTACTTTCGAAGGCTGGTGGCGGGTCCAGCGAAGTGAGGCACCACGCAGATCTGAGCGGGACCTCGCAATCCCTGGGGGGCTGCGAGCCTCACGAATGCCGCTCGCTGAAATGTGTGCGCACATGTCACGTCATCACCTCCGCATAACGTATCCCAGGCTACTCATGCCCCGCATTGCGCAGGGGTTGGGTACGTCGCCAGGGTAATTTGTGTGGCTAGAGGGCTGTGCGGAGACTTCACTGGGAACGCGTTGGAAAGATGTTCAGCACGCCACGAAACGCGGTCTGCAACGATTTGGGTGTGGGGGACCCAGCTGCCCTAGTCTGATCCTGCCACCGTGCTGGGTTTGGGGGCGGAATCCTCTTCGATGGAAGTGGGAGCATCAAGGAAAATACCTTTTCAGGGACCTCCACGAAGTTCTTCGGGGCCTCGAAGACGCCTCTTGGAAGCCTCTTGGAGACCTCCGCAGGCTTTCTGGCGGCGCCCACGGGGACTTTGGGATTCTGGCGTAAGGAAGGTTCGGAGGAGAGCCACCCGTTTCAAGTACCTTGAATCGTTCCGAAGGGGGATGAGGAGGAGGATGAGGGCGGAGGAGGAGGAGGATGAGGGCGGAGGATGAGGAGGAGGAAGAGGAGGAGGAGGATGAGGAGGATGAGGAGGATGAGGAGGAGGAGGAGGAGGAGGGCGGAGGAAGAGGAGGAGAAAGAGAAAGGAGGACGGAGTCGGACCCGGCGGTAGAGCCGCCGGTGCCGCCGCCGCCGCCGTAGCGACAGTGCTGGTGTGGTGCTGTCAGGTTGCTGTGGTGCCTCGGCTGCCGGGGTATCTGCCGGGACTTCTCGCGTGCCCGCTGGGGTCAGGTGCATCTTCACGCGTGACTTTTTCGGGCCCAGGAGGGCCCCAAGACGGGTCGAGAGGGCCTCAGAGGCCGTTGGGACGGCCCAAGAGGGCCCCAAGACGCCCAAGAGGGCCCCGAGACGGGCCAAGAGGGCCCTAAGAGGCATCTAAGAGGCCTCCCCAGAGAACCCCAAGAGGCAAAAATCATTCACTTGCCTTGGGTTTTTGAAGATGTTTGGCCTTCTCGCCTTTTCAGCTTCCCGACGCTCCAAGACAGGCCAAGAAGCCCCCAAGATCGCACAATGACGGCCCAAGAGGCATCCAAGAGAGACCCAAAACGGCCCAAGAGGGCCCTAAAACGGCCCCAGAGGATTCCAAGACGGCCCGAACGGCCCCTAAGACGGCTCCAAGAGGGGGCTCACATGGGAGATCCGAACGGACGGTTCAAGCCCTCGGCCCCGAGGAGCCCTCAGGAGGCCCCAAGAAGCCCTTGACAGGCCCTCCGAGGCCCCCGAGAGGCCTCCAAGAGGCCCCAAGAGGCCCCCAAGAGGCCCCCAAGAGGCTCCCAGGAGGCGCCAGAACTGCCAAAGAGGCCCCCGAGAGCGCTCCGAAGAGACCCCAAGAAGCATTCCCAAGAACTCTGACCCACAACCCAGGCACGGTGGCGGGATGGGCCGAAGGCCATTAGATACATCAACATATATCCCCCAAGCAGTGCTTGCCCTGAAAGGTCCTTGCTTTTGGTTGACCCCAAAGGGGGTCCAGCTTTAAGGGGGTGGTGCAATAGATTTGGGGCAATTGAAATGCAAACGTATTGCGCCGGATAATTGTATTGCATCAGATTGCAGCTAATGCATTGCACGCGAAAGTCCAGCAATACATCTGCGCACCAGAATGTATCGCACGGCCCAATTCTGTGGCAACCCCGCAACTATATATTGCACCAAATCTAGTGCACCACCCTCTTTTCGCTGGACCCCGTTTTGGGTCAACCAGATTTACTTTGGCTCTGGAGTTCGGCGGCGAGCCCAGAGGGGAAGTGAGAAGGGGCGGATCTTCTCAGAATGCTCGGAGGTCCCCCGGCCTTCTGCGAGGCTTTCTAAGCCTTCGCCGAAGACAAAAAAAACTTCTCAGAAGGCGAGAGGGCTCCAGAGAAGTCCCGACGCCTTCTGAGAAGGCCTTCTCCTTCTTACTAGGGAGCCCACAAAGGACGTACGCGCCCAGTTATGTACATGAACACGGCCCCTCGATCCGCGAGACCGGCCGCGTTATACGAACATTTGCGCAATGCGTACTCTCGAAACCAGCGTGGATTCATGTACATGTACGTCCTTCTTTAGCTCCTGACTCATTTCCCCCCCTCGCTCGCCGCCGAGGAGTACCTGAGCCCGAGTGGCGGGACCCGGGCGGCAATGTGACCGCCCGTCGCCGCCCGTCGCCGCCGCCGCCGCGCACGGCTCTGCGCTGCCCTGCATGCCCAAGCACTGCTTCGAAGAGCTGCATTGACTTGTACTGCTAAGCCGTTGCTAGGGGGAAAACAAACCTACCTCGCTTTTGACCACCCTCGCTTCCAAGGGATACCAAACGATGCCAAACTACGGCCTGTACTGGTCAGGCCGCTTGACATGGAGGCGCGTGGTATGACTTGGTTTTGCTTGGAAGCGAAAGCGGGGTAGGTAATTCACGCACTGAGTTGCGGTGCATTGCATCGCTTCGCACTGCGACGAAGCGATGTGCACTCCTCTGCACTGCAGCGACATTGCGCTGCGCTGACTTGCACTGCTTTGCCTTGCTTTGCCTTGCAATCGAATTGCGTTGCGCTGGTTCGCACTGCTGTGCATTGCAATCGCACTGCTGTGCATTGCTTTGCACCACATAGGTTGGTCCACGTGGAATCCAAATCTACATTGCCCCGCATTGATTGCACCGCTTATATTGCACCGCTTATATAGCACCGCGTTGATTGCAACAAACCACTGTTTGGGGTCCACGTGGGCTAATGACAAATACATATGCAAATACATATACACATACCAGTGCGTGAACATGTAAATATACATAAATATATACAAAACTATGTATATGTATAGGTATCTCCATACGCATATGCATAAACATGTGCATACACATTTACATACATAGTCACATACACATACATGTACACATATACCTATACATATACCTACACAGTTGATTACAGATAGGCATATACATGTGCATATAAAGTTGTATGTACATATGCATATACCTATATATAATCAACATATGGACGTACATAAGCATATGCACCTACATGTATGTGCATATGCATGTACACATAACGGTACAACTGTATGTACACATTCGTACACGTATACATATACGCATACACATACCTATACGTATACACATACATATACATATGCATTTGCTTACTGACATACGTACATACGTATATTCGCACATGAATATCTATATATATATGTATGTGTATGTATATGCTCCCTTCGGGTTTTGCGGGGCCTATCCCCATCTGGGTGGGTGGGTGGGTGGGGCTAAGATGCCATGGCCCATTTGGGATGGGGATCGGTTAGACGATTCTGAGCGGCGGTGTCGATTGAGCAGTCCCAACATTCCTATAAGCCTACCAAGAGATCTTCTTGGAGCTCAGAAGTATTCAAACAAAACAAAAACAGTGCTCTTAGAACAAACAGCAGTTGCGTTGAAACCAAGCAGTCTCAGCCAGAAGCGTTCTCAGAACATGTCGCGCAGAC